>CM019704.1:16798428-16963428 GCA_009760885.1 Achatina immaculata | reverse complement strand
TTGGTATCGGCGAAACCTACACACGAGTTCACAGTCTTTTCTTGTGTCGAGTCTGTAATGTGCCGTGTGTCTGGAAAGCAATTGTGTGACCTTGCTGTGTGAATTTGAATGTTAGAGGTCGTGAGAGAAGATTCGTTTTGTGTCTATCTTCACTTTATTGGGAATGTAGCAAACGTATTCAAGCAAGTGCTGAATATAGAAAACACGTTCAAGTAAGTGCTGAATGTAGAACACGTATTAAAGAAAGTGCTGAATGTAGAAAACGTATTCAAGCGAGTGCTGAATGTAGAAAACGTATTCAGGCAAGTGCTGACCTTAGAAAACTTATTCAGGCAAGTGCTGACTGTAGAAAACGTATTCAAGCAAGAGCTGACTGTAGAAAACGTATTCAAGCAAGAGCTGAATGTAGAAAACGTATTCAAGCAAGAGCTGAATGTAGAAAACGTATTCAACCAAGAGCTGAATGTAGAAAACGTATTCAACCAAGAGCTGAATGTAGAAAACGTATTCAAGCAAGAGCTGACTGTAGAAAACGTATTCAAGCAAGAGCTGACTGTAGAAAACGTATTCAAGCAAGAGCTGAATGTAGAAAACGTATTCAACCAAGAGCTGACTGTAGAAAACGTATTCAAGCAAGTGCTGACTGTAGAAAACGTATTCAAGCAAGTGCTGACTGTAGAAAACGTATTCAAGCAAGTGCTGACTGTAGAAAACGTATTCAAGCAAGTGCTGACTGTAGAGACGTATTAAGTAAGAGCTGAAAAACGCTTGCGCATTTGCTTATCTTTTTATTGACACTGTTTGTATTCCCATGGCGGAGTGATCTGTATAGACTGGAAAACCGCCAGGATTATATTATTCATCATGTTTTCCGCAATATTCTAGATATCACTTCATCCTCTTGGTCACTTTTCCGTATTTGAATTAATCATCATCATGGGTTGGAAAGATTAAAAGTCTCTAACTGTTGATACGGCCATATCAATGACACACATGTGTGTAACTTGTGTGTGAACATTGAACCTGGGTTGTAATGATGTTGTATTGTACTTCATCCGGGTAAAATGCCTTTTTTAGCAAACTCTACGGCTGTGTAAACTAGGACGATCCTCTGTTCCGTTAGCCAGGCTAGGCCTGTTACAAGGGGATCAAAGACGAGATGGAACAGGATCCTGGTCAGCTGTTTTGCCAGCCCTGAAGCTAGAAAGTCAGCTGTTTTGCCAACCCTGAAGCTAGAAAGTCAGCTGTAAATCGTTGACTGCTGAAACGGATACAGCGTCTTCTCCCATCCAGGCAGTCACTTGCATGTCCCTTGCGGAACTTTTCCTTCCTAATAGTTCTTCTGTAGTCCTCTCGGTTGTAAGCAAGATGGCCTGCTGCTAATACGTCCATTCGCAGATCATGGACGATGTATTGCAGCCATATTCGTCTTAGTCTTCCGCTCTTTCTTTTTCCCATTATGTACCCTTCCAAGACGGTTTTCTCTAAACTATCATGACGTTTAATGTGTCCAAAATATTTAAGTTTTCTCTGTTTAATCTTCCTTGCTAGCCAACCTTCTTCAACATTAAGTTCTTGTAGTATAGATATATTTGTTCTTTTTTGTGTCCATGATATTTCAAGAACTCTTCTGTAGCATTTACATTCAGAGGCATTTATATGTTTCTCAGCTGTTTTGTTAAGTGTCCAGGTCTCACAGGCATATGTTGCCATGGGAAAGATGCATGCCATTAAAAATCTTGTTTTTTGTAGTTTTGTCTGTTCCTCTCCACAGATTTGTTAGTTGTTTCATTTTCTGAAGAACGATAGATGCCCTCCTTTAATATCCCTCATTGTATCTCAATTATTAATTAGTAATGATTCAAGATATTCAAAACTCTCCACCTCTTCCAATTTTTCCTCAATGATTTATATGTCAGCTGCCTCATTTATTTTGTCAGGTGTCATCAATTTAGTTTTCTTCGCATTAAGTTTTGCTCTTCGTTGTTCTTATGGACTGACATAATTAGTTTATCCATTCCTTTTTGTGTTGTGGACAGTAACACTGTGTCATCAGCATATCTAATCTCTGGTATTTCATAACTTCCAATTGTTATGGCATCGTAATATTCTTTATCTACACCTTCTCTAACATTCCTCATTATATTTTCAGTATACAATCTTCTCCCCCAACGAAGCCAAAACGTTTTTCTGTGACTGTGAGACTCACAATAAACAAAAGAAACAGAAATTGGACGCAGCGGAA
The DNA here is from genome assembly GCA_009760885.1 of Achatina immaculata. Taxonomy (NCBI): domain Eukaryota; kingdom Metazoa; phylum Mollusca; class Gastropoda; order Stylommatophora; family Achatinidae; genus Lissachatina; species Lissachatina immaculata. The sequence goes on along the minus strand of CM019704.1, from coordinate 16,961,183 downwards.
ATGTGGTTTTTAGAGAGAAGGATATCCACATTGATATGGACCGAAAAAAAAAATTAATCAGATTCTCAAAAAGTTGCCAAAAAAAAAGAAGTTGCTAAAGACATAAAGAAAAGGCAGTCAGAAATCTTTAGACAGTCAGTGAAGACACGGAAGTTTGAGAAGCTGTACGTTCGAACTACTGGAAAAAGAGAAGGGGAAGACAGAGAAAAATATTGAAATGTTTCGGTGGCAAGAGAAAGGGACGATGAGGTGATAGATAGCACAGTATTGTATGGTAGACAGTTTTATACGTGAGAAAAATATTGAAATGTTTACGTGGTAAGAGAAAGGGACGGTGAGATGGTATATAGCACAGTATTGTGTGGTAGACAGTTTTATATGTGAGAAAAATATTGAAATGTTTACGTGGTAAGAGAAAGGGACGGTGAGATGGTATATAGCACAGTATTGTGTGGTAGACAGTTTTATACGTGAGAAAAATATTGAAATGTTTACGAGGCAAAGGGAAGGGACGGTGAGGTAAAATGTAGCACGATGTTGTATAGGAGACACTTTTATACGCGAGAAAGATAAAACTATTCAGAGAACAATGCTTGACTCTAATCACGGAATTGGGCAGGACGAGCAGCCGCCATGTAGCTGGAGGAGAACGCACTACACACTCGACCATCTCACGTCACTGAACTGATTGAACTCGCCAACAAAAGACCGTATAAAAGAGAAGCCTGATTGTCAACACCTGTAGCTAAGATACCTGCGAAAGGAATGAAAAAATTGAATAGACTTGATAATGAAACAAAAGGAAGTCCAGTGAAAATGATAAATAATTTTGAAAGTACAGCAAAATATGAAATATTTAATTAATATAGGATAAATTCCTACACACTATGTATCACACTTTTCCAGTTCAAATATTTCAAGTTTCGAGGGCTTCCTTGCCAAGGTTTTCTCTTTTGTTATAAACGTGATGGAGATACCCAGAGTGTAGTCTGATTGTTCCCTTATTTAGGCGCTATTTCCCTCGTTTTCTGTATCTTCCCTTGGGCGGATCCTGGCCCATTAAGAAAGCACTTATGTGGCGTCCTTGAAATCGATGGTCTGGAACATTCTCTTGTTAAATGCCAGTGTAAAATGAAAACAGCAATAAAACAACAACGACACAAACATCTTCGTGACGAGCCTCACAGATCAGATTTGGTTTCAGTGAAAGGAGTCGTTTATCTCGTTCCTCGTTTCTTACTTCAGTTTTCTCATCCTTCGGCTCTCTTGGGACCACCCGAAACAGTTTCTATCTCAAGAAAGGCACCTTCCTGAAGAAGCCCTTCATTCCAGATTCTTAAAAAAAAAAGTAATAAAGATCAGCTCTACGTGGACCGTTACTTGCATCACAAGTCTCATATTTTGTGAAAGCCAAGTCTGATGGGCATCATGCCCCAGCGATACGCCACAGAAATGTTTCACTCCACTTGTCCACTGGATTGATCTTGTCATCTGTCCACCACAGTGAACATGAATATTAATCACTCCTTGCGTTTATGCAAATAAGCTGGAGTCCGGGTGAGATGGCACCGTCAGTTAGCCATCTGTTCGTGAGTGATCCTCGTCGCTTCGTGTTTCGTGCTTCATTGGGCACAGAGTTCAGGATAGTGGCGGAAGTTGGTAGCTTGCTTATCGGCGCCTCCAAGTGATAAAGAGTTTGTGGTGCTTCACCTGTTAATTTATGAATGGAAATTCCTAGCTTTCAGATGTAGCTGAATCCTTAGAGTTTCCTTAATATCACATTTAAATGGATAAATCTACACCAAGATATTCTTAGGTTAAGAGCTGTATACAGATTTTATTAACAAAATGTTATATGTGCAGGAAAAGGGGTTTTTTAATTACATTTTTGTAACAGTCGTTGTTTTATTTGAACTCTGTGAATTGTTTCTTTAATTTTAGATATTTCTAACTGATTTCGTTCTATGAAAAGTTGGATATGAAGATTTTTTTTTAATGTACTAACTACATCGCAAGAATGTCGAGAAATCACTACCTGTAGATGATTAGAATGTGCAAGAATTGTGGACTAACTTGTTCCAAGTATTAAATCACGTGCATTTAGGAACATGAAACGTGGTGTGATAATCATTCTCTGAAGGTCTTAGTGTAAGGAAGAATCTTCAGTTTGGTGTGATAATCATTCTCTGGAGGTCTCAGTGGAAGGGAGAAGCTTCAGTTTGGTGTGATAATCATTCTCTGGAGGTCTCAGTGTAAGGGAGAAGCTTCAGTTTGGTGTGATAATCATTCTCTGGAGGTCTTCGTGTAAAGGAGAAGCTTCAGTTTGGTGTGATATTCATTCTCTTAAGGTCTTAGTGTAAGGAAGAATCTTCAGTTCTGTGTGATAATCATTCTCTGAAGGTCTTAGTGTAAGGGAGAAGCTTCAGTTTGGTGTGATAATCATTCTCTGAAGGTCTTAGTGTAAGGGAGAAGCTTCAGTTTGGTGTGATCATCATTCTCTGAAGGTCTTAGTGTAAGGCGGTAGCTTCAGTTTTAAATAGTGTCGGATATGGCTGTAATGAGGGGAATGAGCAGCGTAATATCTTGTTACAGGAATCATCCCTGTAGAGAGGGAAACAGGCATCCACGTATGTAACGACGCAGTCTAGACATTGCTGACAGTAATTGCCCGGATGTAGTACAGTTTTCCAGCAGTTCCCTTCCCCCACCCCCTCTCCTCCCCCTACCGAGGAAAGACATTTTGTTTTTTTAATCGGGATAAACAGCAAAACTGGCTGTAAGTTGTAGTAATAACCGCCTATGGAAGCGCATGGCCCGTTTGAAATCAATATTTAACATCGGAGAAGATCGCAATAATAATTTTCGGACCTTCATTTTACCATCAGACCTGAGTTTTGAGCTTCATTTTTCTTTCAAGGGATGTAATCATGGATCATCAGCGGACTTAGTTTAATCATTTATAAGATGTTTAAAATGTGCTGCTTGTGCGATAAGATCATTCTTGGAGTTTAGAAGGATCGGAGCTTAATGTACTGTGCAGTTATTACACTCTTGTTCTGAAAAAAAAAAAGGAGTCGGGTACTGCAGAAGTTCAGATTCCTGTAAAAATGCGTGTACCAGCTCGGATTCGTGGCAGATGGGTATGTGTGGTTGCTAACTTGCCGTGTGTTTGTGGGAGAGTTCGACACTGAAAGATGATACATTTTTTTTTCTCGTCAAAATAATTACGTTTTGGATTTGGTGAATTTTGCACCCCTGGTTCACTTGTATTTAGTCTGTGCTTTTTGGGCGCCTGTCCGTTTTGACAATCAGCGACTCATAGCTGACATGATGGCGTCAGAGTTGACGAACCATAGCTGACCAAGACCCTCTCCCATCTTTCCGTTGGTACCCCCAGTAGCGGGCCTAGCCTGTTTATCAGGGTGGGGATCGCCAGCCCATATGGTGGTGGAGTCTGCAAAAGAAGTATTGCACACTCACTGGCTTTTAGCTGCGCTCAGGAACTTTTTTTAAAAAATCCGTTGCCAAGCCAACACGATGCTGTGCTACAGCACTTTCACAGCATCGGCTGCAAAGAAGACCAGCTCGGAGTTCCAGGAAGAAGAAGAAGAAGAAGAAGAAGCCCAAGCTTTCTGATATAAAACCTAAGCACTTCTTGCTGCTTAATGATTTCTCCATGAACTTCTTGTATGCATATTCGGATTTTCCCGCTTTATATTAAGTTTTTCATTTGCTTCTTGACTTTCTTGTATTTTCTTCAGTGAATGTATAATGAACTTCTGACCATAGTGTAGGCTGTTCACTTATCTGAATTTATTATTCATTTACTTGAAAATGCCATAATATTCACATGGCTTGTCACAATGATCACATAGGTTGTCATAATTTTCACATAGATAGATAGATAGTCCCATAGCAAATGCCGTAGGGGATGAAACGTTAGAGACCTCCTTATGCTGGGCCATCAGTGTATGAGGGAGGGTGGCCAGTTCCTTTCCTTCCCAGATTTTCTCTGGTACCCATTTTACGAGGCTGGGTCGACCTCGGGGCCGTATTGGTCGGGAAAAAAATCCTGCTCAGCTGGGGATTCGAACCTTCGACCATTCGGTTTCTAGACGAGTGCTCTAACCACTACGGTAGCCTGTCCCGGTGTTCACATGGATTGTAATAATGTTCATAATATGGATTGTCGCATTTTCCGACGCAGTTCTTTTCTCAGCTAATTTATTCTGTGGAGCATACCTCTCTGTATGATGTTCCACTTGAGGTTTTCTACAACAGTAGTTCCAAACATTTTATGTCCTGGGATCATAACTTCAACTAGATATAAGTTGCGGGCCACCACCTTATATGTAAAATCAAAATACCACAAATACTTATTTATTTTATTCAATGGCTGGCACTTTATATGGAACTGATAACGCAGCCACGGGCACCTGATAATACAATCACGGACCATCTCATAATACAATCACGGACAACCTGATAATACAATCACGGAACACATGATAATACAATCACGGACCACCTGATAATGTAGCCACGGACCATCTGATAATACAGTCACGGACCACCTGATAATAGAGCCACGGACCATCTGATAATACAATCATGGAACATATGATAATATAATCACGGGCCACCTGATAATGTAGCCACGGACCATCTGATAATACAAGCACGGACCACTGATAATAGAGCCACGGACCATCTGATAATATAACCACGGACCATCTGATATTCCAGCCACGGGCCACTTAATAATGCAGTGACAGGCCAAGTGATAATACAGTCGCGGGCCACCTGATAATGCTTCAAAGAACACTTGTGGTTCGGGGACCGCAAGTTGGGAACCACTGTTGCATATAACATACTAGTCATAGGATAATCAGCAGTTATTTTTTATTTTTATTTTTATTTTTTTATTTTTGGGTTTTAAAAGTCGTATTTCAGAATTTTTTGTGCTCTAGTGAAGGTATCCCTTGATGACATTGAGAATCTTGGCGAGAATATAGACTCATGACGAGACATGCTGTGAGCCCTGTGTGACTCCTGATGGCACGGGAAGGATGTAAGATATTCTTAAGAAGTGATGATCTCCACCTTCCAAGCGTTTTCTCATCCAAAAAAAAAAAAAACGACCTGAATGTTTTAATGCCCAATCGACTCATGAAGATTTTAAAAGAGATTTAAGTTCTAGCCGCTGGCGATGATTGGGACATGTGCTCCGAATGACTGACAACTCACTAACAAAAATAGCACTAAGATGGACACCACAGGGGAACAGAAGTAAGGGTAGACCAAAAGAGACATGGAGAAGAACAACAGAGAGGATGTTGAGCAATAGAGGGCTCACCTGGGCAAGAGCAGAAAAAAAAGGCGAAGGACAGGCATTTGTGGAAAACCCTTGCGGAAGCCCCATGTGCCCTGGGCACTTAAGGTTCGGAGAGAGAGAAGTTCTAGCAGTTCATCCTGCCCTTAATGTATGCACCTTTCCCAATCTTGTACCCCCTGGGGTCACCAGTGAGGAGGTGGGACAAGGTATTGGTTAGGTCTAGTCTGCCTGCACTGATAACTGTATTGCTACTCTACCATGACTATCTACGCATCCGTCTTTGTTTAATCAGGTTATGTTTAACATCTTTTGCATCGGTAACTAATAAGATTAATTACATTATGATCATTATTGTTTTAAGAATAATAAAAACATGTAAATGAATGTTAAATCCACATAAATGGTTGGGTATATAAGTTGAGGCTGAGATTCGAAGCCATGAGCGCGAGCGATTAGGCCTTATGCCCAGTCTTTGACGAAGATCAAGGTTTGCAAATGAAATTCATGAAGCAATGCCACGAGAGTTGCTTCCTAGTCCAGGGCTTGGTAGGCACTAAGTGTGGTTTTGCCGCAGGTGTCGGGCTGCTCAGCAGGCTCCGCCTCCAGCAGGGACCGCATATATGTAAAATGGGGGAAAAACCCAACATAAAATAAATGAAAGCTTCTTGGTTTATCGTTTCAGACAAACGGAGAATTTGCTTGGAGAAGAATTACTCTACATCGGGACAAAATGGGATCCCTGGGATTTAATATTATGGGAGGATATACGGTAAGAAGAATATGCTCTTTCCCTGACGTTATTTTAAGAAACTATGTCAAGTACGTAAAATAAACGTGTAGATATGTAATATACAACAGAGAACATAATAAGGCAATGTTACAACCATTGATTGGAAAGCAACGATACCAGCTATAGCTGTGGTTTAGTTAGCACTTTCATTTGAAGCTTGCTTCTATTGGCCTCATTGAAGTAACTGAGATATACAAATCTTGTTTCCATTGGCCTTCTTCTTCTTCTTCTTCTTCATCTTCTTCTAGCTTCATATGCTCAGCTATCTAGACAAAGAGACCGGTTGCCCCCACTGAATCCAGCAGTCAACACTCATTGCTCTACAGTTCTTTTCACGGTTTCAGGATTGGGTGTCTGAGTCTTTGGAAGCAGCGTAGGTATGGAATATTTCTTATGGAGTGTGTTTATAGTAACCTAAGAAACGGATTTTTCTGCAGACTCCATAACCACGTGGACCGCATCCCCATACATAGTTAGTGAGGCTGACGTAATACATCAGCCTGTTTCTTGGAGCTCCTTGTTGGAGCAGCAAAGGTCTTGGTCATATTTGACTCTGGGTCTGATGACCCTACCGGTAATAATAAATGTCCCGTACTGGGCGTGTATATACTGCCACATGTTGCATAACAAGGGTTCTCAAGCTTTTTTTTTCTGCTGGTGACCTCAAAACCTTTTTCTGCATTAAAATTTGTGTTCCCTCTAACTGTGATTATCGGTTGCTTTTTTGTGTATTTTACTAAAACTAATCATAACATAGAAATAGGAATTGAGGCAGACAGCAGTGAGAACAGAGTCTAGAGATTCTCAGCCTTGGGTCTTAGAAACCGCTTCGTTATTTATTTCGGCCACCCCTACCGTTATAATCGTCCGCCGGTCTACTAACTCGGAGGTACCGGGTTCAAGTCCCAGTAGTTGAAGATTTTTTCTGGCACACACAAAAGAAAGTCCCCGGGGTTCACCCGGCCTCTAAAAATGGACACCAGAGAAATCTGGGAAGGTAAATGCAGCCAGGCGTGACACTGACCACATCACTCTTTCATGTGCCGATGATCTTGGAAATAGGAGCCTAACCCTTATCCTCAATGTGCATTAATGGCATGGAAACGGGAATTTTGCCTGTACCATACTTACCTTTACAACCTTTACAATGGTAATGTTTACTCATGTTATCTTCATGTTAAGAAATATATACAGTTTTTTTTGGAACTTGCAATATTTTCCGTCCATGAATTCTTGCAATATTTTATGTCCACAGTTTAAATATAAATGCACAGGTATTGGATTAAAGAAGAAAGACATATTAATCCCGCGCTCTTAACATAAGCATCACCATACTTTTTGCATATTTAATTGTTAAATATGGAAGGGCTTTTGCATACGAATGATATAAACAGAGTTTAAACAAAGATTTCAGAAATGGACACATTATTTCATCTGTAAAAACAAGGAAGTTCAAAGGGGAAAAAACAACGAATGGGACGCTTTTGGGTTTGGCCTTACTGGCAAAGAAGTGAATTCTGTTTTTAACGTTCTTTATGTCTAATGTTAACTGTAAGAGATAAAAGAAATGACCTCTGCAGCAAAACTCGTTCCACCAATCAAAGCATATAGAGGTGTATATTTTACAAAACGGCAGAGAGAGAGAGAGAGAAAGAGAGGGAGAGAGAGAGAGAGAGGGAGAGAGAGAGAGAGAGTAAGGAATGTGGACAGAAACACAAATGGCAGAAAGTAAGATGATAACGTATAAATGAAGAACATATAACATTCAATACTTCGGCGTCGGCATTTTTCAAGGATTTACATATAAGAACAACATCATCATCATCATGTGCCGTGCCGACTGGCGTTGGCTATTATGCTTCTCCAGAGTACGCGATCCTTCATGCAGGCCATCAGCTCAGTTGGTGATCTCCTCTCACACCATCCCGTCAGATTGTCCAGTAATAAGAACAACACAGCATATAAAAAACACAGATTCACTCAGTCGCCTTTTACCACTTTCTGGACGCATTCATTGCCGTTTTTCGAACTAGGAGGATACCCAAAAAGCTAAGTTGTTCATCTGTTTTCCGTGTTTTTATGTGTTATGTTGTCCTTGTATGTAATCCTTGAAAGAGGCTTCAGTCGAAATATTGGATGTTGTATGTTCTTCATTTATATGTTCTCATGTACTTTCTTACTTTCTGCCTTTTGTGTATCTGCTCACACTCCTCATTCCATCTGTCGTTTTGTGAGACTGAACCACAGACCTCCATCTGCCTTGGTTAATGTTTTCTTTATAATACGATGAACCCATTCTAGGGATCGTGAACACTGGCTATAGCACTAGGACTTGCGTGGGTAACTTTGGCTGTCTTAACGTCTAAAATGGTCTTGACTGGCGGCCTCAACAAATAGTAACATGCGTAAAGCAGGCATCTCACTTACACAACAGCGTAAAGGATTTGATGGTTCTTGCGACGTAACAAGGTTATTTCATTGCCAAGACCATAATCTTGGCCTACTGGTCTGGCCTACTTGATATTAAAAAAAAAATGTTATCGAGTTTCTTTGTTACTGCTCCTAGACTGCGTAACGAGATACCACGTGGCATCCAAGCACTGGGAGCCGAGGGAACGTCTCCCAGCACATGTCACCGTCCCGTAAAATTTGTCTGTCTCATGTTCCCTGCACAGATCTGTCTCTTCCCCACCCCCCTCATTTTTTTATTTTAAACTCTGAAGATCTTAGATTGTCTCTGATAATCTAATTAGTTTCGCAGCCGAACTCCGAGTGCACGCGGTAGTTTGTTAAGAGTTCTGAAACGCTAACAACACGAACGGACCAAGTGCAAAGCTCTGTAAGGACGTAATTTGGCCTCCATTTCCTCTCGGACATTGTCGACAATAGATCCCCTGCTTGTACTGGCATCTAGTTGATCTTGTTTGCTGAATTTTATTTTTTTTGCTCTGACAGTTTTCTGTTTCTGGACAGAGCACTGTCGAAAAGTGAAAATCGACGAAAAGCGAAGCATGACCTTTCGTCATCATCATCATCGCCTTTCACTCCCTTGAGAGCATAGGCCATGGATAAAGGCTCTCTAGTCATCCCTGTTCTTGGGTTTATTCTCTGGTTCCTTCCATGTGTATCCTTTGTTTCTGAGCACTGTCATAATTTCTATTCTCCAAGTAAGTCTAGGTCTTCCTCGTTTTCTATTTACCATAACCTTTATTTAACCCCAAATGCACTTGGTACTAAAAAAAAAACCCCCATAAAAATGAACTATTAACCATGCAACATTGCAACACCTGCAACACTTCAAGAGAAAGAATGACAGGAACAAACAAAAATGTACCGAACAAAATATTACGTAAAAATATTTTTTGTCTTTCTTGTCTAAGCAAACGATCAATATGTAAACTGTGTACAGTACAGATTTTGAACATGTACACTATGTACAGTACAGAGCGTGAATGTGAATATGTACACTATGTGCAGTACAGATTGTGAATATGTATACTGTGTACAGTACAAATGGTGAATGTGTGCACCATGTATAGTACAGATTGTGACAATGTGCACTATCGGCAGTACAAATTGCGAATATTTACACTATGTTCAGTACAGATGGTAAATATGTACACATAGTACATATGTACACACTGTGCAGATGGTGAATTATCTTGAGTGTATACTGAGAAAATCTAAAGGAGAAAACTGCTGGCGCTCATCCTCAGAACTCCTCTCTCAGTCTTTGTTTTAACGGTTTGCCTTGTGCCTGGGTAAGACCTCCACTGAGGCGAATGGTGTGCCTAAGTTGGTCTCGAATCTACACATTTAAAACGTTCTCCCGTATCAGCAATTCGACTGTTTCGCTTCTTTCTACCAGCTCTAGTAAGAGTTTTTAATCTCATCTAACATTTTCATGTTTTGACTATTTCAGTGATCGCGCTGGGATTTTTTTGAAACTCCTACAGTTCTACCTGTCTTTCAGCTTGAATGAAGTACTTTCCGAAATGCCGGTTTTAGTCAGTAGACCATGCGGTAATTTCTAGTTCTGTTTTAACCGTAAAATTAAACACAAACACCAGCGGAAAGTAGAGTTTCGTGACAACTTTTCTTTTTTTTTTTTTTTTCTTCATCCTTTTGTTTGCAGTGAGATTTAATCTTTACAAAAATTTCACACGCTGAACCGAACTCAAAACTGGCCGATTCTCCTTATATAAAACTGGCTGATTCTCCTCTATTTAAAACTGGCCGATTCTCCTTTATATAAAACTGGCCGATTCTCTTCTATATAAAACTGGCCGATTCTCCACTATATAAAACTGGCCGATTCTCCTCTATACGAAACTGGCTGATTCTCCTCTATACAAAACTGGCTGATTCTCCTCTGTACAAAATGAGTATCATCAGTCCACTGGCCCGATTATCTTTAACGGATTTCCCTGGTTGCTTTGCACTAGGTTTTTGATAAAAAAAAACAAAAAACAAAACCGGTTATAGAAAACGACGGCATTCAAAAGCTTCGGTTTTTCTTGTTTTAAATTGATAATTTGGTTGCCGGTTAAAGCGACCACAGAATTAATGTATTAATGCTACGGCTAATTTACACTCTATCTGAGCAGTGAAAATGTCTTGTATATTAAATTTTTCTTCATTTTAGGCTTTTCTTTCAAAGTAAGAACTTTATGGGTCCTTTTTGTTTTGTCACTACATGTGGAACCCATTATGGAGATATTAAAATGCGAAATACAGGCTTAAAAATATTTTTGGGCCTAGTGTAAGCACTGTTACATTGAAACAGTCCAGTTCTATGGATACTAAGCTGGGACATAGATGCGAAGGAGGCTGGAATCAGCTGAAATATGGTTCTTAAGAAGAATGCTGAAGGTACCTTGGACAGCGAGAAAATGGAATGAGGAAGATCTGAAAGAGGCACAAGAAACCAGGAAAATTATAGCGAAGATCACACAACGAGAATCAAAATTTGTGGGGGCATGTTTGGAGAAGAGGCAGGCTAGAGGACCTAATGGCAACAACAGGGAAGATCGAAGGTAGAAGAGACAGAGGTAGACAGAGAGAAAAGATGTTTGATGGTTTGGCATCCTGGCACCGGAAATTCCCAGTGACAAGCCTGTTAAGATGCCTAAAGGATAGTGGGTTATGGATGGACAGCAGGGACCTAGAGTGAGTGAGAGACAGAATGAATGAATGAATGATCTTTATTTTTAAATGGTAAAGAATTGGGCACGCAGGCTGGTTTTACACTCTGCCCTTCATCACTCCATCTTTCATTCTTCCCACACATTCGATTTAATACAAGTATACAAATTACATTAGGGAAAAAGCATATAACATGAGTGTAAGATTAAACTGTTACATTCAAAGTAAAAGAGAAGAAGCAACTAACCTAATAAAATAGCTCTCACACACGCATACATGCACACACACATATATACATAAACAAAAATACATTTTCAGTACAGATCTTCTAACATATGTTTTTTAACAAAGATTAAAATAATTTATAACAATATCTAACAAGTTACTTTCCGAACTATGTCATTTTAGTACTTAATGGCTGGCGAGTCATGGGTTGAGAGAGTGCAGGTTATTCCATGAAGGCATATAGTTAACAAGCAAGTAAATAATGAAAAAGTTTTTGAGTTAAAGGATAAAGTATTACTAATGGTTTTTTAAATGGTAGGGAAGGGTGTTCCAGAGCTGTACTGCAGAGTATTCAAGGCTTTTAGTGTACAGATCAAGCCTAGGTTTGGGAAGAAGAAGAATAAGAAGAAGTAGAAGAGTGCGAGAGAGAGAGAGAGAGAGAGAAGCACTGTACACGTGTCTCACATCACGAACATGTTAAGCAGATAATTCTGTTTTTACATTTTAAGCACAAAATTATTCTGAATTGTTTACAGCAGTGGTGCTTAATTAACAAAAGTCCGCGGATCCCCTCCAGTTTTAAAACCCAGACCACAGACCCCCACACTCTGGAAAAGTTTCATATCTGTGTGGTAGCTATGTGCTTTAAATGCAAAGAATTTTTTTTTCAGAAAATGTGGGTAACCTTTAGTGAGTAAACTCACACTACACTAAGTGGAAACTTCTTGAATTTTCAAAATGACAACAATGTAGTTAAGAAAAAATAGATGGTAATTAACTGCTTATTCTGATTTAAAAAAAGGACATTGAATTTTTGTCACGGACACTCACGGCAGACCACCGTCTGAGAACCCATGGTTTACAATACAGTATGTAGCCACAAAATTAATAAACTTTTAATCACAAAAATGACAACAAATAATATATTTAAGCACAAATATAAGAGATTCAGTGTGGACTGTTTTTTTTTTAATCATCCATATCGTACTGTGTCCACTCAAAGACTGAGCAACAGTGAAGAAAAAAAAATGGGTCTCGAGACGTGTCGATGATGATAAGATGACGAAAGAGCGGATCAACGACGAAAGTTTAAAAAATTATTTTTAATTGAAAAAAATGACCAAAGAGCGAGGTGACGAAAGAGAGAGGCGAAGAAAAGTAGGGGACAGATCTATATTCCAAATTTGCTTTCGTAAGACAGTAATTTAAAAGGAATGGCTATTTACTTTTCTTTTTCGTGGTAAATTTTTTATCTCATTTATATTTATTTAAACAGATCTTCTTGTGTTCTTTTCTCTCTTCAGACTCCCTAGTTCCCAAAAACTTGTCTCACTCTGCTATGCATCTCATTAGAGATTTCTTTGTTACGTCCCTCTGTTTGTGTGTGTGTGTGTGTGTGTGTGTGTTGTCTATTGTGTAATTAACTTTTCATAGTTCACAAGTCGAAGACACGTTGCATAAGGCTCCCGTTATTAAATATATCGCAGAGAGTGACATAAAAAGCTCTCAGTGTCACATTTAAAAGACATAAAAGCGAATATTCGTAAAATGGACCCCAACACTGAAACATGGAATGAGAGATCCCTTCATTGTTTTTCTTCTGGGGTGAGGGGGGAATCTTTAAAAAAAGCTCATAAATTCAGCTTCCACCGGGAGTATTCATTGTTATCATCTGAGGGTGTCAAAGAGCCAACTTTGGCCGTCGTCTTTTCATTCGTTATCAAGGAATTCCGTTCCTGGAACTCGTCAACCGTGATATTAAAATTTCCTTGCAGTGTTTTGTTTTGTTTTTTTAATCCTCGTTAATTTTCAATGGGGCATAATTCTCTTTGTTAATTTTTGATACCACAGTGCCATTTTATTTTTCAGAAAATACTCGGAAAGATTTATAGAAATTAATTACATTAATATTAATATTGCTGTTTCTTATTTCTCAGTGTTTTCTGATGAGCGTTTTGTAAGCTTTTTTTCTGACGATTTTATAATCTTATATTGTTAAATTTATTTAACCGAAAAAAGATTGCATCTCATGCGACCTTGCAGTAGTATGAGGTCAGAGACTTCTACATAAGGTAGTGTGGTTTAAAAGACTTCATCGTAACATTATGTAGCGTCTTGGACTTGGTCATGAGGCAGTGAGTGTCAGAGACTTCGCCAAGAGGTAATACAGCGTCAGGGACTTCGTTATAAGATAATGTAGACTCAAGGATTTCGCAATGAGGTAGTACAGAGTTAGGGACTTTGTCATGATGTAGCGTAGAGTCACTGACTTTGTTATTTAGATAGCGAAACGTCATATACTTTGTCATAAGACTGCACAGCGGCATATAATTCATCATTAGACAGTGTAAAGGACTTTGTCATAAGACAGTGTAGTGTCACATACTTCATCATAAGATAGTGTAGAGTCAAAGACTTTGTCATAAGATAGCGGAGTGTTAGAGTCTTGGTCATAAGACGGCGTAGTGTCATATACCTTTCAGAAGACAGCATCAGATTTCTCGCGTCAACAAGGCTAACTTTTATGAGGTGATATGTCTCTCCTGATTCTGTGCCTCAGTTCCCCAACACAAGTTCAAGGTATCAATTTTCGCTTGAATTCAGTGCAGCATGACCAGAAACCTGACTCGAGCCCAAGTTCCTTAGCTATGAGAAATCAGTGCCGTATCTTAGTTAGCAATACTTATATCAGATTCCCCCCCCCCCCCCCGCCAAAAAAAACATCCCAATACTAGGCTATGCATATCAGTGAATGAACTCAATGTTTTGTTTTACAAATAATTTGTTTCCCATGGGAGCCAGTAGTGTTCAAATCGAGAAACTGTCCATGAACAAAGGTTAAAAAGGTAAAATCCCCGTGACTATGCCATTAAGGCAAATTTCTCATAAGGTGTTGGGCCTGTATTTTCAAGACCTTCGGCACATGAAAGTCTGACGTGATCAGTGTTACGCCTGGCCGCATTTACCTTCCTAGATTTCTCTGGTACCCATTTTTAGAGGCTGGGTGGACTCCGGGGTGGTACCTGAAAAAAGTCTCAATTGCTGGGATTTGAACTCAGCACCACCGAACTGAACAAATACATGAACAAAGACATTCTTTAAAAACATTAAGAAAGAAATCTTTTGTAAGAAGATATTTCTGTGTCAGTAACAAAAAAAAAATACCCGCCAGATACACCAGTAAAAAATAACACCTTTTGGGGGTTAATGTAAATATCATCTTCTACCCCGAACCAGTAAAATAATTTTAATGCTGGACACTTCGAGGAAACTATGTGAGGGTGGAATGTTGAGTCTTTATTATCAATGGATGTTCTTTACATTAGCCCATTGAAACAGCCCAGATTTATTGACTGGGACGATTCTGACTTATCGACTTTGACGATTATAACTTCTTGTCTCTGACTTTGATTTCTCGCTTGAAAACAGTTTGGATGCATTCATTCACACGAGTCTAATCCATCATTGAAAAGTTAGAAGAAAATGAGATGAAGAAATGAATGCATGGATTTAAAACAAAAATTTTTGGATGAAGAATGGCATAAAGAAATACGACAAAGAGGGATGTGAGAATAAAGGAAAGTAGAAAAAGAAGTAACGTTATCTAGTGATGAGAAAGAAGAGAAAAAAAATAATGATGATACAATAATGATACTTAAGACCACGAACATCATCACTTATTGGCATCATCTGCTAAACAGTAATGAGCAAGTTATCATCCTCATCTTCAGAACAGGACAAAACATACTCAGAAAGTACGTGTGTACGAAGGTCAAGGTTGGCAATTTTCTTCCCTTTGTGCAAGTGCTTGGCAATTTTCTTCCCTTTGTGTGGAAGTGCTTGGCAATTTTCTTCCCTTTGTGTGGAAGTGCTTGGCAGTTTTCTTTCCTTTGTGTGGAAGTGCTTGGCAATTTTCTTCCCTTTGTGTATAAGTGCTTGGCAGTTTTCTTCCCTTTGTGTGTAAGTGCTTGGCAGTTTTCTTCCCTTTGTGTGTAAGTGCTTGGCAGTTTTCTTCCCTTTGTGTGTAAGTGCTTGGCAGTTTTCTTCCCTTTGTGTGTAAGTGCTTGGCAGTTTTCTTCCCTTTGTGTGTAAGTGCTCGGGCGCCTCAAACTATGAACCACATCCTTCAAATCTACACCAACTTGAACGTAGCTACTGGCCTAATGAGATAACACAAGAACTTAAGCTCCAGGGTTTGGTATAGGAACTAAAAAAAAATCCAGTTTATTCAATATAAATCAGCAGATGTAGACAATTAAGAAGAAGAAGGAGGGATAGGAGGAAAACGAAGAAGAAGGAGAAGAAGGTGGAAGAGGAAACGATTAAGAAGAAGTAGTAGAAGAAGAGGAGGAGACGGAGGAGGGAGAAGCAAAAGAAAAAGAAAATGAGGAGGAGGAAGAAGGAGGAGGAGGAGATGGAAAAAGAAGATCGCTTAAGTAAAAAAAAAAACATTTTACATGATAAATAATATGTTTTGAGTTGTCATCTTAAACCTTCACATCTTCTGTTCTGCTTCTCAGAGTTCCACCTCTTTCTCCTCACATCCTTTCACATTTTCATATTGCCAGCTGAAACCTTCACATCTTCTGCTCTAATTATTCTCCAGATTTCCGCCTATTTCTCCATACATCTTATCACATTTTTGTACTGCCAACTGAAACCTTCACATCTTCTGCTCTACCTTTTTCTCGGATCTGCAGTTCTTACAAATGTACTTTAAACAACTTTTCGTAGAACAAATTAGAATATGCTTATGAATATAGTCAAGTTTTTTTACTTACCTTGTGTTTATTCTTATAAATGATTAACTGCCTCAGATACAGTAAGGCCATGGCATCTACACAACGTCCGGACATCGCGGTTCTTAACGAGCTGTTGCAAAGAGTTCTTTATAACGGAATTATGTGATATTTTATCCCAGTAAACGAGTATATTCACTTTACGTTACACTCGAATAGCGGCTGAAACAGTGGTAAAAGTGCTTATTTCTGCCTATTCTTGTTATTTATGTTTACACTGTATTTAACCCGTTAATTTTCTTTCCCATTAGGACACGAGGGGTCTCATAATTATACAGGCTGTATGTCGTAATCATGGAGATCAGCCAGACGCGGACTTTTTGCTTATACGGTTTTTTGTTTGTTTGTTTGCATAAGCAACCTTTTTGTTCGCCGTGTCTATTCTTTCCTTTCCGAGATCTTCTTAACTCTTTTGTTCCATAACAACACTGGCAGAATTGATATATCTTGTCTGCCTGTGTGAATTACTACTGAAAGTAATATTTAGATATAGTCTGTATTATTTTTTAATAGCACATTCACTTTTAACAGTACACATGTTCTTACGTTAAAGAGTAGCCTCCTTCCAGTTTCTTTCTGCCATAATTCATCTTGAGTCCGACCAGAACATACATCTGGAATACAAGAGTTAATGTATTCTTGTTCATCTTTCTGTCACGTATGTCAGAACTGATTACCATACATTCTTTCTTTTGACAAGAACTTTTCCCGGAATTTTCTTCTTCTTCTTCTTCGTTCGCATCCGGAATTGTATGTTCTGTATTTCTTTTAAATAGATTTTTACAAAAATATTGATTGCTGTTATTTCTCTCGGGGAACATAAAATTCTCCCCAGTTATTGGGACTGGAGAACCCTAGTCGACCAAAAAAACCTTAGCTCACGTTCTTCAACTCCTTATTGGACATCGGCTGTGTAACAACAGCCTGACAAGAGAGAAGAGAATCGACGTGGTGGAGACAAAAACTGGGGATTCTCTAAATGGGCACTGTCCTGTCTTCCTTATATAAGTTCCGTGACATGAGGTTGCCATGAAATCCTGGTTATCAGTTTCATCAGTCACCGAAAAATTTGCCAACATCACCAGAAGGACAAAGAAATCGACCGATCATCATAATCATCATCATCATCATCGTCATCGTTGTCATCATCATCGCCACCACCACCACCACTACTAATCAGAAGAACAAAGTACTCGATCCCAAGGAATTAGGGAGAAAACCTTTTTTTTTCAAAACTCTCCCTCTTGCTTTTTCTTAAGTTCCCATTTTCTTATTTCAAATGGCGTCATAGCACATTCTTTAGTATATACATTTTTTTCATTGTTGCCTTTCAGTTTTCCTTCTCATGTCCCCACATTAGACTGACTGTTAATGTATTTGAACGCTAAGCCGCAGTGGGGTATCTGCTGAAGAAAATTATTGTAATCCTTGGGAAATTCGCACATGGCCTCTAACAGATTTAGAGGTGTTGTCTGAGGAAAATCTAATTATCCCAGAAGAACTGACAAAATCAACCAATCAAATTCTTTGTTTAATTCAAGTTCCGGCGGTGGTCTTGACTATCGTCCAATCGGTGACTGTGTCTTTAATCATGGCTGTCTCGGTGAAGGACGAGCAAAGCTGCACTCATTAGAGGGGTCGCGACCTCCTCCATTTTCTCCTCTTTGATGTTCGAGGAAGATTGGAGACTGGAGGGGGGATATGAGGAGCCGAGGGATGAGAAGTGAAGGGAGAAAAAAATTTATGGGAATGTGGACACAAAGGATGAGAGGATGAAGGAAATAGAGAGATGAGAGGAAAAATTGAGTAGGAAGAAAACACACGTTAGTATAAAATATTCTCTGATGAGTAAAGGGACCTCCCTTTCAAATGGGTAAAGCGTTTGGGTCTTTAGGTTTGCCTAACAACTCCTCATTTTACACCTCTGCCTCCACTACGTGGCACGGTCACGCGTATTCTGTCACGTTGGTTTCCTGCAAATTATACTCTTACCGAGCAAGGGAAAACTAAAAACCAAAACATATACTTCTACTTTTGACCTCTTTACTTCCATACCACTTGAATATACTATACATAATACACACGCAGATTCTCACTTTCCCTCTTATGTGCTGATATTTGTTTTATTACTTCTGTTTTGCTGTACTTCTGTTTTACTGTACTTCTATTTTGCTGTACTTCTGTTTTGCAAGTTCTTTTTCAATAGTCAAATAAGCAGCAGAGGAAAATGACAGGGGAAGGACACGATCGAGGAAGTGTCCTTTATCTCACTGACCACCCTTAATTATCTCTCAACACGGCATCCAGGGACCTGGCCTTTGCTTTGTAATTTTTTTGGGGGATAGTCCCCAAGTAAACATGGACATTCGGTCAGTGTTTGGAGAAGGTTAAACGGAGGAGAGTTTGCCTTGAAACAGTGATCGCCTGAGTACAACGGGGTCTCGGATATAAATATTGTTTGTCTTGTTTTCTTGCTTGGACGTAGAGGGCTCGGTATGGCCGACGAGAAGGCGGGGATGGATTAAGAGACAACTATAAAGAATAATAAGTAATAATTTGTTCGTAGCTCAGAGCTGTCCTTTGTGTCCGCCAGACCCCCCCCCCCCTCCAGTGTAGCATGGCCTTGTATGTAACGGATATTGTGGTTATTATTATTAGTGAATATGATTATGAAAATATGTGGTAAAGAAAATAGTAAGATCGAATAGCGACAGAGAAAAGTGTGTTGAAAAAAGGAAGAGAAAGGTATAAAACATCCATGACACTAGAGCAAGACGCGGACAAAAGTAAACAGCGGAAACAGTGAATATAAAAAGACGAGACTCAGTGACGCTGACACATATGGAAGACAAAGAAAGGACGCCAGAAAGTAAGATGGTCCAGTGATAACAAAGCAGTGACTGGACGTTGACACGTGTAAACAAAATAGAAAAGACGAATAGAAAAGGCAGACACAATGAAAAGCGAGGACACAATAAAACCTCCGACACGAAAGAGCAAGATAATGTCTTAGGTAAATAACAATTGTATAGCCGGACTTGACACTTGACACCTGTTATATGACGCGCGTTAGAACGCGATTGCACACGGTTTTTAAATAAAGGAGTGATCAACTCGGCCAGCTGATCAATTAAATATTTAGAGGCGTGGCCTATTGGACAATTGACTTACGACATATAAGTAACGGGGCAGTTTGAATGATGGACAATCAGAACGCTCATGGGAACCAGTGGACATCTGAAGAGTGGAACCAAAATACTTATTGGTTAATCTATCAAGCTGAACTTGAAGATAAAAAGGTGAGCGAAGAGACAGGAGGAAGAACCAAGTACTGGGGAACGAGGAAGAAGAAGACACAAAGGAGGGAGGCCGAAGACGGAAGAACAGACAGTAAGAACAAGGGAGAGGAACCAAGTAGAGAGGGAACGAGGAAGAAGAAGAGACAGAGGACGGAACCCCGAAGACAGAGGAACAAGGACGGTCAGTGAACTGAGACCGGTCCAGACAAGAGAGGAAGAGAAGGACAGACACACCAGAGAAGACACGAGAGAGAAAGAAGACGTAGGTAACGACAGTTGGAATAGATGGACAATTAAAGCAATAGATACTCAGGAAAAGCAGTTTTGAAGAAGTAGTTTTAGGACAGATTGAAGCTGTGATTCAAGTGATTGCGAAAAATTGATACTTTAAAACTTCGAGTACAGTGATTTAGTCGTGTAACTAATTGACCACGTGTTGCAGATCGAATATAGTACAAAGTTTAGAACTGTCCTCATCAAATGTGTAGAATATTGTGAAGTTGAGAACATTGAGAAATGCTGCATATAGAATATGATAGTTTGATTTAATGAACAAATGATTATGTGCTTCAACAACTAACGAAGATTATGTCGTATTGCATCTTAGTACAAGTGATGTTGAGAATTCTAAGTCGAATATCTGATTTGTCAGAATTAAATCAATTCTGTAGAGAACGTTTCATCGGACTTCCTCTGATTTAATGAAGAGTAATGTTTGTGAAACCTAATCTAAAACAACAGAAATCTGGATATGTGAGAAGATAAAATCGGTATTAATCAAGAACATATTCCTTATTCAGAAATATATCATAAACAATTGAAAATAGTATACTGGTGCCATCAATTATAGATAAACCACACATTTACAGTGTTATACCGAGAGCAACTGTGCTAAGAACACACTTATCTTAACATAGTCTTTGTGAGACAGGGAACATCAGATCTGATTGCTTAAAAAACTCTGACCTGCTCCTGTAGCCCACAAACCTGTAGCAATCAACACTATTTGTTATCGTTATAATGTATGTCACTCTTTTATAGGCAGAATTGTTAGGAAACAGAACTTTCTGGAAAAGAAAGAGGGAACATAGAACTGAGAAATCTGCTAGTAGCCTCTTGTCTATTATAGGAGTGTCAGATAACTTAGACAAGATGCTGTGTACGCTAAGAAAACTCTCTCGCTTGTGGGAAAATGATAAGCACAAAATATCCCTCCTAGGATAGAAGTCCCCCAGCTTTTAACATTGCACACCCGTCAATAGGTGGAGCTGAGATCTTGGTTTGGGGCCGCGCTGGGCTGATCGGGATGGTGGATGGATGAGTACATAGAGATTATCTACGTGGGTTAGGAAAGTCTGATGGAAAATGACGAGTCCAGGACGTGACACGCCTGTGGGTCTCTACAACAATAGCTATCAGAATGAGGCAAACAAAGCACCCAGCGGACTATAGATGGCGGGGAATGGACATGGTTGAAGCACCCATCGGATCCCTCAACTCAAAGTCGGAGTATCTCTGTGAAACTGTCTCAAAGCCGTTAGGAGGGCCGGTGTTGCACTTGGGGCCTGGTCTCAGCTTCTCACTGGAATGGTCTAGTGTGTATGATAGACATGGTCTAGTGTGTATGATAGACATGGTCTAGTGTGTATGATAGACATGGTCTAGTGTGTATGATAGACTTAGGACAAAAACCCCAATATGAAAATGTCAGGAACAAAAAGAAAACCATACGGGCCCGGACGTCGCCTTGTAAAAGCCCCCCCCCCCACCGACTACCCTGAGCAAAAATTTCAGCTGGGGGGGGGCACACTAAATATTCTTCAAATAAACATTTCTGGACTTAGGCCAAAGGCCTCAGAATTAAGCAGACAGCTGAAAAATGTCAACATCCATATTGCGATCATACAAGAAACCCTTGTATATGGAAAAGATCACTCAGTGCCTGGATACACCTTGTTTAAGTGTGAATGTGATAAGTGCAGGGACATTGCCACACTCTTGAGAAATGACATCCAAGGAGAAGTTAAAAACAGAAAGTGCAATGAGAATGATATCCAAGAGATAATAGTATGGCATGATGGGCTGCGGTACACTCTGTATAATGTTTATTGTCCCCCAAATTCTAAAAGCCAAATCAACATAGACAGCACAGACATGCAGAAAAATATTATTGCGGGAGATTTTAATGCACATCCACCAGCACTAGGATACGAAGATCGAAACCCTGTGGAAAACAGCGAAGAGCTATGCAACATCAGCAACATGATAATATTGCAAGATTCTTCCTCCTCCCCATCAAGGAATGGACAGACGTACACAAAGCATTTTTTCCCTTTCGGCCATCTTTGGCAAGATAGTCCTTGTGGTGCAGAATGATATACTTTCTACAGAGTTTAATCCACGGAGACAGTTGGCGTAAGAATACAAAACATCCTGGAGCAAGGAGAGAGATGAGGTTCCTTCTCGCTGAAAGTCATGAGATGTCCCAGCCGTCAGTCTGGCTGTAGTCATTGAGTACTTTCACACTCAATACAATTCGGTACCTGATGAGTACGACTCAGTAATCAGAGACCACAGTTCAGTAAGAGAGAAATATGAGAATGTCTGAGCGTTTCTCAAATCATGTGGAAGTCTGAAGAGAAGTTCTAAATTGAGACGAAGTTTTTTTTTCTTCTGTGATACAGTCTGAGATATGTTCAGGTCAGTAGACAGAGACTATGAACATAGATCAGATACGAGAGGCAAACGCCTTGCCCAGTTAAGAGATTTATTGGAACCTTCAGCCTTCCATTAATTGTTGACAGATGAATAAATGTCTTTGGCTAGTAGCTAGATCGACTCTATTTGTGACTTATGAACACTGAATATAAGGTTGTCATCAAAACACTTCATGAGGCTGGCTCTCATAACGACATGGGCTTAACGCTGATGAAGTACAGAAATAAAAAAATATGGGTCTGATCTATCTATCGCCAGGACGTTTTGGTAGCTAGCATTAAGCACAACTGCACCAGAGAATGGCGAGTTTTTTTCAGCGAGCGGAACATTAACCTTGTCAGTAACTCCATTTCTTTAAAGAAAACTTAAAATTTATTTTTAAGATCTAATGTCGGACAAGATTTCGAGATTTGCCGACCGTTTAACGTTCTCGCTGATCAATGACTTAATGTGGGCATTTACTACTGAGTCAGTCTGTACAGTTGTCCAGGACTTATACGTGAATATATGGATTTGTGTGATTTTTGTGATGAATAATAATAATAATGGCAGTATTTTTCTCAGAGGACAGTTTGAAACTTAAATGTTAGGTGTTACGGAACTTGTTGGATGCCGTTTTACTGAACATTTATGATAGATAAATATGAAGATAAATTAATTAGATCAGTCAGCGGGTAAGGCCATAAAGAGATAGGCTTACACAGAGAACACTGACGTCATTATTACAGACACAAGATGGCGCTGACGCAGGAGAACAGACAACCGGAACATGAACTGAAAATAAAAGCTCTACACCGGTCACAACAAACTGAAGTAGCACATTGTCAGCAAGTTCAGGATCGGCTCATCCAACATGTGGCACATGTGGCACTGGTAAGATGACGGGAGGACATATTCTGCAGGTGTGCCCAACATATGAAGTGCAGGGAAAACAGATGTGCCCAACATATGAGGTGAAGGAAAGACAGATATGGCCAACATATGAGGTGTAGGGAAGACAGATATGGCCAACATATGAGGTGCAGGGAAAACAGATGTGGCCAACATATGAGGTGAAGGAAAGACAGATGTGGCCAACATATGAGGAATAGGGAAGACAGATGTGCTCAGAATATGAGGTGCAGGAAGACAGATATGGCCAACATATGAGATGCAGGGAAGACTGTTTGGCCAACATATATATATTGACGCTTTATCGGAATGTACACCAAATCCAGCTGACCACCAATTACTTCAGAAGTGTACACGTCGAGAAGAAGAAGAAGAAGAAGAAGAAGGATGATTACGATGATGGTGGTGAAGAAGAGGAAGTCCATATGATATGATACAGAGACGAATGGTTGATCTAGCGATCATCTCGATTCCACTTTCATTAAGTCCTCTAGTGCGTCCCGGGTTTAGTCATAAAACTACAAGAATTCTTTCTACCAACAGATGCCCACGAAATAATAACCATTGCCAGCCTTGCTTCACTGGGAACATAGTCACTGTTACTTTACTAGGCACGAAGAACTGCCAGAAGCTGTCGACACAGCGCCAGCAGCGGCATGGTTTCATCATCCTTCTGGAGACACAAATATTATTCACAATCGTTTACTTAATTATTTCTTTACAATTACTTTGCACTTCAGAACAGGAGACTTGCACACAGAGTAATGTAAATGATTTAAAAACTGCTTATATTGGAAAGCTGAAGTACTAGAGAAGATTATCGAGCTCGTCATCTTAGCTTCTGACAGTTCCTAGCACGCAGACGCAAGGAGATCCACAACAAACAGCAGACTAAGGTTGTTCTCACTTGGGTTATCTTGTAAACCCTACCAAAAAACAAAACAAAACAAAAAAACAGTGAAAGATTCTCAATCTAAAAAATAAAAAATAAGATTTTACGGTAAAAGAAAACTAGTCCGGCCTCACGTTATTAAAGATGCGGTGGCTAAAATGTCTCCTCCGAGACTAGAGACAAAGGGAGAGGCTATTGTTTTGAAAGGGGCAAAATGACAGAGGGGTGTTCATTGTTTGAGATGATCGGCGCGTCTGGGTTCCTGTCACAGACAGATGCCGGAATGGAGCGAATTCGAAAAGTGCCCAAAATGATACCACACGTGTCTGGACACATCGACGGAGGGCAGGGTGCTAGGGAGGGGCGAACTCTGGGAACATGGTTGAGGGGGTCAAGAATACCCACCCCCCCCCTCGGGTATCTCTTTATGATCTCGTGACTTGAAGCTAATAATTTTCTGGTCAGCGTAATTGAAGAAGCTGTAGATATTGACAGTGATGACCATGTTTACGAGGAGAACTGTAAATTCTGCTGTTTTGATGTAAAGTAATTTGGGCGTTTGGGGATAGGGAGGGGAAGAAGCAAAGCCGTCCCTTAGGTCGGCAGGGCTGGTGACCCGTGGGCAGTTTTAATAGCCTACCTCATTTAAGTAAAGTAGTCACCCCAATGTGCCTCGAAAGGTGTAGTCTTCTTCCTCCTCTTCATCTGCTCGGTCATCTAGTCAAGGAGAGGGATCACTTCCCTGAATCACAATGACAACAGGAGGTCGTCATGCATGTCTCATAGTTGTTCGTCCATGGTCTTTTCCCGCGGCCAGCAGATTAAGGCTCTTTTCCCGTGGCCAGCAGATTAAGGCTCTTTTCCCGTAGCCAGCAGATTAAGGCTCTTTTCCCGTGGCCAGCAGATTAAGGCTCTTTTCCCGTGGCCAGCAGATACAGGCTCTTAAGTCTTTGTAGACTGTAGAATTTTGCAGGACTTATCTTAGATCGTTTTAGCATGCGCAGAGTTGGGCGTGAGAGCCAGTTTATGCTGATGGACATGTAGTCTGCAATCCTCTCTAGATTCCGAAGATTCTCATACGCATATGGCATGAAACAGCGGCATATGAGTGTATGTGTGATGGCTTGTGTTGTAAGTCGTGACAGCTCAACATACAGCAACATCCAAACAAACGAACACTTCACGTTGACCTTGAATGCGACCCAGGAACAATCTCTGTATTGAAGAATAGATCCAAGCATAAGTTCAGCTCCATGATCTCTCATGTATACTCCATGTTTAAACACTTTTTTAGCACTCATGTGGACAGGTAAAGGTAATGTGAGTTAAGGTAAAATTCCCGTTTTCACGCCATTAAGGCATATTGGGGAATACAGTATTAGGCCCGTATTTTCAATGACCTTCGGCACATGAAAGTGTAATGTGGTCAGTATCACGCCCTGGCCGCTTTACCTTCCCAGATTTCTCTGGTACCCATTTTTAGATGCTGGGTGAACCTCGGGGCCTTTTTGGTGTGTACCAGAAAAAAAGTCCCTCTGCTGGGACTGAACACGGTACCACCGGATTAGTAATCAATCAAGTGCCGTGCAGCGTGGCGTAGGCGATCATTTCTCTCCACAGTTCCTTGTCTTCAGACTTGATTATGAGATCCGCCGGTGACTTTCTTCCTAGCCACACTGACAACCTATCCAGTAACTTCTCTCACTGTCTTCCTCTGTCTCTTCTTCCCTCAATTTTTCTAGTTGCCATAGTGTGTTCTAATTTTCCTCTTCTCAGAAAATATCCTACAAATCTCGCTTGTCTGCCTTTGATCTTTGCTGTAATTTGCCTTTTAACTCCAGCCTCTCTTAAGACTTCTTCATTAGTTTTCTTGGTTGCCCATAGTACCTTCAACATCCATCTTATGAACCACATTTCAATGGCCTCAATTTCTCGCTGTACTCTTTTTATTCATAGACCATGCTTCACACCCATAAAACAAAATTGGCTCGATGTAGCATTTAAGTACTCGGAATCTTGCATCCATTGATATGGATCTATTGCACAAGATATTTCTCATTTTTTGGAATGCTGACTTGGCTTGAGCACGTCTGCTTTTTATTTCGTTGTGACATTTCCCATCAGTTGTTATAATTGTTCCTAAGTACTTGAATCTATCAACTTGTTTCAGATTTGTGCCATCGATGGTAATGCTACATTTTGGTGGTATTCTTTTCTTTTGAGATGACCATCACTTCAGTCTTCTTTTTATTCAGACTGAGACCTTTACTTTTACTTTCACGAACCACGATGTCCAGAAGAGCCTGTGTAGCTCCCCTTCACTTTTAGTAATCAGGACTGTGTCTTCTGCATATCTTAAGTTGTTAAGGTTGTACCCGCCAATTGATATGCCTGGCAAGCTCTCTGTATTTCTCATTATGGTTTCGCTGTACAAGGAGAAGAGGTCAGGAGATAGAACACATCCTTGTCTCAATCCCAAATTTATCATTAGTAAACCGAGCTTCTAACCACTCAGCTAACCAGGCCGCCCGACAGATAAAGGCCTTGTATATTTCTAAACGTCCATCCTCTGGCTTTCACACTCTCTCCAGAAGCAGTGCCAAAAACCCTGTCGTGACCAAGTTCAGTAACAGCTCATTCACGTGACCAACGTTCACGTCGTCACATGTGATGTCAGCCCTGCAAAACCCACGACGCACCCACCGACCCATATGCTGCTATAGCTCATTGTCTTCTGTTTAGATTTAACTGAAGATTCCGAGTATCTGCTGCCGGTTGCCTGTCTCTGCGCATTACTGGAAAGATTTTATGTCCTTTCAGGAACACTTGACGAAGAATTAATTCGTATCTGACTGTTTACTAACTAGGAAACATTAAGGCTCTTAAGTCGCTCCACTGGGAAACATCAGTTTGGACAAACAAGACATATATCAGTCCTTCAAGCAGCAAATCAAAGAATCTGAACAAGAAACCTTCCTCAAAAGGACATACAACAGCCGCCTCAGTGAACTACATGTCCTCGGAGGACGTGGAAGCAAATCCCTGATGTGCGCTAGGACACGAGTCGTTCACAACCAGCCCAGTGTCTGTGTTATATCAACCAAAACACTAAAGGACATCCTGATGTTGAATGCAGAACACTTATGGGCATGTCTCGAGAGTAATGAAGCAGTTCCCTCAGACATCAGCAGAGCTAGGTCATATCCAGTATCTACTCACTGTTTTCTTTGCTGAAACGGCATCTTCTTTCTTTCGTTCTTTCTTTCTTTCTTTCTTTCTTTCTTTCTTTTCAGTCCGTCTTTTTTTTTCCTTTTCCTCAATGAAGTCATCTGTCTGTTTAAAAAGAAAAGGTTTATTTCAAAGTGCGCTTCGGCTGAAGTTAAAAAAGTCGATCTCTGCACTTAAGAATGAGGAGTACTCCTTGTCTATTTTAACGACCACTGGCCACGAGGGAGATCTGTGGTTGTTTTGAACCACGAAGCGTCGTGCCTCCAATACAGATCCTGAATCAATCCGATAAGGCTTTCATCAAAAGTGGGTTAAGCGCGATACTTAGACCTTCTTGAGAGAATAAGGGAGGGTTTTTAAATATGGCTTAGAGGATATCCAGCAGCTTATTCATGCAAGCGTCGTTCTATACAGCGTAGTCGTTCCATAGAAATATATCACAGTGCAACGTCTGGTATCGATAGTAAAGTAATTCAAAAATGGGGTGGGGGCAGGGGTAGGGGCGGGGAAATACGATTTTCTTCGTCTGTTTGATTTCCGGCAAATGAATATTCGATTCTGAATGCAGGAGGTTAACTCAAGACTTAGACTGAGAATGTTAACAATTCTTGCTGACCTGAATGCAGGAAGTTAACTGTAACAAAAAAAAAAAGATGTAACACTGTCGTTATAACAAAATGAGTGTAGCACCACTGCTGTAATAAAATGAGTGTATAATACTGCCGCAGTAACAAAATGAGTGTAGCAATGCCCTTTGTAGCAAAATGAGCGTAACACTCTCTCTCTCTCTCTGTGCAACAAAGTAAGTGTAACACTGCCGCTGTAGCAAAATGAGCGTAACACACACTCTCTCTCTCTCTCTGTGCAACAAAGTAAGTGTAACACTGCCGCTGTAACGAAATTGCTTACTAAAAACATTTACTTAGACTGAGAATGTTAACAGTTCTTGCTGACCTTCTGAATGCAGAAAGTTAACTTCAGACTTAGACTGAGAATGTTAACACTTCCTGCTACCATTCGGATGCGGAAGGTGGCATTTTTTTTTTCCTTTTAAGTACTTTAAGAGCAGTTTTCTTCTGCCCTCTCCTCCAGTATCTGCTGCATGTTTTGACGGCTTCAGAGAAGCAGCTTCCAGTATTCGTATCAGCAAGAAACTATGAACTAACCTCCGTAAAGTTCATCAGCTGTTGATTAAGCTGACAGACAGGGCAGGTCGTTATAGAAGACAGTAAAGACAAGCAGAAACAAAATAACCCAGTCATGCAAAGAGGCAAGCAAAAAAACAGACAGGCAGACAAACACAAAAAGCCTACATAAAATGAAATAGTCAACTAACATATATATATATATATATATATATCACGCCTGAGCAGCGTAGATGTTAGTGCGCTAATATCTCATGCAGAATTGGGTATTTATATATTGACCGTATTGGAAGGATACATAATGGGAAAAAGAAAGAGAGGAAGACCAAAACGAAGATAGCTGCAAGACATCGTTGACGATCTGTAAATGGATGCAGGAGCGGCAGGCCATCTTGCTCACAACCTCGAGGCCTACAGGAGTGCTGTTTGGGACGCAAAGTTCTGCAAGGGACATGCAAATGAATGAATGAATGAATTGGGTATTTCAAGCCCTCTAGGGGGCGCTCTAGTCATGAAGCAGTACAGGCTACTTCTGGAAAGGGGGAAGGAAAGGGCAGCTGAACCTGACGCTGACCACCTCACCCCTTGGTGCATCTTGAGGTCAAGGAAAATATGAGCGCTGACACCACATCGGGGCCTTACACTCGGCATTTTGATACCCTGCAGGAGCCTGTGTTGTCTTTACACGCGTCTACATTAGTGTTGTTACACGTCTTTCTTCAACAGGTAGGCGAGCAGACAGGAGTGACGTGAGGAAGATGGATGGATGAACGAATGAAAAAGAGCACGGACTGAGATGTCGGTGGTAGGAATGTTGTAGGGATGAATAAGATGGATGGATGGATGGATGGATGGATGGATGGATGGATGGATGGATGGATGGATGGATAAAATAATGGAAGGACAAAAAGAGCAGTGATCCCTGGTCAAAAAGATATAATCATGGACAGACAAATTAACTTAAATGTTGCTAGCATAAGAAAAGATGATAGAAAAGTTAAACGAAAGGTTTACCGTAGATGATGGAAAAGTTAAATGAAAGGTTTACTGTATATGGCAGAAAGGTTAAACGAAAGGTTTACTGTAGATTACAGAAAAGTTAAACGAAAGGTTTATTGTATAATTAGAAAACTGGGGAACGTAGAAAGAGAAAAGAACTATTTGATGAGGAAACGATAACTTGCTTTTATGGACAAATCGGAGTATTTCCTGCGGGCCACACATTAAATAATAAGCTGCAGATTAAACAGATTACAAATTTACTGTAAATCTTTCTACTGCATTAAAGCAATCACAGTAACAAAATGAGTGTAAAACTGCCACTGTAAAAATAAATAAATAAATAAAATAAGTATAACATTGCTGTTATAACAAAATGAGTGAAAAACTGTTGCTGTAAAAAACGAGTGTAAAACTAACGATGTAACAAAATGAGTGTAAAACTGTCGATGTAACAAAATGAGTGTAAAACTGTCGATGTAACAAAATGAGTGTAAAACTGTCGATGTAACAAAATGAGTGTAAAACTAACGATGTAACAAAATGAGTGTAAAACTGTCGATGTAACAAAATGAGTGTAAAACTGTCGATGTAACAAAATGAGTGTAAAACTGTCGATGTAACAAAATGAATGTAAAACTATCACTGTAACAAGAAAAAAAAGATGTAGCACTGTCGTTATAACAAAATGAGTATAGCACTGCCTGCTACTGTAACAAAATGAGTGTATAACACTGCCGCAATAACAAAATGAGTGTAGCAATGCCGTTGTAGCAAAATGAGCGTAACACTCTCTCGCTGCAACAAAGTAAATGTAACACTGCCGCTGTAGCAAAATGAGCGTAACACACACACTCTCTCTCTCTCTCTGTGCAACAAAGTAAGTGTAACACTGCCGCTGTTAACGAAATTGCTTACTAAAAACCCTGAGAAAATATAACGACCCATATTGTGTGGGGTTAGGTCCTCGAAATACATATTATACGTCCTGCTGTATTCATGGACCTTCATATCGTCTAAAACATAAAATTCCTTGACATTTGTTTTCTAATGTTCTTCAAGTGTTGAGTATTACCCATTGTGCAACATTACACCTCCTCCATAACGCTGAATATGAAATAGAAATGCGAGAAAATAAACACTGCCGTAAGAAATTGATTAACAATTACTAAATGAACAACACTAATTTTTTTTTTACTTCAATAAATGGCCAAATTATGTTCCATTCATGTTATCTGGTTACACATTTTCCTCACGAGAATATATTCCTTTGACACTTTTTGCTTCATCAGACCCTTTCTTCCTTGGTCCAAGAGGAAGTTACCCCGTTACAGAACGCACGTGCCTCCTGTTCCAGTTCGGACGTTGTAAATCCTGGATCATATTTGTCGAAAGGGAACTTTATTGGACAAGCCGTAACCACACGCGAGCTGATAGTCTATTCAAACAACTGCGCCACATGAGTGCACGTAATAAAACGTTGATTCTGAGCTGTGGATTGTAAACTTGACACCCGGGGGCGATATCTGGCTGTCTAGTGTCAAAATGACGTTCATTAAACGCGTCGTATCGCACATAAGATATTGTGTCTTCCCATTTCAGCGCCACAGATGATATTTAGGCGAAGGGCAGATGGCATGCTCAAGGCAGGAAAACTTGAGGGGAAAATGAGTCAGTGGTAACTAAAGAAATGCCGTTGAATGTAAATTCTACTGAAGAGTTCTTCAAATATCATGGACAAATATATCCACACTAGAGGTACTTAAGAGTAAAACTACAAGAAAAAGAGAAATTATGACGCTAACCTATACTAACCTGAGAACAAGAGAACTATAAGAGAACTACAAGAGGACTATAAGAACAAGAGCAAAACCTCTATCTTAATTCGTAGAAAACTAAATTGATGACAACTGACAGAACAAACAAGGCAGCTGAAATATGTATCAGTGAGGAAAAATTAGAAGAAGTGGAGAGTTTTGAATATCTTGGATCATTACTAACTAATAATGGAGATACAATGAGGGAAATTAAAAGGAGGACATCTATCACTCTTCAGAAAGTAAAACAACTAAAGAATCTGTGGAGAGGAGCAGACAGAACTACAAAAATAAGATTTTTAGGGACATGCATCTTTCCCATTGCATGTGAGACCTGGATTATATGCAGCTGAGAAACACATAAATGCCCTTGAATGTAAATGCTACAGAAGAACACAGAAAAGAATAAATATATATATCTATACTACAAGAATTAGTGTTGAAGAAGGCTGGCTAGTAAAGAGGATTAAACAGAGAAAACGTAAATATTCTGGACACATTAAACGTCATAATAGTTTAGAGAAGTCCGTCTTGGAAGGGTGCATAATGGGAAAAAAGAAAGAGAAGAAGAGACCAAGGCGAAGATGGCTGCAAGACATCGTTGATAATCTGCAAATGAATACATCAGCAGCAGGGCATCTTGCTTACAACCGAGAGGCCTAGAGGAGACGTATTAGGGAGGCAAAGTTCCGCAAGGGACATGCAAATGAATGACTGATGACTAGTAACTAAATTACGCTTCCGAGAACGAAGAGAATATTTGCAAACCTGAAGAGACATGTGAAGGTATTTGACTTGAAATTGATGAAATTACGAATATACTTGTACTCTTGAAGACTATGATTTGTAAAATGATGAAATTACATTGTTGAGGACTCATTCATACATTCGTGTGACATGTCCTTTCCAGAATGTTGTCTCCCTCACAGCCTCCCTGAATGCAATACGGTCTGCCGCCCGTTGACCAATGTCTGGCAAGGACACATTCAGACTTTCCTGATGTCCTGCGTCCACCAACGGCGAGGCAGTCGCTTTTCTCTTTTGCCAGACACTATGCCTTCTACTATCAATCTCTCCAAGCTATTGTGTCTCTTGATGTGGCCGGGCACTATGCCTTCTACTATCAATCTCTCCAAGCTATTGTGTCTTTTGATGTGGCCTAAGTATGTCAGCTTTCTAATTTTTATGGTGTTAACGAGTCAGTTTTCTGCGATACCTAATCCCATTAGTATTGAAGACTACAATTTGTAAAATAATGAAACTATGTTATTGAAGACTATGATTTGTAAAATGATAAAGCTATATTATTGAAGACTGATTTATAAAATGATGAAGTTATATTACTGAATACTATGATTTGTAAAATGATAAAGCTATATTACAGAAGACTATGATTTGTAAAACGATGAATCCATATTATTGAAGACTATGGTTTGTGAAATGATAAAGTTATATTACTGAAGACTACAATTTGTAAAATGATGAAGCTATTTTACTGAAGACTGATTTGTAAAATGATGAAGCTATATTACTGAAGACTATGATTTGTAAAATGATGAAGCTATATTACAGAAGACTATGATTTGTAAAATGATGAAGCTATATTACAGAAGACTATGATTTGTAAAATGATGAAGCTATATTACAGAAGACTATGATTTGTAAAATGATGAAGCTATATTACTGAAGATTATGATTTGTAAAATGATGAAGCTATATTACTGAAGATTATGATTTGACAAATGTGACTCCATCCCGCTGACAACAAGTTTTAATCAACAGGGCGAACTAGTGAAATTTATGGCTGAAATGCGAAGACCTGCTTGTCATTTTAAGTCTCCACTATGAGATGGTAGTTGATTTCTGAGAGGTCGGAAGACGTCATGGTCTTTTCTGGCTTCCGTCCACCAGTTCTCATCGATCCTGCACCAATCTTCATGTCTTGGAGATGTTCATTTCCTGTCATCCGTCTCTTGGCTTTGACCGGTGTTTGCCAACAACTTCATGTAATCCTTCATCAACTTTCAGTCAACAAGTCGAAATATGTCGTCGACCATCTGTAATTTTTAAGTCTTTAATCAAACGTCGCGGACTTTCAAAGCCTGTATTGTGTGTGTTAACGCCTGCATGAGATTTCACTCGGGGGGAATTGTAGTCAGTCTCGAGGTATGAACTAATATGGCTTGAAATGTCTTGCTGTAGAAGACAGATGGCCTCTAAATTTTGAGCTGAAATGAGTATACCATTGCACGTGTTCGACACTGGGTGTTAGATGTCAGGTTTTTATTCCTCAATCTTGTTATTTTCTGCCAATTTGGGGCGTCATAGTTTTTCAATACCATTTCCCATTTTTATAGTATCTCACTAATCAGGTTTATAAATCTTGCGCTCGCAACCTAACGGTCATTTTGTTTTCCTTGCTCTTTTCCGTCATTTCATTAAGGACCGACTGAAATTGAAAATATCTAAAACAGAATGAATTAAAATAGAATATCTGGTCAAAATAGAAGACATTAAAATAGAATATCTGGTCAAAATAGAAGACATTAAAATAGAATATCTAGTTAAAATACAGTATAGTAAAATGAATATCTAACCAAAATACTATGCAGTAAAATAGAATAATATATGATAAAGTACAATACCGTAAAATAGAATACCTGACTAAAATATAAAACAGTAAAAAACAGAATATCTGACTAAAGTACAATACAGTAAAATAGAATATCCGACTAAAGTACAATACAGCAAAATAGAATATCTGACTAAAGTACAATACAGTAAAATAGAATATCTGACTAAAGTACAATACAGTAAAATAGAATATCTGACTAAAGTACAATACAGTAAAATAGAATATCTGACTCAAGTACAATACAGTAAAATAGAATGTCCGACTCAAGTACAATGCACTAAAATAGAACGTATGACTAACGTACAGTACAGTGAAAATAGAATGTGAGACTAAAGATCAATACAGTAAAATAGAATGTCTAAGTAAGTCACGGGCGGTATCATAAAAGTCTAGAAAATTTTTGGAAAGTCGAGAGTCGAAAAATTCATATGACGGATCGCGGACATATAAGTATATATGTGGTTTATATGTGAAAGTATTTTCGTTAATAAACAACCATTATTCTTATTTTTGTTTCAGACGCCTGGTTTGGCAAAGGAAGTATGGCACTCCGCATTGTGTACATTCCTCCCCCCCCCCTTACTATTTAGTATTCTATAAATACGTGACCTACTTGAAAACGACTCATTTATACGGATCAAAGTAGATGATCTTTTATTCAATGCCCAAATCAGAGGATCGTTTATTTCATATGCAAGAAAGAGAATAGTTTTTTTCTTTATCGAAAAAGATGAATTATTATATAACAAAATTATAGGATCATTTATTCTATGGTCAAATTGAGTGTGAGTTATTCGATAAGGAAATTATAAAATCGTGAGTTATATACTTAAATTAGAGAACGAGTTTCTCTTCCCAGATTAGAAAACCATTTAGTCGTCACTGAAAATAGAGGATGAGTTATTCTATTCCAGAATTAGAGGATGAGTTATTCTGTCTGAGACCGCTCTAGTGATGAATGTGTTATCTCAGATCCTAGAACAGTTCCTTCTCCGGCCAGTTTGTTTCTTTCTCCGTGTATATTTGGAAAGTGGAGATTACTAGAAGGAAGGCTGTCTGGCTTACTGCATCATGATCGAGGGCTATATGTAAGATTCAACCCACACTGTATGATCAGTGTCTCATGTATGCGTTGCAGTGTTTTGTTACGGAACCTGATTTGATCGAGCCTGTATGTTACAATACGATGTCACAGGGCAAAGAAAGTAACAAGTGAAAAACAAATACCTAGTCTAAAAAGCTGTTTAACCCTTAGACTTCCTGACTAAAAATAAATCCAACGTCCACAAAAACTGTATAATAAACACATCCGTCATGTTTTAAAAGAAACGGACTCCATACCTATAACTTAGAAATTAATTTAAGGTCTGAACGTTATTTTTAAAAAAACTATATGAACGAAGTTATTTTATTTGTAAAAATTTTTTTTTTAATCCTCAAGCTATGTTTATGACCAAAATGTAAGGAGAGAAATAAATTGTACGAAGTGGACATTTGTACGTTATTGTGTACTGTTTATTTAGGCTTTTAATCATTGATGCTGTTTAAGTGAGAAATTTTAGCAGACGGTGCAATGATGACGATTTTCTTTTCACGAAACGTACCGGTATAAATATTAAATGGACTACTGTGGTTTTCATTCACTCCGCGAATGGCCTCACAAAACAAGATAATTAACATGCTCAATCTGTTGCTCAAGACACATGTGTGCCGACAGCAAAGCATGCAGGTATGTGAGGTTGTTAGTTCATTACCAGCCATAGTTCGCTAGACACAATAATATGTTTTCACTATCAAACGAAGCCATCTTGCCCCCAAACAGATCCAGGTTAAAGGGCAGTAATTTAATTTCTTACACTGACAACAAGTTCACATTATATTATATTATACCATATTATATTTTTCATCTAGTTAGCATAATCTTTGGAAGGACTGTCTGCACCGGGACCAATGCTTTGAAGTATGAAATCTCTGTCCTAATGTTTGTTACAGCTAATCTTCTTTAATTCCATTCATTGTTAATTCTGTCCCACTAGCTCTTTCGTTGATTTCTTTATGGCATTGAAAACATCCTTATTTCTTTTTTGCTTACTTCCTTCTTCATTTTTTGTACTGTTTTTTTTCCTTCCTTCCTTCCTTCCTTCTTTCTTTCTTTCTTTCTTTCTTTCTTTCTGTCTTTCTTTCTTCGACAATATTCCTGTTAGGATGCCAGTCTTCAGTATCTCTCAGCATATTTGTTTTCATCCACTATCCCCATCCACCGTCATTTCCTGTAGCCAGGAAAGGTATTTGTTTCAGTTATCCTTCTCATTTTCCTTCTCTCTTTTGTCCCTCGCTTCGTGTCTCGGCACATGTTGATCCAGCCCAAGAAGGAAGCTTAAACGATTTCTTGATCAAACTTTCGCCAGCTCCCTCAGGAAGAGATCTGGAGACAAAATGCCACAGTACACACGGGCAGTTGGGACAGAAAGCCATTAAGCTAAATTGAAATCGCATCCAAACTGACGTTTAGTTAGCATGAAGAAAGAAAGACCGAGGGGATACCGAAGCTCAGGCTGAATATAGAAAGGGGCACTCAAAAGCCGAGGTTTCCCAACCCTTTTACATTTAAAAGCCACTTTTCCAGCTATGTATAAGTTGCGTAACATTATCCTACATGTTGTATCATAATACCATAAAGTTCTACTTCTAAATAGTATTTAATAACAAATCGATAACGCAGTCGAGGACCATCTGATAATGCGCTGCGGATCACAAGTTTGAAACCACTGCTCTAAACGTGGCAGAATGAAAGATGCCTACAAGAACTGAAGTAATCAGCTTGGTCTTCCTCGTTCGCCCATCAAAATGGCGTTGGTTGCGGTGTGTCGCAGTTCTGCCCTGTTCTGCCCATACGCCAGACTTCACCTTGACGCATTATTAGGACCGTGTTCGTCTTCCCAGTACGATCCTTATTCACCTGCCCAGACTGTTGTCTGTTTCCAGGGAGGTAGAATAGGGTTTTGGCCGGCTGTGGATCGTTAAATTTAACTTTCCCATCGCAACATATGCCTGTGAGACCTGGACACTTAACAGCTGAGAAACACATAAATGCCCTTGAATGTAAATGCTACAGAAGAGTTCTTCAAATATCATGGACACAAAAAAAAAGAATAAATATATCCATACTACAAGAACTTAGTATTGAAGAAGGCTGACTAGCAAAGAGGATTAAGCAGAGAAAACTTAAATATACTGGACAAATTAAACGTCATGGTAATTTAGAGAAGACCGTCTTGGAAGAGTACATAATGGGAAAAAGAAAGAGAAGAAGACCAAGGCGAAGATGGCTGCAAGACATCGCTGATAATCTCCAAATGGATGTCTCAGCAGCAGGGCATCTTGATTACAGCCGAGAGGCCTACAGGAAAGCTGTTAGGGAGGCAAAGTTCAGCAAGAGACATGCAAATGACTGACTAACTATCTCTCCTTTCATTCACTGAATAGTCTTGTATTTTCCTTTCATTCACTATGGATAGTCTTACACTCTCCCTTCATTCATTGAGTATAGTCTTACACTCTCCTTTCATTCACCGAATATATTCTTGTAATCTCCTATCATTCACTGAGTATAGTCTTGTACTTTCCTTTCATTCACCGAGTATAATCTTGTACTTTCCTTTCATTCACCGAGTATAGTCTTATCTTCATTCCTGATGTCCATTTTCTTCAACAGCCAGAAAACAACAACAATAACGAACCGGTTGGCGTAGTGATATCACGAGTCACAGCCGGCGGAGTCGGTGACGTCAACGGAATCAGAGTCAGTGACCGCATTATCAAGGTAGGTCATGGTGTTCTTTCCCGTATAGTTCTCGGTGACATCGAGGCTCGATCTTGGTGGGTCACCTTTTCAGTGTATATACTGTTTGGTTACTAACTGTTCTTGTTTGTCTTTCTATTTGTTTGCTGACAACGTTTTTTTCGTTTTTGCCTTAGTACTGTTTCATTCTCGACCTGGTTAGGGTTACATGACTGTTATACCTTCACGTTGGATTGTCCTTATTATTATTATTATTATTATTATTATTGTAATTTCATTTATTTGATGTTATACTGAAATTTATGAAATTACCTCGGCAACACTGAAACAAATGAGATATCACTGACGTACAGCAATTTCATGTTTCTGTAATGTTCATGGCCGATTGAATTTTCAGACTAGCTTAGATAGGTTTTCTGGTTTTATTGTGTCACATCGCTCCTGAAATGTGAATAAAATTATGTTCTTTTAGACCAGTGTTTCCCAACCTGTGGCGTACGTCTAACGACGGTGGAAGTGTGGGTGGGGGGGTGGGGGGGGGTGGAATGACGAATATCTTCGAAGGCAATAAGAATATATTTATAAGTTTTCAGAACTTGGCTGACTATTATGTTGGGGGGGGGGGGGGGGAAGAGGGGGCATCAAACTCTTTGAGGTGGGGCATGATAAAAAAAAAAGGTTGGAAAACACTGCTTTAGACCTATAGTGTGTGTAATGATGCATCACGTTCGTGTTTTTTTCTTTTGTGTTGCATTAATGGAGATGTAATTGTGTGCAATGAAAGATTTCATTTGTGTTGTTGCATGCTGTATCAGCTAGAAACATGGGGGGGGGGGGGGGAGAGAGAGAGAGAGAGAGAGAGAAGAAGCGTGTTAATTTCGGAGGAAGCATAAAATACTTCATCAATTTCGTTTTGAAGAATATAGAAATCTTTAGTCTCCAAAAGGAGACGGTCATGGTGACTGTACTACGCTTGTACTGAGGATGCTGTTATGAAGGTCGTCAAAGTATAAGTTCCTGAGCGACAATCTTATAATCTGCGACAATCTTGTAATCTGCGACAATCGTGTAATCTGTGACAATCTTATAATCTGTTGACGTTATTCTCTTTTTTGAGTTCATGAAATATATGTTGTTTTTTTCCCTTTCTACCTAAAATTGAAAAAAAAACGACGATAAAAAAAATAACACATTTTGTCCCGACTATTATTTGTTCGTTCAGAACACTGTGTTGTTTTTGTTGTGTACCAGTGCATCGTTCTCCACTATGGCTTTTTCAATGCTAGTTTTTTTCCATTAGTGTTGCCTTTTTTCTCTTATTTATATCACAATCTGTTTTCTAGAATTCCTTCGACATATATTTCCTCATCCTCGCTCTCTCCCTCCTTCACTCCCTTCCTCCCTCCATCTCTCTCTCACCTCCTCCTTTCCCCCTCCCCTCCCTCCCTCCCTCCCTCCCTCCATTTCAGAGCCAATGGCCAGTATTTACCAGAATTCTTCAATTCTCAAATGTTTCGAATTCTCCGCCGCCCAAAATGCAAACGAACTTTCAATTCTCGAGCATAAATTTGAAGCAATTCTAGATAGAATGCAAGAAATCCAGCATAAATCTTGCAGCCGTCATTCCGGAACATGGTTCTGATCTTAGCAACTGCGCCTCTGTATCGGAAGCGTGGCAGTTTCTTAACACTGCTGCCAAATCCCAGAGAACATCCTTCCGGACGCTTCGGCTATCCTTTCTGAACGATGCCGTCCTTCGAGTTTTTATCGGCTGCCAGGGATCAGGGCAAACATAAAAAAAGAAAAAAAATTCTCCAGGTCATAAAAACAGCATGGGGACTTCCCGGAAATTATAATTCACCAATATCTTAATGACCTTCCCGGAACATTTTCCGGAGGATGCTGCGAACACGTAAAGTATGTGGGGACGCCGGGCTCGCTTTGTGGTCTTTTTTAAAATGACAGCAATGTCCGGGGTTTCTGTTTTAACATCTGTTTCCTTTTGGGGTTGAAATCTGTGGTTCTGTTTTGTTATTTTTCTTACTTCTCTTTTCGATATTTTGTTGTTGAATGTTTCTTATGTTGAATAAATATGTTGCACAATTTCGTTCCCTTTAATTTTTTTTCCCTGAATTCTTCTTATTATGTTCACTTTTTTCTTCCGAATTGTCTTCATTACTTGCTTTGATATTTGTTCCATATTTCGTGTTTGACCTTCAGCTCGTGCCTGTGGGCAGAGATGACTGCGGGGAGGAGCGGCCAGGATCTCAGGGACCAGATGCTACTAACATCCTACCCGAGCCACACACGCTAAATCTGAAAACAGCCTGTCGCGCTGTTTCTGCCTAGCCAGCTTGGGTGAGATGGATGTTGGTCTCTGAAAGTGAAGTCTGCTTAGAAACTTCCTGTTTTCTTGGAAGGAGGGGCGGGGGCACTTGGAGAACTAGAGGAAGCCACATTGCCCATCCTCTACTCCGCTTGATCAAGAATTCTTGTGAAGACCTGTGCAGCTAACGTAGCCCCAAACATTCACTTACATTCATAGGAAAATTATCAGGCAGGCAATCAGCCTGTCAGTTTCTTCTTCTTCTTCTTCTTCTTCTTATTCTTCTTCTTCTTTTGCAGTTCTTTTCTTTTTCGTTTCACCTTTATTTCCGCTCTTATATTTTGCCTTCTAGACTTGTACAAGCCAATAACAGTGTCCCAGAATGGACACAAACCATTCAGAAATCAGACGACCAGATTTCAGAAATATACTTGGTGTATACATCAAAGATGACATGGTTCTAGTTTGTAGCAGAAGCAGCATTTCGGACAATATATCCCCTTGCTTACCCGCACCTTCTGCTCCTGTAAGTGTTTTTCTGTGTATTTGGTGAAGGGTTCAGTGGGTACGGCCTGGGAGTGAAAGTAGTTCCCAGAACTTCCCCGCTTGGCAAGAGATCGTCACTAAATCTGGCGCTTGGAGCACGAGACCTTCTTATGCACGTGGTTTATGGCTTGGTAACTTCTACCCGACGGACAGCCGTGAAGACAATGGCCACAGGACTGGCTCCGACAGTTTGGCTTTGATGTGGCTGATCGACCCACTGTACCCGACTCTCGGGCACGCCAGAGCCATGTGGTTAGAGCACGGAAGATGAAAAATTCGAAAATATTGTGATGATGCATTCATCCTTATCACTTATGTCTCGTCTAACCATGACAAGTTATATGGACTCACGAGGGACACTGACACTAAAAAATGTATTTTCCTTTCCGAGTATTCATCTTTTTGTGTTTCTTTTCTTCACTGAAGGCCTTACTTTGAACATAATAAAAAACGACAGAGACTATGGTTATATCTAAGAAACAGAATCCACCAACATGCAGTATAAAATTAAATGGAGCTTTTCTAAAGGTGCAGAAATTTAAATACCTTGGAGCAGTAATAACTTCAGATGGGAAATGCAGGACAGAAATTAGGAAAAGAATAGATCAAGCATAAACTTCACTTCAGAGAATGAGAAACATATTATGCAATATATCCTTATCAATGGATGTTAGAAAACGAGCCCCAAAATGCTATATTGAACCTATCTTATTATATGGAAGTGAATCATGGACAATAGGCAGGTCTGCACAGAAGTCATTGCAAGCAGCAGAAATGTGGTTTATTAGAAGAGTGTTGCGAATCTCCTAGACAGCAAAAATAAGTAATAGAGAATGTTGGAGAAGAGCTGGAAATATAAACAATCTTGTCAAAAAAAAATTAAGAGAGAGACAATGTACTTTCATAGGACATGCAGTGAGAAGAGGGGGTATATTATAACAAATATAAATATTATAAAGACAGGAAAAATAGAGGGACGAAGAGCCAGGGGAAGACCAAGAGAAATGATACTGGACAGTCTGACGAGATGGTGTGAGAGGAGATCAACAACTGAGCTAATGGCCTGCATGAAAGATCGGGTACTCTGGAAAAGCATAATAGCCAACGCCAGTTCCACGGTACCTGATGATGATGATGATTTTTTGATTAAATCTTGAAGTCGGTTGCCATGAATATTGAATTTAGTTTTCTGGATTTAAAAAAGATATCATATAGCCAGGCACATACTTGTGTAAACACTTCCGAGAATAGAAACACTGGCAGATCACCCCATTTACATTGTTGCTTTGGGTTGCAGTTGTTTGGCACATGATCCTCGTTGTGAAATATAGTTTCAGCAGATCTACAAGTTCAGCGTAAGTTGAGACATTCCACAATAATGTGGGATCTGAAGTTTTCAAGGGTAACGAGAGTCTAAAAAAAATAATAAATAAAAATCAACAATTTAGAAAAAAAAATCACCAGGGACCTAAATCAATAGTTTTTCCATTGATTAAATTAGTTTAGAGCTTGACATAGCTGGATTTAGATCATTTACACTTGTCCATAACAGAAGTACCAACTCTAATGAAGAGAATTCAGAGCACATCGTAAACGGTCCAAAGGTCCGTCTCTATTGTCGTCGTCTCGTCAGTCTCCTATACTTTGTCTGACTTGTTTATTGTAACTTCTGTTCTTTCGACGTAATTTGCTTTAGAGGTCCCCCCAGTACAGCTTTGCGTCGTAAAGCGGAACTTTCCGACAAGGTCAGGTGATGAGAGTAAATCAACAGATGCCAGTTTCGCTTGATTTAAGACTAACATACTTAATAAAGTATTTACAAGAACTAAGTCCGAGATCAGACCAGCCAAAGTCCAGTGATATTCTCTGATTATCTAGCCCCCGTCCGATTGTTCCGCCTTGCCTTGCTCCCGACAGTCTTACAGCAGCGCCTACTTTCTGATTCGCGTTTGCTTGATATCGCGTGTTTTCAGCTAGTTGTCATGGTTGAGATTCGTGACCTTCTTACATCTGCCTGGGACCGCAAGCAAGAGTTTAAGCAGTCGACGTGTGTGAAGATGTTGAAGCAGAAACCTTATGTCGGGGGTGCAGTAACTGATTTAATGTAATATTACTTTTCTGTTTGTTATATTGTTTGTAAGTTTACAGGTACACGTGATTCTGTGCATAGAAGATTGATGATTGTATGTTCTTATATGGGTGAATGACCATATTAAGTCTGGCCTGTGATCTGGTCTTCTCTCTGTCCTAATTCTCATTCATTCCTACACATTAAAACATTACACACAAAGAAGGAAAACACGATCATCAGATTGGTCGTAAGTTTATATCAACCTTATACCCATTTTTTTTTCAATATTTTGATTCCTTCAGCAGCACCGACAGTGGTCTAGCTGAAATCAGTAAACATCTCTACGTATTGTGGGGTTAGTATGATATACAAGACAATTGTCCCTGTATATGTCTCAAAATATCATACTTGAATGATTGAAATTCTGATTGTAACAAAAGAAACTATTCGCGAGAATATATATGCTCCAGTTCACAAGTCGGCGGTGGCAATGGCTGCCATTCATGAACGCGGCTTCCAGCTTCTTGAACGTCCTCCTTATTCCCCAAATTTGGCCCCTTCTTCTTCTTCTTCGTACGCACATTGGCGATGATGCGTGGTACCCTGATTTTTGCGATACGCATTTTGGCTGGGTACCTCCGACTTCAGCTCCTTTCCTTGCTAGAGCAGACTGTGGTCTTGCTCGAACTGCTATGAAGACAGTGGTGTAGGCTGGCCTGGCCAAAATTTTGTTTTCCAGCCTCTGGTAGATGTACTTAAGCCCCTTCTCCACGTTCAGACCCAACATGCAATGCTGGCTGGCCAGACGGCTTTGAGACAGTTCTACAGAGACACTCCGACTTTGGGATGAGGAATCCGATGAGTGCCTCAATTATATCCATTCCCCGCCAGCTATAGTCTACTGGCTCTGTTTTGTTTACCTCATTCTGATAGCCATTGTTGTAAAGACCCATAGGCTTATCACTTCCTGGATTCATTGGTTTCACATCAGACTTTCCTCATCCCCGCCGGCAATCTCCATGTTCCCATCCGTCCACCAACCTGCCATTACATTTTACAAAAATAACAATTACAATTAGTGTTGATTGCTACAGGTTTCTGGGCTACAGAAGTAGGTTTGAGTTTTTAAACAAACAGATCTCTGTTCCCTGTCTCACAAACACTATGTTAAGATAAGTGTGTTCTTAACATAACTGTTCCT
This sequence comes from Achatina immaculata, assembly GCA_009760885.1. Lineage (NCBI taxonomy): Eukaryota > Metazoa > Mollusca > Gastropoda > Stylommatophora > Achatinidae > Lissachatina > Lissachatina immaculata. The sequence goes on along the minus strand of CM019704.1, from coordinate 16,917,319 downwards.
GGGGGGATTAGATTATCCAGATCAGTGAATCTTCATAACGAAACTTCCTTCGGGACTGCAAGCTTAATGAATCATGACCCGGAACGTCAGTGTAAGAAAGAATCAGGAGCAGGGTAAATAAAGTCAACGATAAATATCAGGATTTAGAAAAAAGAAAAGATTCATTTTTCCCTTCACGTGAATTTGAACTTTTTTTTACACTTCACATTTTGTAAAGACTTCTTTACTTTCTTCCTGTCCTAAATTTTTTCTTTAGTTCTGTGCGTTTCATTGTTACACGTGGGCTTGTTAGTGCTGCACGTTTCATTGTTACACGTGGGCTTGTTAGTGCTGCACGTTTCATTGTTACACGTGGGCTTGTTAGTGCTGCACGTTTCATTGTTACACGTGGGCTTGTAAGCTGTCAGCCATGGCGCAGTCGTAGAGTTTGTGTTAGATAGACTTATCATTAATCTCTTCGAGAGAATCTACTACTTCAGCTTTACAGAATTTATAATGAGAAGTGTCTTCTTACGTTGTAGTTGTGACCATCCATCGTAACTACCTCTATCATAGTAATGACGAACATCCATGTGTCACAATATGATCCACAGGAAATCCACTTTTACCTACAACCCATATCTCGGTGGATACTGTCTTTATAATGTGATCATCGTTACCACCTACATCATGGTTATCACCATCTTTCATGACGCTAGTCACCACTACCCATATCACAGTATCCAGTGTCAATTTAATCACCTTAGTCACCACTCTTCACATCACAATCGCCACTGCAAGTTAATCACCTTAGTCACCACTCTCCACATCACAATATTCACCAGCAAGTTAATCACTTTAGTTACCACTATCCACATCACAATCTCCACCAGCAAGTTAATCACTTTGGTTACCACTATCCACATCACAATCTCCACCAGCAAGTTAATCACTTTAGTTACCACTATCCACATCACAATCTCCACCAGCAGGTTAATCACTTTAGTTACCACTATCCACATCACAATCTCCACCAGCAAGTTAATCACTTTAGTCACCACTATCCACATCACAATCTCCACCAGCAAGTTAATCACTTTAGTTACCACTATCCACATCACAATCTCCACCAGCAAGTTAATCACTTTAGTCACCACTATCCACATCACAATCTCCACCAGCAAGTTAATCACCTTGGTAACCACTATCCATATGACAATCTTCACCAGCAAGTTAATCACTTTAGTCACTACTATCCACATTTCGGCCATGGCCGCCTTCATCACTTTAGTCATCACTATTTACATAATATTCACCATCACTTTCATCACCGCCACCACGTGATTATCACTGTTTCCACTTCTGTTCTCATACTAATCCATAATCTCCACCGCAATCACCCCCACCTTCATCATTATCGTTGTAAACATAATCTTCTTCATAGTTATTATAATCAATGCGTTAATCATTATTAAAAAACACTTCGATTACAAAAATAAACAACGGATAACAGCCTAAGAAGGAAAATGCCCTCATTAATTACATTAATTAATCTTTAATGATATGGATTATTTCTACTATGTTGTGTGCTAACCGGTATGTTATAACGAGTCCTATAGCGATCTTATATACTGTTCAAAGAAAGAAACGCAACAAATACGATGTTGCGATTTAAACTGAAGTTTGCTGATCAGACAAGGGCAAAATCCTGAAACGTTCACTTGGACATCAACTTCACGTGATGACCAGAATTGTACTCAGCAGATGATTCATGAGCACAGAAAAGCGACACTAGTCAAAACAGCATTTTGGACAATAACTCATGACAGGTCCATGAGAATCCCGTGAAACTTACTGAACACAAAACTCACTGGCCATGTTCTCGAATGCCTATAAAAGATTAACGCTCCTCGAATCAATTCATTTGAAAATTCGATGCGCAAATATGGCTCATTTCACTACAGAACAACGAGTCATCACCACTGGACGTTTACAGACTGGACAGTCACAAAGTGTAGTGGCCAGACAATTTAATGTGGTTAGAAACACCATTAGTCGCCTTTGGAGATAATTTCAAGAAACTGGTTCAGTTGCAACCCGGCCGCGCAGTGGAAGACCCGTAGTCACAACTCTTGCCGAAGACTACTTCATACAGCTGCGTCACCTCAGGAATCGATTTGATTCTGCGTCTTCGTCGAATTTCAGATCAAACGGCCAGGAACCGGCTGCACGACGCTGGTCTTTGGGCTAGAAGATCCTACAGAGGTCCTGTTCTTACGGACCAGCATTGCCAGAACCGACTGCGGTGGGCGAACCAGCATCGTCAATGGACCGTTGCGAATTATTGGAGAAGGGTTTGGTTTAGTGATGAATCATTCTTTCTGCTCCAGCGACACAATAGACGGAGAAGAGTTTATCGCAGAGTCCACTGCGTGGATAAGGCTCCTCCACATGGTGGTGGAGGTATACTGGTGTGCGAGACGATCAGCTTCATAGGAAGAAGTGACCTGGTGCAAATTGAAGGACGCCTGAATTGCCCAACGATGCGTCGCTGAAATTCTTCGTCCTCACGTCCTTCCACTCCTGGCTGTACCAGGGTCGATTTTTCAGCAGGATAACGCTCAACCTCATATGGCACAACTCACCACCCAGTTCCTCGCTGACAACAACGTCTAGACAATTCCATGGCCATCCAAGTCATCAGAGATGAACTCAACAGACAAATCCGCCAGCGAGACGTGGCGCCAACCAGTCTCCGACAGTTGTCTCTTGCACTGCGTGAATAGTGGGCAGCCATCCCACAACAACAGATCCAACGGCTAATCAGATCCATGTCAATGAGATGTCGTTCACTGATGCAGGCCAGAGGAGGCCATACACCTTACTGAAACGGAGGCCTCAGTCGCAAAGAATAAAAGTCCAAACCAAATTTAATGAACATCCTTTCATTGTTAAAGTCTTAAAGTTTCTTCATGCCAAGATTGAAACAATTCTATAATAAAATGTTGATACAAGTTTGAAATTTGGTATTCATTAAGACTACAGTAGTGTTGCGTTTCTTTTTTTTTTTTTTGAACAGTATAATTATGAAATATCCATGACGAATTTATTGCCCATAAAACTATATAAATTTTCCATAGTGGAATTATTGTTCTTAAGTTATTATTTATATATGCATTCAATTTATTTTTTTTCTTGTTCATGTTCAAACATTCATCAGAACTCACTTCCGCTGTAGCACTCACCCAGAAATTTGCGGCGGTCATGTCTGTTTCCTGGCTAAACGGTGTATGCTATTTTAACCGGTCCTGTTAATTGTTCTACTTGTAGTACTCCCATTACCTACTGATTCTGTAAATTCACCTTTTATCTGCCAAATCTGTAGCTTTGGCCGTAACTATGTTCAGTTCATTAAAGATCGCTACACAAGTACTATTTGCTGTTTTCCTATCGTCTGCCTTGTTCAAAGTCTTCCTTAAGTCTATTCTGTTGAAAGTCTGCATGACATCTGTTCTGCGCATAATCTTATTTCTAACGTTTGTTCTGCCCAAGGTCTCTGTTCTAACGTTTGTTCTGCTCAAAGTTTTCTTTCTAACGTCTGCTCTGATCAAGGTATTTCTAACGCCTGTTCTGCCCAAGGTCTTTTTTCTAACGTCTATTCTGTTCAATGTATTTTTTCTAACATCTGTTCTGCTCAAGGTCTCCTTTCTAACGTCTGTTCTACTCGCTATATTCCTAATGTTTGTTCTGCTCAAGGTCTCCTTCTCGCTGTCTTCTTAACATCTGTTCTTCTCGCTGCCTTCCTAACGTCTGTTCTACTCGCTGTCTTCCTAACGTCTGTTCTACTCGCTGTCTTCCTAACATCTGTTCTACTCGCTGTCTTCCTAACATCTGTTCTACTCGCTGTCTTCCTAACATCTGTTCTACTCGCTGTCTTCCTTCCTAACGTCTGTTCTACTCGCTGCCTTCCTAACATCTTTTCTACTCGCTGCCTTCCTAACATCTTTTCTACTCGCTGCCTTCCTAACATCTTTTCTACTCGCTGCCTTCCTAACCTCTGTTCTACTCGCTGTCTTCCTTCCTAACGTCTGTTCTACTCGCTGCCTTCCTAACATCTGTTCTACTCGCTGTCTTCCTTCCTAACGTCTGTTCTACTCGCTGCCTTCCTAACATCTGTTCTACTCGCTGTCTTCCTAACATCTGTTCTACTCGCTGTCTTCCTAACATCTGTTCTACTCGCTGCCTTCCTAACCTCTGTTCTACTCGCTGTCTTCCTAACATCTGTTCTACTCGCTGTCTTCCTAACATCTGTTCTACTCGCTGCCTTCCTTCCTAACGTCTGTTCTACTCGCTGTCTTCCTTCCTAACGTCTGTTCTACTCGCTGCCTTCCTTCCTAACGTCTGTTCTACTCGCTGTCTTCCTTCCTAACGTCTGTTCTACTCGCTGTCTTCCTTCCTAACCTCTGTTCTACTCGCTGTCTTCCTTCCTAACCTCTGTTCTACTCGCTGTCTTCCTTCCTAACGTCTGTTCTACTCGCTGTCTTCCTTCCTAACCTCTGTTCTACTCGCTGTCTTCCTTCCTAACGTCTGTTCTACTCGCTGCCTTCCTAACATCTGTTCTACTCGCTGTCTTCCTTCCTAACGTCTGTTCTACTCGCTGTCTTCCTTCCTAACGTCTGTTCTACTCGCTGTCTTCCTTCCTAACGTCTGTTCTACTCGCTGTCTTCCTTCCTAACGTCTGTTCTACTCGCTGTCTTCCTTCCTAACGTCTGTTCTACTCGCTGTCTTCCTTCCTAACGTCTGTTCTACTCGCTGTCTTCCTTCCTAACGTCTGTTCTACTCGCTGTCTTCCTTCCTAACCTCTGTTCTACTCGCTGCCTTCCTGATCTCTATTTTACTCGCTGCCTCCCTAACCTCTGTTCTACTCGCTGCCTTCCTGATCTCTATTTTACTCGCTGCCTTCCTAACGTCTGTTCTACTCGCTGTCTTCCTTCCTAACGTCTGTTCTACTCGCTGTCTTCCTAACCTCTGTTCTACTCGCTGTCTTCCTAACCTCTGTTCTACTCGCTGTCTTCCTGATGTCTGTTCTGCTCAAAGTCTTTTTCCTAACGTCTGTTCTGCTCAAGGTCTTCTTTCTAACGTCTGTTCTACTTGCTGTCTTCATAAAGTCTGTTCTGCTCAAAGTCTTCCTCACGTGTTCTATCCAGTCTCTTCTTAACGTCTTTTCTACTCAGAATGTATTTGTCTGTGTATATATGTGCAAGTGCGTGCGCACGCACTATCTTGTTAGATTATTTACCTGTCATGTAATTCATTATTTTATTTGTGAATATAATAGTGTCATATATGTAAATGTAATAATGCATTGCCATATTTGTGAATGTAATGGCTTCATTTTGTATTTTTGGATGTTTTTTTCATGTAATTTTTTAAACATTTTATATAAAATCGAGTGTGTGGTAAGAAAGAAAGATGGAGAGATAAAAGACAGAATGTAAGACGGGCCTACGCCCCCAATTCTTCACCCTTTGAAAATAAAGATCATTCATTCATTCATTCTAATGACTTTCCTTACTAGTTCCTACCCAACTCTTGTCTGTTCTTCAGATGTACGCCTTTTACTTCCTGCCTCATCTTAAATTAACCAATCCCAGATTCCGTTTTATTTGGACATTCCGCCATCTTGGTATGTCTAATCCTAATGAACTCTCTAGTCTCAAACACTTATCGCTATGACGGCGCCTTCGTCAGTAACTGATCCCTTGTCCAGGGTACAGAGGTCAAGTTTGTCTCTACTGATAGCCAATCGCTAACAATTTTCCTCCTTTATAATTCTTACCAAAACTATAACAAAACATGTTACAATAACGACAACGCGATTATATGACATCCTTCTTTTTCTTTACCTTCCATTTTACCCGCCATCTTTATCTGCCGGGCCCCAACTTCTCCACGTTCAGCCATCATTTATTATTTACGAATTGTTGACACAGTTCCTGCAATCTATACTCTTTATCACCCGTAATCCTCTTTGCTTTCTGGGTAATTCTCTCTGATAGCACTTGTAAATCTCTTCGCTATTTTTCCCTCGTAATTCACAAGATGACGTTTTTTTGTTTTCCTTTCATTTTTTTTTTTTTGGGTAAGTTTGCTTTTGCGTCGCTCCACCCCCTCTTCCCCCCCCCCCCCGGTCATTTATCTTACAACCGTCTCTACAGAGAATTATTTTACCTTCCCCCCCCCCTCCAAAAAAAAATTCCCCAGGCAATAAACAAGCAATTTTTAAAAGAATCACTACCAGTCGGTCACCGTCCAGATTTTTACTTCAATCTGTCGGCTTTGGCCTTGTTTCATTACACCGTTAAGTTGAGTCATTTCCCAGCACTTCCACCGCGATTACGCGCCCCTGGATTCTTGCCTTGACCGTTCAGGCCGACGACACTGAACGAGATATCGGCTGATGATAACAGCGATAAGAAAAGTTCAAGGGAGAGAAGCCTTATACTAAGACGTGTTTGTCTGTTCCACACAGGGAATCACTTTCTTTTGTTATTTCTTCACTGTTGGCTCGCTCAATCGTTCAGTCATTTGTCGTTGTTGTTGTTGGTTTCAAGCATTGATGTGGTTAATCATTCGTCACTTGTGTAGTTTTACTGTTTAGTCCAGCCATGATCAACAGCGAAAAGTCCGTGTGTGCACAGTGGGGGTTTGTGAGACTTCTTTTAATAATAATAATAATACCAGCAGTAGCAGCAATAGTAGTAGTAGTATTAGTAGTAATAGTAGTATTAATATTAATAGTAGTATTAGTATTAATATTAGTGGTAGTATTAGTAGTAATAGTATTAATATTAGTAGTAGTATTAGTAGTAGTAGTATTAATAGTAGTAGTAGTAGTAGTAGTAGTAGTAGTATAGTAGTAGTAGAATGACCGTTTTGCAAAAAAAAAAAAAAACTGAGAAAAGTTGGCAAGAACAAAGTAAGATGAGCCCGTATAAATGAAAAACATACAACAATCTAATATTTCGGCAAAAGCCTTTTTTTAAAGGACCACACGCAAAAACGAAACAACAGATAAAAATGCGAAAAACAGATAAAAAGCACTTTGTTTTATCCTCCTTGTAACAAATGTGGGGGACAGATGTTTTTTTTTTCTGTTGGGGGAGGGCAGGGGAGAGTAAAACTGAGCCCCACCCAGTTCTGTCTGCCTTTACTGCTAGAACCAGTTTTATCGCAGTCATTTCTTGTAGTAGTAGTGTCAGTAGTAAACAAGGTGAATTCTTTGCAGACTAGATGTTTACGAAGAATTAGAAGAATATTTTGCCCAAACACCATAAGAAATAACATCTTGTTGGCAGAAATGCAGATGAAGCCGCTGACAGTAATTATTGAGGAAACATAGTGACGATGTTTGGGACATGTGCCTCGAATGACTGACGACTCGCTACAAAAAAAATAGCACTAAGATGGACACCACAGAGAAACATAAGTAAGGGTAGACCAAAGGAGACATAGAGAAGAACAGCAGAGAGGTTGTTGAGCAACAGAGGGCTCACTTGGGCAAGAGCAAAAAAAAAAGAAAAAAGCAAAGGACAGATTTTTGTAGAAGACCCTTGCGGAAGCCCCATGTGCCTTGGGCACGTAAGGTTCAGACAGACAGACAGATACAGTGTAGTAGTAGTAATAGTTGTAGTAATAGAAGCGAACATACCTGATGTAGATGAGGAGAACATGTCTGATATGTTCGAGGAGAACATAAATGTTAGTCGAGGAAAACATACCTGAAATAGTTACTAGGACAACAATCTAATGTAGTTCATTAGAATAAGGATTAAACGGTCTGGGACGCAGGTAAACGGCCACATTTCTTTTAAAATAGCGACCTTACATCTTACACCCTTCCCGTGCCGTTAAACGTCACATAGAGCTCGCATGGTAGCTTGCCAAGATTTCCTGTTTTCGGCGAGCTTTTTTTTTCGGGATGTTATTCCTGCTAAACCAGCTTCTCTTAACAATGTCCTCTTTAGAGTTTCACGTGGTCGACCTCTTTTTCTTCTACCTTTGGTGTTCCATTTTATAGCTTGTTTTGTTTATGGCAACCTACATACAACAAATTCCTAAATGTTTCATTCACTTCCAAATACAGCCTCTCAAAACATCGTCTCTCAAAACATCGTCTCTCAAAACATCGTCTCTCAAAACATCGAAGCATGCTCGGTTTTAATCGAACCTTCGCCATTTTCCTTTTACTTCCTGTGGGGGCCCCTTCTATAACAGGACCCTTTTAATTGATTACCCAGCATTTGAGCAATATTTTTGGTTCGCTGAACATGCACGTCTTCAGAAAAAACTGGCTCTTCATTGGCTCACGTTTTTTTTTTGCTTTAACCTTCACTCTAACCTGTTACACGCTTATCGTGTTCTGGTTGAGGACCCATAAATTTTATTACTTTCCTATTTCACGCACACGGGGGAGGTTTGAAGAGATGTTTACGTAGAGGAAAGAAGAATGCAGGCATGGCTGTACGGGTTAACTAAACATGTTCAAGAAACGTGTCACATCTACAGGGTATGTCACCTTTTGTTTTGAGAGAGAGAGAGAGAGAGAGAGAGAGAGAAAGAGAGAGGGAGAGAATGAGCAAACTTTATTTTCAAACGGTCAAGAATTTGTCGCGCATGCCTGTCTCATATTCTGCCTTTCATTTCTCGACTTTCATTCATATCCAGATCATCATCATCATCATCATCATTGTCATTATTATCGCCATCAGAGAGAGAGAGAGACTGACACATACACATACCTACACACAGACAGAGAGAAAGAGAGGGAGAAGGAGATTCAGAGAGTCGTTGCTTTTCTTATACGGAAAACAAACAAAAACGTTTAAACGAAAGGAAGAACAAAACAAAAACGTCATTTCCAGGTTTTAAAAATGGCCGATGTTTTTCTTATGAAGTTCTTTATTTGGTCTTTGGATTTTGAGTTCTTCTCCCTCTTCCTCTGTATTATCCTGTAACTACGGGCAGGTGTGCTTTGCTGTGGAGATGAAGAGACACAGCATCGTGTCGGCTTGGGAGTGGGTCATGGCAGCTATTTTTTCAGTCCCAAAGTGGGCCTAAAAAGTACCAGCTGAGAGGTGGGACAGAATCTTGGAGGGTCTTGGTTAGCTATGGTCGGCCTGCCCCGACGCCAGAACCTATGATATGGGTCGCTGATTGCCACAATGGGCAGTGTCTTCGCTCCCTAGTCCGGTGGTATAAAAGTGGAAACAGACGAACTAGATTAAAGAACCCCAATAATGCGAACTCTTGCAATAATCCGAACATGTCCCACAGAGTTCCCGAACTTCCGCTCACATAAAAAGGCACGAGTTCACCAATGGAGTAGATAATGAGCAATCAGGAGGGCCACTTCTTGTGACTAACGACTTGTGCGTGAGACTTTTTCCAAAGCACTGTTGTCGCCACTCTTGTCCTGGGGGAAGTTCGTTGTCTGAGGCAGTAATGAACTTTTTCTGTTGCTGAGTCATTATCAAATGAGGATGATGAATCTGCCTTCCATGACCTTTTAAGTGACATATTCCGTATTACATTTTTTTCATGACTTATTACTTCCTAGATTTCCATTGACATTCTGTATTACATTTTTTCAGTGACGTATTACTTCCTTGATATCCATTGACATATTCCGTATTAGATTTTCATTGACTTAATCCTTCCTAGATTTTCAGTGACATTCAGTACTACATTTTTTTTTCATTGACTCATTCCTTCCTAGATTTTCAGTAACACATTCCATATTAGATTGTTACTGACATATTCCTTCTTAAATTTTCATTGATTTATGTCATATTAGATTTTTCTGGACTTGTTCGATATTCGATTCTGAATGAAAATCTAATATGGTTTTACTCAAGGAGACTTTAATGCAGAATATGTCACCTAAAATCTAAGAAGGAATAAAAAGGTAATGAGGCACATAGGGATATGGTGTTAGTGCCCATATTTTCCTTGACCTGTCAGCACACTAGAGGGTGATATGGTCAGTATCACGCCTGGCCGCCTTTCCTTCCCCAACTCCAGAAGAAGTCGGGTACCCATTTCTACAGCCTGGGTGACTGGGGCGCCTCCGGCCAGATTCGAACCCCCCCTCCCCCCCACGACCTTTGCCATGAGAGATCAGTGCACTAACCGCTTTGCCACTCAGACACCAAGAAGGAATAAGTCAACAAAAATTAAATATGGGATGTATCATTTAAAAGTGAAGAATCTACAGAGCTGCAGTAAAAGTACCTGTAAAAACATTCGTTCAGTACGTCCATGTGTTTCCTGGCCTGTCAGTCTGCATTTGTGTATTATTTTGCTCATACAGAAGCATACACTTTCTCACATTACGCTTTCATACATGATTAAAGTTCCATTCTTTTTAAAAATAAATCCGCGGCCATTTCGAAATGTTCAAGTTTTTTATGTATATTAATTTTTGTTTTTAAATGCTTGGTCATTTCAATATTCCTTCTAAGCTGAGCGTGCGAGGGATCGCTTCAATTTTGTTTTTCGCCGTTCATAAATTTTACACGCCGCCAAGAAAGGGCTCCCACTTTTTTAGGTTATTCATACTAAAACTTGATGTTGCTCATAATGTGTCGCAATATATATATTATAGCTCATGCAAAGATTATTTTTCCACATGTCGAATCACCCTTTGAAGGAAACATTGGTCATCATGTGACGCTTAGCTTTTTATCAAAACACAACAACAAAAAAATGTGGTCATCAAGTCATTTATATTTTTCACCCACATAAAAATCCCTGCAGCGAGAAACAAACAACAAGGGTAGCACAGTATGGAGACTGAATTCCAGGGGGGGGGGGGACAACATAGTATGGAGACTGAATTCCGGGGGGGGGGGGACAACATAGTATGGAGACTGAATTCCGGGGGCGACAACATAGTATGGAGACTGAATTCCGGAGGGGACAACATAGTATGGAGACTGAATTCCGGAGGGGACAGCATAGTATGCATACTGAATTCCGGGGGGGGGGGGGAACATAGTATGGAGACTGAATTCCAGGGGGACAACGTAGTATGCAGACTGAGTTCCGGGGGGGGGACGACACAGTATGGAGACTGAATTCCAGTGGGGACAACGTAGTATGTAGACTGAGTTCCGGGGGGACAACATAGTATGGAGACTGAATTCCAGGGGGGAACAACATAGTATGGAGACTGAGTTCCGGGGGGGGGGACAACATAGTATGGAAACTGAATTCAGAGGGGTGGGGGAGAGACAAGTAGTTCCAGGGCCTTAACTCTTAAAACAGTTTACTGACAATTTACTTCCCATTTTGACTAAGGCCGAAATCTTCTACCACTTTGGAAATGAGAATTGATTCGTTTGTCATGGCTGTTGTCTCACATTTAGTGAGCCTCTGCGTTTCTGATTTATATCTTTGAACTATCGTGGACTAAATTTATTTAAATATTGACAGTCTAATGTCCTTCCCCTGTCACACCCCCATCCCTCCACCTCTGTTGTCTCAGCCATGTTTAGCCAACTCGCTGAGCACGCAGGAGCGACTGACGTCGTTTGCCTTTGATTTTTTCATCGTGCTTTGTGATCTTTGTAGCTGAGATGAGCGACAGCTGAAGCAACAAGGATTCTTGTGATTAGCCCGAGTACAGAAAGATGGAAACATCTGCCGTATGGTTTTCTAAAACAAACAAACAAACAAACAAACAAACAAATACTTTAAAAACATGCATACCCTTTTTTCATTCATACAAAACTGTATGCTATTCTTTTACGACATTTTTTTAAGCTTTAATATTGTAGTGCAGAATTTGAGAATGAAAGATGTTGAAAAGATTTTGACTACAGAATATTTAGTTCGAGAGATGTGGATTTTCCGAAGCTCACCAGAGGACATACACATAATAACAGCACAGAAGACGATGGAAATGGTTGGCCATGTGCTCAGAAAAGACCCAGGCAATTTTGGTGGAATAGTTTAAGGAGAAGAAAGAGGACAAATTAACTTGGTGAAGGATGGTAGAAGTGGAGATTGAGGATTGTAGAAGCGGAGATGAAGGATTGTAGAAGTGGAGATGAAGGATTGCAGAAGTGGAGATGAAGGATTGTAGAAGTGGAGATGAAGGTTTGTAGAAGTGGAGATGAAAGATTGTATAAGTGGAGATGAAGGATCGTAGAAGTGGATATGAAGGATTGTAGAAGTGGAGATGAAGGATTGTAGAAGTGGAGATGAAGGATTGTAGAAGTGGAGATGAACACCATCCAGCACAATTAAGGCAGCGTAATTGGCTGCAAGCCACGAGCAGTGGAAAGAATTTGTTGCTGCCCTGCAAGACACCACAAGGCGTGCTGGACGATGGTCATTTAGTCCATAACCAGTCAAGGTCATAGTTGAATAGGTGCTTATTTTTCTATGGATGTGTCTTTTACCATATGTGATGACATATTTTATAACAAGTGATTATGATCGAAAATTGACATGACAGCTACCCAGGTCTCTCACGTTGCTTAGGGCCGATGTCTGAAACTCCTTGCGATGCTAATGGCATAAGCAGACAGATTAGAAGAAGAAGAAGAAGAAGAAGAAGAAGCAAATTCTGATCGAAGTCTGTCAATGACTTTCATTAGCTACCGAAGTACATGTCTTCCTGGCTAGATACAATGCTTAGCTTAACTTCTCAGAAAACTTTACACGAACCGGAATCACATTACACTTCACGCGTTTCCAAGAAGCACCTCGAGGAAGTCAGGTTGAGCTTTCGTTGGCAATGGTTCCCCAAGTCTGGAGACGGACTCGTCTTGTCTCGTGTTTTCTCCCTGTAACTGCGAGCTGTTGTTCTTTGCAGCCGATGCTGTGGAGGTGCTAAGGCACAGCATCGTGTCGGCGTGGGAGCAGGTTATGGCAGTTATTTTTTTCAGTCCCGGAGAACAGCTAAAAAAAAAAGCAGGGAGTGTGCAATGCTTCTTTAGCAGACTCCACCACCATGGGGACTATGATGATCTCAGCCCCGCTTATCCAGTCTAGGCCTGTTTCAGGGGGTTACCAACGGAGAGGTGGGACATGGTCTTGGTCAGCTACGTTTCGCTAACCCTGTCGCTAGCATATCAGCTATGGGTCGCTGACTGCCGAATTGGACCGCGTCTTCGCCCGCCTGGAGATGGGATAGCTCTGCTTCTGTCTTCGCTGTTGCAACAAACTGAAAGGAGTCTTTCAAGGACTCATAAAGTATGCGAGATTTAATGTCCTGGCTCTTTTCCAATCACAGCAGGATCTGGAAGATTATGTGAGACATAGATACGGGGGGAAAAAAGCGATCTCATTTAAAAAAAAAAAAACAAAACAAAAAAAACCCTTCCTTATCCGCAATAAACTCTGAACCCTATTTTATCCTAGCAGCTTCTTTCAAGTTTTTAGAAAAAGCTGCGAGCCTCAATTTCTTTGTGCGGTCCTAACTTTTTCTTTCCTATTTTATCCCTCTCAACTCTATCCGTTCTCTCTCTCTCTCTCTCTCTCTCTCTCTCTCTCTCTCTCTCTCTATTTCTTGTGCATTTTTTTGTTTGTCCTCTCCATGTTTTGTCGTCCAGTATTTAAATTTTCTTTCCGTTCATATTTCTCTACTTCCATACGCTCCCCCCCCCCTACAAACTTCATCATTGCTTTATCATTTATCCTCGCACGATCCAGCGCTGTGGCCACTTCCTCAGTTTTAAATGGCCATCAAGGAGAGTCTTGAGCGTCACGCTAATGCCCTGTAATTATGTCCAGATAATGTTCATTTCTTGAAAAAAAAATGTCAGTAATTTTTACTGCTGCTTCGCTCGAAAATAATGAACTTCAGATTGTTCATTGCGCTCAAGTTTTACGATGAAAAAAAAATATGGAAGCTTGTGGTAAATTTGACTGGAAGTGGTTGAACACAGAGAGCTAGTCTGCTTGAGTGATTTACTTCCTTGTTTATGATTGACTTTTAAAAAAAAATTTGTTATAGGGTAAGATGGATGAGGTTTTGATTTAGATACCGCAAGAAGTAAGAGAGCATAGAGAACAGAGGCGGTAAAGCAGTTGAGAAATACGATACTCTATGGTACCGATAAGCAACTGAAAACTATGATAAAATATGAAAGCAATAAACACCTAAACCCTATGATAAAGCGAGAAACCAATAAACAACCGAAAACTAGGATAAAGCAAGAAGCTAGTAAACAACTTAAAACTGATAAAACATGAGGCAATAAACACCTAAAACCTAAGATGAAGCATGAAACCAATAAACAACTGAAAACTATGATAAAGCAAGAAGCTAGTAAGCAACTGAAAAATGTGATTGATTGATCTTTGATTGATTGATCTTTATTTCAAAAAGGTTAAGAACTGGGCATGCAGGCCCGTCTGACATTCTGCCATTTATCATACATCTTTCACTCTATTCCAGACATTCTACAAATATGCTGTTCATGTAACAAACATAATTAACATTGAAGCTGGGAGACATAAAATAAAACATTTACGTTTCGCTCTTGTCCATTCACTCAGTACAGAAGTATATATATATAAATGACTAACTCCTAAACAAAAATGTCTGGACTATTCTGAATAAACAATTACAGTAACTGTATTCTGTGTCTGTAAGAGCAGTCTAAAATAACTTTTTAAGTTTTATGATTTATGGAGGCATGTAGTTGACATCAAATAGATATTGGGAAAGTTTGTAGCTGTAGGAAGGAATATAATTTATATTTTTTACACAGGATGGGAGGGTATTCCAAAGATGAGCAGCAGAAGAACTAAAGCTTTTCTTGTAAATGTGATGAAGTAAGGAGCCGGTAAACAACTGAAAACTATTATAAAGCAAGAAACCAATAGACAGCTGAAAAATATGATATAATATAAAACCTACGCTGTCCCCAGTGACGATGCATTATTCCCTCTTGTGGAATGAAAGGACTTCCTCAATATTCTCCATATTTTCTTCTACTTCGTTCGTCCCACTCTGCACTTGATCTTACATTTTTTTTTTATTATACTGCATTATTGCAGAAATAGGTGGCCTAGCTAGAGCAATAAGAAGTTTTTATGCTAGATATAAAATGAGCAACGTTCTGCAAAGGACAGCTTCGTAAAACAACTCCCCCCCCCCCCTATTTTTCTCCTCTATTTATAAATGCACTCCTATTTCTATCATTGGCCCACTGTACCTCATAATGTCAAGAAACGTGGAAGGATAATGCGTCATCTACAGGCCACAGTTTGGGAATTACGGCCTGTGTATATCATCTTTAATCACCGATTTTCCTCCCAAATGTTGCGTTTTCAAAATGAGAGAATGCCCAATATAACGACGAAAAAAAATATCCAAAGCTCAGCAATTTATTTCTGGTTTTGAGATCCACTGCCTCTTTTTCGCACATTTGTCAGGTTAATCCGAGGGCTTGGAGCGAAAAACCTTGGCTCAAGACCCATTTACGATGGGAGGTAATCCTAGCATTGAAGAGAAAGTTAAAAAACTGAATGTAGAGCATAGATATGAGTACAAAACAAACAATAATATATGACCATTTTCTTACAGAGTTTCACGCGGTCTGCCTCCTTTTCTTCGGCCTGTTGTGTTCCACTTGATAGCTTGTTTTGGGATTCTGTGATCATTTCTTCTCATCAAGTGACCAACATATGTCCATCTCCTTTTCCTGATCACCCATGAGACTGGTTGTTGTTCAACCAAATTAACAGGCATAAAATCCTTTGATGAGATTGAAAGACTCGCCGAAGACAGGAAAAATTTGCGAACTACTTTACGAGCTCTATGTGACGTTTAACGGCACGGGAAGAATATAAGATAAGATAAGAAGAAGATTTTCTTACAAGACTATTGTATTTCATATCAACAACATCTGTTTTTTTTAAAATTCCCTTTTTCTCCGGCGCAGTTTTGTGTGAGTTTTCGCTTGATTATGCTTTGTTGAGGAGATGTACACATTATCCGTTGCTATATTTTTCTTGGGATAGTTCAAACAGAACCCTTATAAATGTGAAAGCAGGCTAGGACATTGTCTCTCGTGTTAGCTTGTCTAGACTGACCACGTGAGAGCACCAGTAGCAAATGTAGATTTGGTGTAGAGTGGTTAGAGCACGCGTCTGGTAACCGAATGGTCGAGGGTTCGAATCCCCAGTTGAGCAGGATCTTTTTTTTTTCCCGATCAATACGGCCCCGAGGTCGACCCAGCCTCGTAAAATGGGTACCAGAGAAAATCTGAGAAGGAAAGGCAGCGAGGAAAGGAACTGGCCATCCTACCTCATACGCTGATGGCCCAGCTTAAGGAGGCCTAACGTTTCATTCCCTACGGCATTTGGTATGGGACTATCTTTACCTTTACTTTGCAAGCAGTGTGTGAAAGACTTTATTTGTATACCACGTGACAGTGGAATCAGGGATGCTGCGACGAATTACAAGTATCATTAGCTCCAAGGACCCGTTAATCGCAGAATTAACAATGCGGATTATGTGAACCAGTGGTTCCCAGTCTTGGGTCCTGAAACCCCCTTGGGTCCCCTAATTGTAGTATGAGGGTCCGCATAGTATGTCGAAAATGTAAAATATGTTATTGGATATTGGACATGTGATGTTTTTTAATATTAAATAATGGGGGGCGTCGGGGCTGGGGGCGACCTCTGTGAAGTGTCGATGACTTAAGTATCCGTTTCCTTGACAAATTTGAGGACCACTGAAGTAAGCGACGGTTTGTATGAGAGTACCAGTGGCGTAGGGCTCTTGTAAGAGGCAGGTTTGATATTCTTTATGATTTTAGATATCTCCCAGATCTTGTGAAGACTAAGAAAAAAGGTAATCATAGCCAGTGTAAGGATGTGATTTTCCGTGTAGAAGGTAGTCACAGCCAGTGTAAGGATGTGATTTTCCGTGTAGAAGGTAGTCACAGCCAAGTGTAACGATGTGATTTTCCGTATTCAAAGGCACCTTGTTCATGATTGATCCAAGACTTGTGGAACTGATACCTGGCTTCCAAATCAGAGCTACATTTAGCCAGGATTGAAAAACCTTATGGTTTCCTATTATAAAATCATCGACAATGCAGGTGTTGGAAACTGACGTTCTCTCCATATGACTAAAGATTTCTAAGAAATCTGCGCCAGATTTGCTGAGAAAGTGAAAACTCCTCATCCTATACTTTTAACAAAGCGCGTTTTTTTTTTTTTAGGATATTCATTTAAATTCGATTATAATTTACGTTTTTTTCCCCTCCTTTCTATTATTTATGCTTACTTTTAGGGATAATGCTGAAATAAGAGTTCGTTCTTGGCTCACAGCACACGTGGGATTTATGGAGATTAAAACTATTTTTAGCTTTCGTTCCTCACAAACATTCGAATGTCGGGGAAGATTTAATCTGGTTCACATTCATTGGATACACGCACTGGAAGTGAATTATGAAAGCAATATTCGGTGTCCGTGAATGCATGTTTGCACGACAGAGACGGGAATTTCGTAGAAGAAGAAGAAGAAGGAGAAGGAGGAGGAGGAGGAGGGAAAAAAATGAATGATTGAAAGAGAAGAAGAAAGCCGTAATAAAAGATCGGCGGAAAAGGCGAAGAAAGCGTTCGACGAGAGGGCAAATCGAGAGAAACATAAAAGGCAGTTTGACACTGAGCTAAACAAAGAGAAAGTCTTTTTTATCTAATCCAAGCCAAACATTAACAGAACATGCTAATAGCCATCTCCCTCAATTTAATAACCTTTTTTTTTGTCACGGTTTGATGGATTAATTTCTTGACCTCTGGGACACGTCTGTTGGCTTCACCTTTGTTCATGTTAATTTTTTTTTTCTTCTCTTCTTTGGCTGATAGCTCAACATTTTTCTGACTGCTTGGTGCCCCCCCCCCTCCTTTAGTTTAACAAGCAGTGTTATCTTGGTCACGGTATCTGGTCACTCTAATTTCTTGTGCCCTCTCGTCCACGGCTCTGCTCTTTAGTAGACTTTGTGTGAAGGAAATTAGTTTTTCTGTAGCAGTATTTGGTGCACTTCGCCTTCTTTGTTTGCCATAATTTCTTTTCTTTCTCTCTTTCTCTCTTTGTTTCTTTCTTTCTTTATCTGGTCATTTTTTTTCTTCTTTCAGACTTATTGGTTTGTTGTTTATTTTCTAAAATAATTTTATTTGCAACCTCACAGAGGTATTTCATGTTTGAAGAATCCATGCTGACGATGGGGGTTCTCGATGACGATTCACCTCTTGGTCTAGAAGAGTATTTACCAGACTTGTTCGGGGGTGCCACCTTCCTCTCTTCCAGGCCACATCCTCAACGCCCGCCCGCCCACCACCCCCGTCTACTACTCGTACAGCGCTAAGCATCACGCAACTAAAAACTTCAACTAGCAAACCAGTTTATTTAACAGTATGAAGGAGTACATCTATAGCTCACCTACTGCATTATCTTCTCAACTTTTAATGTGATGGATGAGCTCCATGAAGGGACACAAATTTCTCAATATCAGGTTGACAGGTGTTAAGAAGGAAGGTATTACTGCCCACATGTACTGCTTCGTTTTTCATCAATGCCCTTCTACTGTCCCCCTTTTCTTCCATCGCCCTCCTACTGAACCTTTTTCCTTTCACCGCCCTCATGGTCCTTTTCAATGCCCATGTGGGGGCGGGGGTGGGGGCAGGGGCGTTATCGCCCACTTTGAGAAACACTGATCTAGAAGGACGATCTTATGAAACTGACGGCAGGAAAAAAAAAACCAATCTAAAGCAAAGAAACAGATAATGTAACAATTACTGACAGCAAATAACCCAGGCGGTAATAATTATTGTGGACAACAATGCCGGCTTGATTACGATCATATCACTTTCACGGTTACACAAAACTTTTTTTTTAAATTTTAGTTTTCTTATACGTGCGAGCAAAGTGAGATATGGAAAGTTTGTTTTTCACCTGTCCCACCTGACCCACTTTAATTTGTTCCGTGAACAGATGCGGGTATGACCTCGCGTCCACGTGTGTGGCTGTGCTACTGGTAAATGATTGGTTTTAGGCAGCCACGAGGACTGTGATGTCTTCAGATGTCGGCTCAAATCATGGGAAGATGTGCTCAGTTTCAGATTTAACTTCTCCTCAGTTTTGTTTGTTTGTTTAGCTTCATCATTTTCAGTTTTGTTTGTTTGTTTAGCTTCAGTATCTTCGGTTGTGTTTGTTTGTTTAGCTTCAGTATCTTCGGTTGTGTTTGTTTGTTTAGCTTCATTATCTTCGGTTGTATTTGTTTGTTTAGCTTCAGTATCTTCAGCTTTTTTTTCTTCTCTAGTTTCATCATCTTCTGTTCTGTTTGCTTAGCTTCATCGTCGATTTTTTTTGTCCTCATCATCTTCAGTTTTATTTGTTTGTTTAGCTTCATCATCTTCAGTTTTGTTTGTTTGTTTAGCTTCATTATCTTCTGTTTTGTTTGTTTAGCTTCAGTATTTTCAGCTTTGTTTGTTTGTTCCTTTAGCTTCAGTATCTTCTGCTTTTTTTCTTTAGCTACATCATCTTCTGTTTTGTTTGTTTGTTTAGCTTCAGTATCTTCAGCTTTGTTTGTTTGTTTAGTTTCAGTATCTTGTGCTATTTTATTTAGCTTCATCATCTTCTGTTTTGTTTGTTTAGCTTCAGTATCTTCTGCTTTTTTGTGCCTTTAGTTTCATTATCTTCTGTTTTGTTTGTTTAGCTTCATCATCGTTTTTGTTTTGTCTTTATGATCTTCTGTTTTATTTGCTTGTTTAGCTTCATCATTTTCAGTTTTGATTGTTAAGCCTCATCATGTTGTAGAGTTTTGTTTGTTTAGCATCATCATGTTGTGGAGTTTTGTTTGTTTAGCATCATCATGTTGTGGAGTTTTGTTTGTTTAGCATCATCATGCTGTGGAGTTTTGTTTGTTTAGCATCATCATGCTATGGAGTTTTGTTTGTTTAGCATCATCATGTTGTTGAGTTTTGTTTGTTTAGTCTCATTATGTTGTGGAGTTTTAAGAAATTTTATTCTCTTTTATTTTTATTACGAGGCAGAAAATATATTTTTGTGTGCCGCCCTCCCACTCCTTCCCCCCAAATCAGAGAGTCCCCAGAGAAAAGGCCAAGAAATGAAAGAAAATAATTACCCTGAAAATGTCAAGAAAAGAGAATTTTGACATTTTCGGACACTCTTAGAATAGTCATTCAGATTTTTAAAAGAACAAAAAAAAAAGAATCCGAAACGGAAACGCCAGGCAGACAGTTCTGATTAGATTAACCAGTGAGAGATGACATTAGTTCACCAGTGAGAGATAAAATTAGTTCACCAGTGAGAGATGACATTAGTTCCAAGGTTATAACAGCTAGAACAGACTCTAAGTAGCAGCGTGATAACAATGCGATGTTTCGGCTTGCACTTTCTTTATAAAATAAGTCAAATAAAACGAGACGAGGCTTGTTTGAATGGGAAAACAATGGAGAATTTTAAAATTAACTAATAATAACTTATAGAATATTCCCTATTTAGTCATCATTATCATTTTGTGTCGCCTTCCCACGGAATTGTGGCCGCAATAAATCTCCACTCTACTCTGTTTTTTTTTTTTTTTGGTCTCCTTAGGACACTCGGCCACGCTTGTCCTAGTCCATATCTTGATGTTGTCCAATTATCTACATAGTTGTTCGCCTTCTTGTTCTTTTCTCTTCCTTTCTGCCTTCAAGAAAGATCTTTGAGTATAGTATTGTGCCTTTTGACATGACCAAAGTATCTTAGCTGTCTTCTTTTTTATGAATTTCAATATTTCTCTTTTCACTTCTAGTTGGTTTGGCACTTCGTTGTTTCTTTTCTTTTCTGTCCATGGAACAACCTCTGTACTTCTATACATCCACATTTGAGGGGCTTCGATTTTCTTTTCTGTTGTCTTATTCAAGGTCCAAGCTTTTGCACTGGTATTTAGTAACGTGTACCAATGCAGGCAATAAAAGCAAGTCAGGATAGTAATGCTGAATATTTCCGCTCTAACTAGTCAGGATAGTAATACTGAGTAGTTCTGCTCTAATAAGTCAGGATATTAATACTGAATAGTTCTGCTGTAACAAGTCAGGATAGTAATACTGAATAGTTCTGCTGTAACAAGTCAGGATAGTAATACTGAATAGTTCTGCTCTAACAAATCAGGATAGTAATACTGAATAGTTCTGCTCTAAATTTGCCACGTTCATGTCTTTATAAGAACTGGCCAGATTGGAATGTGCGTGTAATATATATATATATATATATATATATATATATATATATATATATATATATATATATATATAATAACATTCTACGATTTTTAGACAATGAAGATTCAATCCAGAAACCGCGGAAGTTTTTTGACACTTAGAAACAATTTTTAATCTCCGCAGAATTGCCCGGAAGTGATATCTGGCCACCGATTATTGGCCTTCTGACGTGTTTTTGTGGGGAAAGTCGTCAAAGGTTCACGATTTTGTGCCCTTTTCCTAGGATCCTGAGCTGAGCTGAAGGGAGGGGGGGGGGTCTGTAATGTTCTGGCTTCCCTCAGGGTCTCAGAGCGTCCAGATAATGAATGTCGAACAGGGAAGTATTTTGTGACATTATTGGTCTGTATGATGAGGCCTTTTGGCGCTTTTTTCTTTTTTTTTTTTGGATATGTCTTTTGGTTGGTGCATTAGGTCCTCCCATGTGAGCCCACACCATCATCATGTTGCTGGCTGTGTTTTTCAGTTAGCTCGTGCTTCATTTTGAAAACTTCTTAAGATATTTGCGCCCTTGCTCGTTTCTTTTTGTTCTTCTGTTGATGTCTTCTTTCGTGTTTAATTCTTTTCTCTTTCACAGACACACACACACACACTCACACACACATAAGCACATACACGGCTTTGCTGTATGAAGTAATTGTGTGAGTGAACTTCTAATTCTCTCCTTTTTTTTTTCTTGTCTGGACGAATATGAAACAAATCGCTGTTTGCGATTTTTCACTTCTTGCCATATTTTGCTGGATGGAAGCCTTAAAGTGCCCGAGTATTGATTGGCACGTTATGTGCACCCGACACTCGTTGTTGTAAATACAATTAGTAACTAAGTGATCTGTCACATTCTAAGTTTGACTACTGAAGAGCAGGACAAGAATAAGTGATCTGAATTTGCATATGGTAGAAATAAACATATCATCATCATCATCATCATCATCATCATCATCGTCGTCGTCGTCATCGTCTTCTTCTTCTTCTTTGTCATCATCATCATCATCTTCTTCTTCATCCTCTTCTTCTTCTTCTTCACCACCACCATCATCATCAACATCATCCTCTTCTTCTTCTTCATTATCCTCTTCTTTATCTTCTTCTTCTTCATCCTCTACTACTTCTTCTTCTTCATATGCTCAGCCACCTAGGCCAGAGGTCGGCAAAACTTCCTGTCAATATCATGGATATCAAAATGAGCATAACCGTTGCTTTTTAAATAAAAAAAAAACTGTTTCTATAAAGGAGTGGGTTGCCACCATCTCTGTGGGTGCCCGTTGGGTCACATTCATGTCTACGGGTACAAAATGCGAGCAACAATAATAAAATGTTATAAAATTATGAACAGCTATTTCACGTGATTAAAAAGTAAATAATAACGACGCTGTAATTCACCACAGATTACCGACCCCTGATTTAAACTCGCTTCCCGCAAACTTCGTAGTCATCAAGAGTTCTTCATATTCTGAAGTTTTGGCTGTTTTATATACTTGTATACTGTTTATAAATGATAAAAAAATGTTGTGAAGAAATGTTAGCAACGAAGAGGTGTACAAAGAAAAATAGTAGTAATGTAAGCATAATTTGAATGCCGTGGTAAGATGTTTCTGTGTGGAAAAAAAAGAGAAATAAAAACCAACAAATGTTTATGAGAGAACTGTGGAATAGCATTACTGCATTACTCAAAGAAAATCTTTGAAAAAAAAGGCGTTTTTACGCGTGGAATGAACAATATAAGAAAAAATAATAGTATTGCAAACATAATGATGTGGAGATCAACATATCCTTTGCTGTGTGAAGAAAGAAAAGCGGAAAAAAGAATCATGTTTATGCTAGTGACTGACGTGGAGGATGGAATTACTGATATATATATATATTATATATATATATATATAATATATATATATATATATATATATATATATATATATATATATATACTTAAGCCATAAGGTCAGGCAAATCCTCGCGGTAAATGTATGAAGAATTCATTTAATTTATGGTCTGCTGGTCTGCCGTTCTCCTTCCACGTCTTGTTAGTCTCTATTCTTATGAGAACAATTTTATCAATCCCCTGGATTTTTGTTTTGCTTCGTTTTATGTGTGTATGTGTGTCTACCAGGGGGGTAGACCAAGACAGAGATGGAAAGACAACATAGAAGGGGATATAAAAGAGATTGGTGTCACCAGTTGGAGAGAGAAGATTAGGAGCAGAGTGGAATGGAGGCGAACTTTATCTGCAGCAATGAGCCTTATTGGCTTGGAAAGCTGAAATAGAAGAAGAAAAAGTAGAAGAAGAAGAAGAAGTTTGTGTGTGTGTGCATATGTGTGTGTGTTTTCACACTTCCCTCCCAACTGCCGCTGGTCGTGTCGTAATCGAATTCACAAATAATAAAATTTACCAGCAGCTGAAGAATGATTTGAGAAACCAGCGCTACGTGATCGGACTGAAGCCTTTTCCATGAGCGCTCGTTGGAAATGTTGAACAGGAGACATGACTTCTAAAGTCAATGTTTGGTTGACTTTCCACTTCAATTTCGTCAAGAGAATCTGGCCCTTTCCAATTGGGTGTAGCTCATGAAATATGCGGGGGTGGGGGGTGGGAAGAGATGTACAAAGACCTGGGACCAGATGCTTGTTAATGAGGAGGTCAGACAGCACTTGTGGGCCGGGGCGCCCTTGAGCAGAAGTCGCCGGCTGAATTTAAATATTTGAGCTGCAGAGGCTGTGTGCAGCAGCTTTTGAAAGGTGACGTTTTTAGCCTCCTGGATTCTCAGACTAATTAAATGAGGAGTTCGGTGATGGAGTCGACAATGTCAAAACAAATAAAAGAAGAAAAAAGAAATCGTCCTGCCTGATTTGGAGCGAACTAAAGATCATTTCCTTCAGTGGAAATTTAGCGCAAATTTGCTTCGAGTTCCTCTCTGAGCAAACATGTCTTCAATACAATCTGTGCTCATTCATTTATCTGTCTGTATAGTTGTACGCGTGTATTTTATATAGTCCAAGTGTACTTTCTCTTATACCGGAATTAATATTGCAAAGTTCTTCTCTTTTTGCTCCAGCGATCAGGTACAGTAGTTTCCTATCCAGGGGAGATAACAAAAATTAGTCTTTATTGAGATCAGCAGTTAAAAAGAGTTGAACGGTGGAACCAGTCAGATGGAGTGATCTAATCTCGGACAGCCAAGATCACAATCAAGAATGTCTAATAAAGGCAAATGAAGAAAGGAACCTAATTACATCCATAAGAATACGGCAGTCACCACTTCATGGGTGATCAGGAAAAGGAGATGGACATATATTAGTCACGTGATGAGAAGAAACGACCAGAGAATCCCAAAACGAGCTATCAAGTGGAACACAACAGGCCGAAGAAAAAGAGGTCGACTACGTGAAACTCTAAAGAGGACATTGTTAAGAGAGCACAAATTAATAGGAATAAAATCCTTTGATGAGGTTGAAAGACTCGCCGAAAACAGGAAAAATTGCCGAACTACCTTGCGAGCCCTATGTGACGTTTAACGGCACGGGAAGGATATAAGATATAAGAATCACCACTTAATTGGATATATAATGAGAAGGGGAGGGTTTGAAAACATCATAACAACAGGAAGAGAGATAAATGGCAAGAGAGGCAAGGGAAATCAAGAGGGAAAAAAAAAACCATGGACAGTCTAGCAAAATAAAAATTGACCAAAATAAGTTGATGGAAAATAAGTCCAGATCAATGAAGAAGCATTTCCATGAGCTGGCAAAGCACCCATGTATTTCTGATGATGATGATGATGATGATGATGATACAGAATGAAAAAAAATCAACAGGAGACCCAGTGAACCGTCTCAGTGGTGAAGTGTTTAGTGCATTAGTCTCTCTTGGTGAAGGTCTATGGTTCGGATCTGGTTCGAAAAGCCCCAGTCACCCGCTGTAGAACTGGGTACATCGCTTATTCTGAAGCTGGGGACGGGAAGGAGGCCGGGCATGAAGCTGACCACGCCAGCCTCTAGTATGTGGACAGATCAAGGAGGCTAGACATAATGCTGACCACGCCACCCTCTAGTATGTGGACAGATCAAGGAGGCTAGACATAATGCTGACCACGCCAGCCTCTAGTATGTGGACAGATCAAGGAGGCTAGACATAATGCTGACCACGCCACCCTCTAGTATGTGGACAGATCAAGGAGGCTAGACATAATGCTGACCACGCCACCCTCTAGTATGTGGACAGATCAAGGAGGCTAGACATAATGCTGACCACGCCACCCTCTAGTATGTGGACAGATCAAGGAGGCTAGACATAATGCTGACCACGCCACCCTCTATTACGTGAACAGATCAAGGAGGCTAGACATAATGCTGACCACGCCACCCTCTAGTATGTGGACAGATCAAGGAGGCCAGGCATAATGCTGACCACGCCACCCTCTAGTATGTGGACAGATCAAGGAGGCTAGACATAATGCTGACCACGCCACCCTCTAGTATGTGGACAGATCAAGGAGGCTAGACATAATGCTGACCACGCCACCCTCTAGTATGTGAACAGATCAAGGAGGCTAGACATAATGCTGACCACGCCACCCTCTAGTATGTGGACAGATCAAGGAGGCTAGACATGAAGCTGACCACGCCACCCTCTAGTATGTGGACAGATCAAGGAGGCTAGACATGAAGCTGACCACGCCACCCTCTAGTATGTGGACAGATCAAGGAAAATATGGACATTAGCACCGCATATCCTATGTGCCTCCATGGCATAACAGTTAGCTTTATCTTGTCTTCTCTACTCAATGGACGGGATTTACAGCAGCGACTGCATCTGAGAAGGAAGGATTAGCAAGAGTTTACAATGGTCATGTATAAAAGCGGGTGTCTGAGTAGCGAAGTGGTACTTGAGGCGAAGGTCGGGGGTTTGAATCCGCCCGGAGGCACCCCAGTCACCCAGCTGTAGAAATGGGTACCCAACTTCTTCTGGAGTTGGGGAAGGAAAGGCAGTCATGCGTGATACTGACCACATCACCCTCTAGTGTGCTGACAGGTCAAAGAAAATATGGGCACTAACACCATATCCCTACCTGCCTCTAATGCGTGACAGGATTACCTCCAACCTACCTTCCTGTGTATAAAAACCGAACATTTCTGACTGTCTCTTCCTTTCCAGTCGAATTTCTCCTTTGCTGGCAAACATTTATGCGAGGGTTAAACCTTTCTGTTTGTCCTCATATCTGCGATGATCAGATAACGAACTCATTTACTAAAGTTACTAAACATTGTACCGTGAACTATCTGTCTGTCTGTCTGTCTATTGGGGAAAGATGGAGAAAGATGAATGAAAAATGGAGTGATGAAGGGCAGAACGTAAGACAGGTTTGCGTGGCCAATTCATTTATTCATTCATTCATTCATTCTCTCTCTCTCTCTCTCTCTCTCTCTCTCTCTCTCAACTTGTAGATGCTCAAGGCACATGGGGTTTCCCATGGCCTGTCCTTCGCCTTCTTTTCCGCTCCTACCCTGATGAGCCCTCTGTTACTCAACATCCTCTCTGTTATTCTTCTCCATGTCTCATTTGATCTACCTTTACTCCTGTAGCCTGAGGTGTCCATCTCAGTGCTATTTTTTGGTAATGAGTGACCAGTCATCCGGAGCACATTTCCCAGCCATCACTGTCGTCTTCTCAATAATCGAAGTCAGTAATTTCATCTGCATTTTCGCCAGCAATGTGTTATTTATTATGGTATAAAACTTGCTATATGTGATAGTCTTTTCTTTTTTTTTTTTAAATTACATATTTCGTCAGCAGTTTATCTTGAAATGACAGAAAGAAGAAAAAGTTCAGCTCCCAAATATATTAAAAGAACTATTAATCCCACGTTGTAACATGTTTTGATTTCCGATACTGGTCGACCTCAAAAGAGGTGTTGGAAAAATATGACGCCGAAAGAATGAATATTACCTATGAGTTTTAGGTGGGATGGAAGAGTGTGCCATAGGTGAATGGCAGAGTAAGCAAGGCTTTTCTTATACCAGTCAAACTGAGATTATGGGACCTGACAACTGTTTAAAATTTGAATATATATCAGATTAGATTTAAATAGTGGCCACAAATAAGACATAGCATACACAGATAACATACACAGAGATTCATTGTGGAGAATTTTAAGAATATGTTGAATACCATCTAAGATTGTCAACATCATTAGAGACCTCTACAATGGATATGTCTGTGCAGTCAACACAGAAGAAGTAATGAATGAATGGTTTCAGATTGAAACAGGCGTGAAACAAGGATGTATGTTATCTCCCTTCCTTTTTAGAATTGCATGGACTTCATAATAAATGCTGCACAGGTAAACGGGCATCGATTGGGTACGTGAGACCCAAATGGAAGATCTTGATTTTGCAGATGACATAACTTTTATCAGTGACAATGTGAAATCAGTGCAAGAAAAAAACAAATACCCTATCTTCAATGGCTAGTAAAATAGAACTTGAAATTAACAAGGATAAAACAAACATAATGAAACTTCTCATTAACCACGAAGGAAAAATATACGTAGAAGGAACAGCTGTTGAAGAAGTTAACCAATTTGCATATTTCGGCAGCTACATAGACCAGGATGGTGACACCAGAAAGGAAGTTAGAATTCAAATTGCACAAGCAGTTTTGACCTCCAATAATCTTGAGAACATGTGGCATTCAAAAGTTATAAGCACAAAAACCAAGTTAAGATTGTTCAGTTCAAGTGTAATATCCACCCTCATTTACGCTTGTGAAAGCTGGAAAACAACTAAAGAAATAGACAAAAAATTAGACTCTTTTGAAAACAAATGCCTAAGGAAAATACTCGGTAAAAAGTGGAACGAATTCAAGAACAATGCAGAGACAAGACAGATGAGTAAACAACAACCTGTCTCATGGGTGATCAGAAAAAAGAAGATGGACATATGCCGGTCATGTGATGAGAAGAAACAATCAGAGAATCCTAAGACAAGCTATCAAGTGGAACACAACAGGCCGAAGAAAAAGAGGTCAACCACGTGAAGCTCTAAAGAGGACATTGTTAAGAGAGGCCAGCTCAGTGGACATAACATCCCTTGATGAGGTAGAAAAGCTCGCCGAAGGCAGGAAAAATTGGCGAACTACCATACGGGCCCTATGTGACGTTTAACGGCACGGGGATGGATGTAAGATGCAAGACGCATAAGACGGAGAATTCTGTGACAAAATTTTGTTGAAAATGAGTCTACTTTTGCCAGACAGAATGTTGAGTTGTATATGTTGATTTGTGTTGAAAAAAGAAAGAAAGAAAGAAGACAGGAAGAAAGAAAGAAAGAAAGAAATATAAATTTCTAATTTAAGAGTGATCCTCTTTTCCTAGATTTTTGTTTTGTTTTAATTTTGCAACAATTACATCATTTCAATGATATATTTTGGTTATATTTTCGTTGTACACAGCGTTTTACGGTTTTACACTTGATATCCTCTGTTACCGCAGCACAAAGTTGCCATGTTTATCCGCGCTGTTGACAACCCGGATGTTCCGCGTGCCCGTATTGCGTAAGCCTCGGGCGAGACAACAAGACGTGCACCACTCGTGACTTGGGGAGGTAACTCTAGCCGACATCAAAGTGGCGCCCTCAAGGATCCTGTAAGAATTACTCTGTCCCGATGTCGCGCTCTCCTGACAGATTACGACGACAGCCCAGGCAACAACGCCAGTGGTTTGATTATGCTTGTGCAGTTTTGCGACGCTACGTGCCTGGAGGTCGACTGCATATGAAAGGAAGGACTTACAATTCGATCCGTCCTGCCTTGTCCCGTCTTGTGTCTTCTCCGTCTGTACCGAGTGAATGGATAATAGCGAAACGTAAATGTTTTATTTTATGTCTCTCAGCTTCAATGTTAATTATGTTTGTTACATGAACAGCATATTTGTAGAATGTCTGGAATAGAGTGAAAGATGTATGATAAAGGGCATAATGTCAGACGGGCCTGTGTGCCCAATTCTTAAACCTTTTGAAATAAAGATCAATCAGTCAGTTAACCAATCAGTCTCTTTTTATCTTTCATTGTTGAGGGGATAAATAGACGCCTTGAAAAGGCTTGGTGGGTTTGTTTCGTATCATAGGATACATTGGGGGGGGGGGTGGGGGAGACGCTATTCTTTCGGGCAATCAGCGGCCCATATTTAACATGGTAGCGCCAGGGCAGGAGAACCCTAGCTGACCAAGACCCTGTCCCTCCACTCCGTTGGTAATTCCCCCCCCCCTTCTCAGTAACAGCCCTAGCCTGGCTAACAGGGCAGGGATCGGCGTAGCCCCCATGGTGGTTGTGGAGTCTGCTAAAGAAGTACTGCACGCCCCTTACTTTTTAGCTGCACCAGAAACTGAAAAAATAACTGTCATAACTCACTCCCAGGCCACGCGATACTGCGCCTCCAAGCCTTCACAGCACCGGCTACAAAGAGCACCATGTCGCAGTTCTAGGGAGGTAGAAGACAAGACAATCTCTCTCTCTCTGAACCTTAAGTGCCCAGGGCACATGGGGCTTCCGCAAGGGTTTTCCACAAATGCCTGTCCTTTGCCTTTTTTTCTGCTCTTGCCCAGGTGAGCCCTCTATTGCTCAACATCCTTGATACATAAATATACATAAATTGATACATAAATATGAAAATCAGGATATTTAAGAGTAATGTTCTAAGTGTACTACTCTATGGAAGTGAATGCTGGAAAATCACCAAAACCATAGAAAACAAGTTGAATTCTTTCCAGACTAAATGTTTAAGAAGAATTAGAGAAATATTTTGGCCAAACACCATAAGAAATAACATTTTATTAGCAGAAATGCAGATGAAACCACTGGCAACAATTATTGAGGAAAGACGCTGGCGATGGTTGGGACATGTGCTCCGAATGACTGACAAGACAATAGGATATATAAATATCTATTACTTCCTCTATCCACCTCCTGCGTAGAGGGCTCTACCTTCTTTTCCTACTATTCCTAGCATGAATGTTTTCTGTAGTACACTGTCTGGTTACCATGAATGTTTTCCGTGGTACACTGTCTGGTTACCATGAATGTTTTCCGTGGTACACTGTCTGGTTAGCTTGGGTGTTTTCTATGGTACACTGTCTGGTTAGCATGAATGTTTTCTGTGGTACACTGTCTGGTTAGCATGAATGTTTTCTGTGGTATACTCTCTGGAGGTAGTCGTGTAACGAGGTCAAGCCGACATGCTTTTCTGGGTATAGTTTAGCCAGCTTATATAGAACAGTCGTCTCAGAGTGAGTAGGCTGGGTTGTCAGTTTTACCCCACACAGAGAAAAAAAAAAAAAAGATAGTGTGATTCGAACCCGTAATTCATGGACGGATACTGGTGTTTAAGGGCGTGGAGTCCACGAACCAACAAATGGATTGGTTCGATTAATGAACTCTTACCATCATTTGGGTTCTGTTTATTGCTTTATTTTCAATGATGGGCCCACAGCGATTCTCAAGCCGGGAAGGAAGGGGGGTGGGGGGGGGGGGGGATCGTATTTGGGGTTCGAGGGAAAAAAGATTTAAAATCACTTCTTTAAATTCATTTCTCTTGCGCAGTCATAATCCACTTAATTTTTTTGGGAGGGGGTGGGGGGGTCTTTTTTTTCTTTTAAGTTTGATTTAATGTGCGGAGTTTTTCGTTATAGGCTATGCAAGTTCCCACACATCCAACTTCGGTTCGGCGTATTTTAGGACCAGTTTCGAATTTTCCTTTCCGACCCCCTACTCAGTTGATCAGACTAGTGTCTTGTTTCCAGCGCCATTACTAGGAAGCAGAATAGGGTCTTGGCCGGCTATGGTTCACCAACCCTGACGCAAGCAGTCAACTATGGCTCGCTGACAGCTGTCTCAAGCGGCCTGGGTGTGCCACCTGCGCCTTCTCTGAACGTTTAAAATGCTGATAACATTGCGAAGTGGCGTGTGACAGGATCATCAAAGCTCGTCGGACACGACCATGGATGTTTCGATCTCCTCCATGGAAGAAGGATCTCAAATCAGGTGCACACACTCCGTAGAACCGAAAGTAATTCATTTCGATGGAGGGCAGCATCGGCTAATAGCTTTCAGATCGAGTGAGATGGAGCAGCCCCGCTATCATTTCAACGAACCTCACTGAGAACACTAGAATAATCCAACGTTCTGTCATATTTTGTAAACGAGGTTAAAAAGTGAGACATTATATTTTACAAAAATTGTTAAGAATGGGTAAAAAAAAGTTTGTGTTTTGTGGATAAAGGCATAGCATAATTAATGTGTCATTCATCATCATCATCATCATCATGTGCCGTGCTGACTGACGTTGGCTATTATACTTCACTTGAGTACACAATCCTTCATTGAGGCCATCAGCTCAGTTGGTGATCTCCTCTTACACCATCTCGTCAGACTGTCCAGTATCATTTCTCTTGGTCTTCCTCTTGATCTTCTTCCTTCTATTTTTCCTGTTATAATATTTTCAATGCCCCCTCTTCTCATTGTATGTCCTTTGAAAGTACATTATCTCTCTCTTATTTTTTTTTGACAAGGTTTTTTGTCTCTCCAGCTCTTCTCATGCATTCTCCATTAGTTATTTTTGCTGTTCAAGGGATTCACAATATTCTTCTAATATACCACATTTCTGCTGCTTCCAATGATGTTTGTGCAGACTTGCCTATTGTCCATGATTCACTTCCATATAACAAGATAGGTTCAGTATAGCATTTTAGGACTCGTTTTCTAACATTCACTGATAAGCATGTGTTGCATAATATGTTTCTCATTCTCTGAAATGCGGTCTTTGCTTGGCCTATTCCGTTGTACAATCCTCAGGTCTTTGCCGTCTATGTTGATGTCTTCAGGCATTTTAATAATCTCATCATGTTTCACTTTGTCAAATAAATGAGTCATTAGCAATTTAGAAAGACAATAAACATTCCTTCCTATTATTCCTGAAAGTATACATTTTCTGACAATTTGTATAAACTTCCTTGAGGACGAACAAGCAAAAATAAACCAGAATATCAAAACTGTTTTTCAGGCCTTAATTCCTCAAGTGTTAAAAAAAAAAAAGTAACGTAACTCATAAAGACTTCCAGTTTAAAACATTTTCACGGTTCTCCCCCTTGGAACGTTTCAGGGTCTTCTTCCTCAACGAGTGCGATGTTAACGAAGCATCCTACGGTTTCCTCAAAAATAGAAATAAAATCCTTTAAAAAAAAAAACACTGGGAAATAACTCCTCATAATCTCTGTAGAATTTCATTGATTATCCCCCTTGCAGAAAGAAGCTGGAGGCGCGCGTTGGTTTGCAACATCATGAAAGAAGAAAAGATTATCTACAAACTTTTTTCCTATAATTGTCTACGTTTAAGACTACTTTACAGCTCGCAAGAAATGACATTTTGTGTAAAATACTGGCATATCTAACTTCGTGAAAAGAATTTTTTTTTTATTCTTTTGATAAATCGTTTGATCTTCCCACGTGTTTTGTAGACTGATTTTGTTTGATTATTTCTGCATGAACATCAGCTTTCTGTTAATAGACCAGCACCGATATCTACAGCACATCTCGCTCTGCGATGTAGACACCATGTTTTATTATTATTATTATTATTATTATATGCCGTGCCAGACAATGATCATCTTGCGAGTCCTTTGTGTTTCCAATTAATGTATGTTTTTCTTTTTTTAATGCCACTTGGTCAGTCCACTTTATCTTTTTCTCTCCCTTGCCTTCTTTTCCTTCTTTTTCCCTTGAATTTTCCAGTCATTACCAGATTCCCCATCCTGTGTCTTCTCATGACATGTCTAAAAAAGTTTTGACTGTCATTTTTTTTCCTTATCATTATCATCCGTTGTTCTAAAACTTCTTTGAGGACCTCTTCGTTTGCTTTTCTGACTATCCAGGGTATTTGTTACCTCTTCCTCCAAAACCACATCTCTGCTACTCCCCCAGTCTTTTTGTCATCTTTCTGTTAGCTAAGTTTCAGAACCATGTAGCAACTTTGGTTCTATATGGCTCTGTAATATTCTTTTCCTCACTTTTAGGGACATCTTATTTTTTAATATCTTCCTCATGTCCTGAAAAGTTGTCTTTGACTAAACTATTCGTCTTCTTCATGTCCTGAAAAGTTGTCTTTGACTAAACTATTCGTCTTCCTCATGTCAAGAACATCTGTCTTTACCTAAACTATTCGTGATTTTATTTCATGTGTGTAGCTGCTATTAGCTGTCATTTCTCTCTCAACTATAAGGCAGAAAACACACCGGTAAAGAACCAACACCTGATGATAAATTAAGAGAACACAGATTTCTAGGATTAGACCTGGAAAAAAATTGTAAGCAAAGCACTTTAGTGAGACGTGAGAGAAATAAAAATCACAAGAGAATTACCTGGGATTCGAACCACGGACTCTTGTAGGACGAGCAGCCGTCTAGCCACGAGAGAACAGCGCGAGAACACTTGATTGGAACTATTAGCAAACATGTTCCTGGGTAGATGTTGGGGCTGGGGGTGGAGCTGTTCTGAATGCTATGACGCCAGTGTCTGGTTTTGAACCTCTGAACCTTTTGTTCTTGCTGTTCCGGAGTAACATTGTTTACTTGTGTCAGCGTCTTTCTGCTTAAAGGGATGTTGCACTTTTGTGTGTTTAATTCTTTTTCGACCATAAACGTGCATTTCACACAGTTTCCCAGAAAATCAAAGGAAATGCGTGATAGAATTAAGAAAAGCTCGCGAAGAATCCTTTGACATTAACGCCGAGATGAGAAGACAGTAACCGACCTTCTATTATCTCGTAACTACACTTCTTTTATTTCTTCCCTTTCAAAATACACCATCGGCTGAAATTATCAACTATTAACAAAAAACAACAACTCTGAAACACTTGGAGAATCTGAACTTTTCTCTTAAAAAAAAAATTGCACGTGATGCTTTCCGTTTTATCGCGTTTCTTTTGCATGACGTGTCTGGTAAGTTCTAGATCATGTATTTTTTGTGTGCCGTGTTCCGTGGGATTTGCACGCCTCATGAGTGTTAAGTTCTTCCGAAGAGACTGATGTATTTTGTCGCTGTTTGGACACTTCAGAGAAGCCCCATAAGTTATATGGAGGAGGAGCGTAGGTGCTAAATGTTGACCATCTGGGCAAACGCTTAGTTTGCAGATTATTGAGATGCGTTTTACTGACCTTTGAGAGAAGTATAGTCTTATTTCATGCAAATTAGTTATGTCTGTCTTGGAGTACTTTCCTGCATATGAACAACGACTGTTTTCTCTGCTTTCTGTGCACAAGAGTCCCTGGTTCGACTAAAATCTGAATCAGTAAGTCGGTGTACGAACACATAATGTTCGTGATAAGACTTTATAACTCCCAATCTTGGCGAAGCAAATACCTTCTCTAGCCGGCAGCGCGAGCAGGAATTCCTGCATAATTTCTTAGTTTAATCTATACGTGGATGTCCCACTGACCCGAATAGGGGATAAATCTCCAGAACAGGCGCTCGTTTAGAAACTAAATCTGCACAATTTAATGCACAAGTTAGGCCTGCCAAGGTTAGACCGGGTATTGCTCCTTCTAAGCTGTTATTTAACTCCCTTCTTTTTAAAAAAAGGAGAAATGTACGAGTTACTTCCCTTAAATTCTGGTGACGATAGCCATGGAGCCAAGAATGGACATTTGGAAGTGGGAGATGAATAAACTGGAAGTACTGTTTCAACTTTTGCTAAATTAACTAGCATAATCTGAAATTGAAAAGAGAAATAATAGAAAACATAAGAATCAAACAGCTAAAATATTTCGGTAATATCAAAAGATAAGGTAAAGGTAAAAATCCTCGTTTCCATGCCATTAAGGATCTATTTGGGATACGGTGTTAGGCCAGTATTTCCAAGGTCATCGCCATATGAAAGTTTGATGTGCTCCTTATCAGAAGGAAATATCAAAAGGCACAGTATAATAATGAAAACCATACTTTAGGGAGAAGTTTCAGGAAAAAGAAGAAAATGACATCGGCTGACTGATAAACAAAAAGGAATGGATTGAATTCATCTTGAGCGGGTTGTACCGTGAAAACAAACGACAGAGCAGGTTGGAGGACTACTGCAGCCAAGCTATCCTGTGGATACAGCCACGCGATGATGATGATGAACATTAAATCTCTTAAATACTGTTTTTGACAAAATATTTTCTTATATGTTCTCGTTAATATTTTTCAAACTTATCACACCAAAGTAGAAAATAAACGATAAAGAAAGAAATAACTGAACGGTGCATGTATAATATTACGGATATTTGTCTTGTGTTCTGTCACTCTGCATCTGCGAGCTGGTGTTCTTTGCAGCCGATGCTGTGAAGGTGTTGAGGTACAGCATACCGTATCGGCGTGGGAGCGGGTTATGGCAGCTATTTTTTTCAGTCCTGGAGTATAGCTAAAAACCAGGGGGTGTGTAGTGCTTCTTTAGCAGACTCCACCACCATGGGTCTATGACGATCCCTACCCCATTATCCAGGGTAGGCCTGTTACTGGGGGTACTACGGAGAGGTGGGACGGGGTCTTGGTCAGCTAATCCTGACGCTAGCATATCAGCTATGGCAGGCTGATTGTCTCATCGGGCAGGCGTCCTCACTCCATATATATGTGTATGTACTTACAGGCTTAAATAATCACATACAGATATTGAGACGCATATGCCTATGAAAACATCGCATTAACTTTTTTCCCCTAGTCTTTTCAGAGACTCCAGCATAAACATACTCTCCCCTGTATATACGAATCTTTATCTGCTACATGCCCTCTTATCTCTTTTGTGTCCGGGTTTCTTTCTCCGCCAGTGCAAATCATTCCCCCCCCCCCCAAATTAAAAATCTACACCCGCTCATTTCCGGTATTCACAGTGCGAGCAAATGTAAATAAACAAACCTGGATCTGTCTGTCTCCATAGCGACAAGTAATTGCCACAATTCTTAAACTCGTAAACTGAACACAGAATCGCCTTTTCTAATCGCTGTTTGGTGGTAGGTGGACGAGTCTGCCTGACCGCAGACCATGGTATGTAAGATAAAAGAGTTCATTGACAATGTTCTGGACTCATTGTGAAAATGGTCGGGTGCAGAAACTGGATAAAACATTCGTTCAACGATCGGGCACATTTACTAAAGCTTTTCAGTGTTTGTGTGTGTGTGTGTTTTTTCTTGTTTCCCCTCATGCGAACAGTCCCGTTTCTTGAGATTAATAAGTCATTTCTGTTAATGTATTCCTTGTCTCTAACTGTGTTATGCTTTAGAAGGTTAACATGCATTTTAGCTGTTAGTTGATCATCTTTTTTTTGTGTAATTTTGTTGGTTAGAGGTGATTCATCTTGTAATTTTATTGGTGATTTGATGATCTTCTTGTAATTTTGTTGGTTGTTTGATGATCTTCTTGTAATTTTGGTGGTTAATTGCTGATACTCTTGTGATTTTTGATTAACCGATGATCTTCTTGTAATTTTATTGGATAATTGATGATCCCCTTGTAATTTTTGGATTAACCGATGATCTTCTTGTAATTTTGTTAGTTAGATGATGATCTACATGCATTTATCAATATGAAGTCTTTGATGCTGATTCTGAAATGGAGATCTTGAGACACAGAAAAGAAGTAGGATTTGGAGTGAACGAAGGAGAGTGTTTCGTTTTCTTTATTTTCCCTTATTTTCCCCTTATCTATCACTCGGCAGACAATCAGAGATACAGCAATGTGGGGCATTCGGCCGAACAGCAAGTTCTCACAGTTATCTAGATTAGAAACAACCCCAAAATTCCATTATTTTACACACAAAAAAACGTGATTTAGATAAGAAAGTGCCCGTGGCTGTGAAAGTTTTCTGGTCTGCATTAGACACAACATGACCTCAGAAAGTCCAGGTATGTCGATGTGTAGGTGTATTTTCTTTTATCATGACTTACATGAGCACGTAGTGTTAAAGACAGTGGTTCTCACACTGTGGTGCGATGATCACAAGTAGTCCTTGGAGAATTATTTAAAAAATACCCCCCCCCCAAAAAAAGCTAAGTGTTTCATTTTCATCTATTTTTAGTGTTTTTGCCTGCTGTGTTGTTTTTGTATGTGATCCTTGGAAAATGATTTTGCCGAAATATTGGATTGATGTATGTTCTTCACTTTTTACATGCTCATCTTACCTTTTGCAATTGTTGTTTCTGTCCACTTTACTCGTTCTTTCTATCTTTTCGTAACACTGAACGTTACACCTCTGCCTACTTTATTGCTTGAACCATTTTTACCGCAGTCGCCATTTCTCTTAACTCGTGGTTTTGTCATGAACAATCTCACCAGTTACACGTAGTGTCATGCCAGTTTTAGAAGCATTGTCAGATTAACTATGATAATCATCATCATGTGACATACTAGACTGAGTGATCAGTCACATTTGAGTTTTTTTTTTTTTTTTTTGGTTGGTCATCGTGTAGTTTCTTTTTGGCATATAGAATTGGGTCATTGTTTTCGGATGGATGGATGGATGGATGGATGGATGGATGGATGGATGGATGGATGGATGGATGGATGGATGGGTGGGTGGGTGGGAACGACGAACTAAAGAACTAACTGGCTCACGGGCAGACAGAAATAAACAAAAACAGACTGGTGAACATTTGAGGACAGCTAACTTTATCAAAGGGTATATATCAAAGGATATATATCAAAGGGTATATTCTATCCGTGGTCAGTGTGCTTCAATGAGTTAATTTAACTTCAGCAAATGAACATCCTGGACTCGATGTGTTACAATAAATTTCTTTAACCTAAAACATTAAGCATCTGTAGGTCAGTGTGCTACAATGAATTGTTTTAACTTCGACCAATGAGCACTGGGAAGTCAGTTTGTGATACTGAATTGTTTTAACTTCACACTATGAGTAACCGGGAGTCAGTGTATTACAACGAAGTGTTTTAACTTAAACAATGACCACTCGGAAGTCAGTGTGCTACAATGAATTATTTTCACTTCACACTATGAGTAACCAGGAGTCAAAGTGTTACAATGAAGTGTTTTAACGTCAAACAATGACCATCCAGAAGTCAGTGTGTTACAGTGTTTTAACTTCAAACAGTAAGCATCCGGAAGTCAGTGTGTTACAATGAATTGTTTAAACTTCAAACAATGAGTATCCTGGACTCCTTGTGTTACGATGACTGCTTCGTGTAAGACTACGCTCTGACAGGAAGGAAAAATGTGGAATGAAGAAAAAAGGGAAGAAAAACGACATGATTAATATTCTGTAGATAAAACATGGATGGCTTCACGCATAATGTGAAAAGAGTTAACTTGTCATTAGGCTGATGTAAGATGGTTTGACTGCAGTGCTCGGAGACAGACAGACAGACAGGCATCAGCGATGGAGGTTGTCCATTAAATAATCAGCTTTGATGATCTGAGCAGACAAAACGACCATGAAATCGTGCTCCTTTGGCTTTCATGACCAAGTTTCTCCTAGTCGGAAAGCACTTTCATCGTTCCAAAACTCTGACATTTATTTCACAAAACATTCTTAACATTTGCCACATACGTCGCCGGGCTGAAGGTAGACACACACACACACAAAAAATGCATGTTTCTTTGTTGAAATGGCTGCATTAAACAAAAGCTTTCTTACAGAGAAACCCGAAAATGTCAGAGAGAGAAAATAATGTAATGGAGCTTTATGTAAAGGAGTTTGATATTTTCAAGTGTACAAGGTAAGGGAGATCTGTTAAACGTAAATTTTAATGAAAATAACGGAGTTAACGTTATATTCCGTACTTTGTCTTTTCAGTTTCTTAAACTATTTTCTTCTTCTTCTTCTTCTGCGTTCAGTTTTGTATACTCAGAGAGCTGGGTCGCCTCCATGAATTCTGCTGTCAGCAGGAGGTCTTCGTAGGAATTCCATCCTCCTCTTTTGGGGCCATACCTGGGCTCTCAGGTCTCTGTATTATAGTGCATGTCTGTAATATGTAGGTTCTAGAGTCTGGGTGTAGTTTTTGCACATGCATTGGGCTATTGGTGCAACCTTTATCTTGTGGATGTGAGGACTTGGTTTACAGCGTCTTAATTTGCTGTGGTGAAAAATGAACGATTCATCAAGAGCTCCATAAAGATGGTCAGAATAAAAAAAAAAAACGAGTATAATCAGTTGCTGTACGCTGAAGGAGGTAGTGAGAAGGAGATCTGAGCGCCCAAGGAGTACGTGGATGGTTGGTGCTAACTATATGGTAGCTTATAATTGAATGCTAGTGCCAAGTTTAAACCCATATACTGTTTTGTCACTGATATTATCATAGAAAAGGCATGTATTTTCTATTGATTTATTGTTATTTATACAACTGTTCATCATCATCATCATCATCATCGTCATTATCTTCAGGTTGTGTCGTCTACCACTGCAATGGTTCTCTACTTGCTTTGTACTTTCTTTCATAGTGCACCCGACCAAGCTGAGTCCCGTTTAAAATTTCATGTTGTCCTCCCATAAACATCGTTCCCATAAAAATCGTTGTCCTCTCATAAACATCGTTGTCCTCCCATAAACATAGTTGTCCTCCCATAAACATCGTTGTCCTCTCATAAACTTCGTCGTCCTCACATAAACATAGTTGTCCTCTCATAAACATCGTTGTCCTCTCATAAACATCGTTGTCCTCCCATAAACATAGTTGTCCTCCCATAAACATCATTCCCATAAACATAGTTGTCCTCTCATAAACATCGTTGTCCTCTCATAAACATCGTCGTCCTCCCATAAACATCGCTGTCACCCTCTTCTTCTTTTTATTTCAACTTTTCCATGTACGTATGGCTCTCTGTAGTGTTTTATTCTCCCCTTCCTTCCCCCACCCCCATAATAGGCTCCATTTCTTTCTCTCTCTCTCTCTCTGAACCTTAAGTGCCCAGGGCACATGGGGCTTCCGCAAGGGTTTTCCACAAATGCCTGTCCTTTGCCTTTTTTTCCGCTCTTGCCCAGGTGAGCCCTCTATTGCTCAACATCCTCTCTGTTGTTCTTCTCCATGTCTCTTTTGGTCTACCCTTACTTCTGTTCCCCTGTGGTGTCCATCTTAGTGCTATTTTTGGTAGTGAGTTGTCAGTCATTCGGAGCACATGTCCCAACCATCGCCAGCGTCTTTCCTCAATAATTGCTGTCAGTGGCTTCATCTGCGTTTCTGCCAACAAGATGTTATTTCTTATGGTGTTTGGCCAAAATATTTTTCTAATTCTTCGTAAACATTTAGTCTGGAAAGAATTCAATTTGTTTTCTATGGTTTTCCATTTCTATAGTATACTTTTTTATATGATAGAA
Organism: Achatina immaculata; assembly: GCA_009760885.1. Lineage (NCBI taxonomy): Eukaryota > Metazoa > Mollusca > Gastropoda > Stylommatophora > Achatinidae > Lissachatina > Lissachatina immaculata. Next base: position 16,876,687 of record CM019704.1, on the reverse strand, counting down.
ATATTTCTTGTCCCTGTTTTTTTATGTTTTTTTTTTACATTAATTCCCTTTTCAAGGACTCAGAAGCCCCAAGGGCTCACTTAAGACAGTTGTTAAGCTTGAGCCATTTGTGACAATCAACCCTTAACCTTCATTACCGTGCAAATCTCCCTGTAAAAATGCGCACACAGACAGAATGACAGATATATAGTCCTCTCTGCGCTAGCTAGTCAGCGGAATGATACAGAGGAAACCGGTACAACAGAATCTGACTTCCTCGGGAGGTGTAATAGAAGTCGGGTTGCAAGGAATTCATTCTTCAAGCTAGTCCCCGCTTGAGCAAGGAAAAGCCCACTCGCGTTAACTGTGTTATCTTTTATTTCCGGTTAGGATTTGACAAAAATTAATTCCAGGTGTTAGATTTCACAAATGTAATTGGAATGTGACATTTAGAAATGAGTTTTTTTTAAGCCTCTCTTTCTCTCTCTCTCTCTCTCTCTCTCTCTCTCTCTTTCTGTATCTCCCTCTCTCTGTTTCTTCTTCCTTTCTCTCTCCCATTCTCTGTCTCTCTTTGTCTCTCCCTGTCTCTTGTCTCTCTCCCCCCTCACCATCTCGTTTTCTTTCTTCCTGTGTCTCTGTCTCTGTCTCTGTTCCTCCCTTTCTCTCCCTCTCGGTCTCTCTCTCTCTCTGTCTCCTTTTCTCTGTCTCTCTCCTTCTCTCTGTCTCTGTCCCTCTCGGTTTCTCTCTGTTCCTTTTTATGTCTGTCTCTCTCTCCCTCTGTCTGTCTCTCCTTCTGTCTGTCTGTCTCTCCCTATCTTTCTCTCTCTCTCTCTCTCTCTCTCTGTCTCTCCTTTTCGCTTTTTCCTTTTCTTACAACATGGAAATTCCATATCAAATTTTGATTGAACAAAATCTGAAGGAAGAAGATCAAGAGGAAGACCAAGAGAAATGATACTGGACAGTCTGACGGGATGGTGTGAGAGGAGATCACCAACTGAGCTGATGGCCTGCATGAAGGATCGTGTACTCTGGAGAAGCATAATAGCCAACGCCAGTCGGCACGGCACATGATGATGATGATGAAAATCTGTTGCCTGTGATTAAAAAAGTATTCTGCACACACAGCAGGTAATTGTTAAAGTTCAAACAGTTTATGAGTTGTGGCGTCAGTAGTTGTACATGGTTGTATTAATGACAGTTTATTGTTTTAAGACACTGATGTCTCAGTTTCAGATACAAGACATGGTTTATCTGTGTCTGTCTGTCTGTGTCTGTCTCTCTCTTTCTCTCTCTCTCTCTCTTTCTCTCTCTCTCTCTCTCTCTCTCTCTGAAGGTTATAATTTATGGGTTTTGAGGATTAGTACAAAGCCTTTACGTAGAACAAAGAATTTATTTATGTATTTTTTCCATTATAGATTCCTAAATATAGCTATGCTTGAAAAATTATTCATTTCTTTTATTTCCAGTAAATATAAGATGAGATGTAATTTCTTCTTCTTCTTCCTCTTCTTCTTCTTGATGTGGACTATATGCCTCCCTAAGCATAGTCTAAAGTAGTTTAAAGTATGGCTTGACTGTTTAATTTTTAACGGCTTTTCTATAAATTATAGTTTTGAATGAATGTAAGAATGCAAGTTTATTTCATGCTGTTGCATAAATCAGAGTGTGGAGTGTATGGACAAGAGGTAAATTTATTATTTATTTATGTAATCATTTAATTGTGTCTTCATGATTATTAATGCTCATTAACAAAAGCTGAATGACTGTAACAGAGTGAAAGCTGTATGATGAAGGGCAGAATGTTAGACGAGCCTGCGCGCCCAATTCTTAACCCTTTGAAAATAAAGTATGTTCGTTCATTCCTTCGTCCTTCCTTCCTTCCTCTTCTCTTCCTTCTTCTTCGAAGAGTATAGGGTTAGAGTTAAGATTAGAGGATTATATATCTGTCATTCCCTCTGGAGATAGGGAATATTTCAGCCGTTCGTGTGGGCATTTTACCGGGAGATTTGCACGATAAAAGAGGCGCAAAGTTGAAAAAGGACTTAAACTTACCTCCTGTATACTAGAAGAAGAAGAAGAAGATCGTTATCATCATTTTGATTGCATGAGACACAATCTTGCATCAGCCGTCTTCATCAAACCAAAGAATGGGGGATTATGGGGGGGGGGGGGTTAGTGGGAAAAAAGCCTCACAAACCTGCGGTTCATAGCTTTCTTAAGCATATACGCTTTCTCTCCTCTTACCTCGTTTCTCTGTTCCTTTACACCAAGGAAACCACATATTTTCTCTGTTCCTTTACACCAAGGAAACCACATATTTTCTCTGTTCCTTTACACCAAAGAAACCACTTATTTTTTCTGTTCCTTTACACCAAAGGAAACCACATATTTTCTCTCTTCCTTTACACCAAAGAAACCACTTATTTTTTCTGTTCCTTTACACCAAGGAAACCACATATTTTCTCTGTTCCTTTACACCAAGGAAACCACATATTTTCTCTCTTCCTTTACACCAAGAAAACCACATATTAACTTTTTTTTTCTAATTTTCAAAATAAAAAATTATTCAAGTACTCCTGGCATTTATATTTGAAATTTATGATAAACAAAACTTCAATTTTTAACCAAATTATTCTTCTTAATAGCAACAGCTAGTACATTTATTTACAACAGGCAAATATTACCTCATCGTTTAGATAAAAAAAAAAGGACAACCAATAGTTGACTCCGGCTAAGAGAAAAGTTCAAAATTATGCAGTAACGTGTTTTTTTCATGGTTAAGTGCTTGTTAGTTATTTATTTTCTGTATGTACGTAAGTGCTGGCTTGGCAGTTGTAAGAAAAGAGTGCAGATTTAGATCCTTGTGTCTTTGGGATTTCTCATAGGATCTATCTTATTCGGGTCCCGTGCTGCGACGTACTAGAAACCATCCGCGGGCCCGAGACTAAACTTAGTAAAGCTCCCCCCCCCCCTCTCTCTCTCTCTCTCCCTCCTCCTTCCCTTTCCACCTGTGCTGTCAAACTCCTTGTAAAAGGCCTGATTCCCTTCACGATATGATCTCCACTATTACTACATATGGTTTTTGTATTACACAGACCAGACACGACAGATACGTCACCGTCTTTCTTAACATAGCACACAAGAGCATCGATAATAGAAGTGACTGCCAGATGCAACAATCAACTGTATTTGCACAGAATTGTTTTTTTTTTTTTTGTCCTTTCACATCGGGGCCCCCTGGTTTCCAGGGCCCATAATTCGCCAGTTCAGTTTAATGGTTAAATCCGCCACTGATCCTGTGTCTCGATTTTCCGGCACCAGTTACGTTTACGGCGTATACCCGCCCGTAAGTTCGAGTTTCTGAAGCACGAGGGAGAGACCCTCATTAGAACTGGGAGAAAAGTTGACAGATTTATTAGACGTAACGAAGGAACACTCCCAGATATAAAAATCTACAACTAAATGGGAAAAAAAAATTGTTTGATAGTGTATATCTTCTGTTTAGATAAATCCCCGTTTCCAGTGCCATTAAGGTATATTGGGGGGTAATGTGTTAGGCCCGTATTTCCAAGACCTTGGGCACATGAAAGTGGTGATGTGGTCTGTATCATGCCTGGCAGTACCAGTACGACCATAAGCATACCAAATATTTAAACAATAAAAGCAGAAGAAGAAGAAAACAACGCAGCTAAAGATAGCAGAGAGAGAGAGAGAGAGAGAGAGTAGTTTATAGGAGAAGACGCTCTAGACAGATCTTTCCGGTCTCGTTGGCTCACGGAACTCTCTCGCTGACGTTTGTAATCCAGTTAGGTAAGATGGCATTCCAGAACCGAGCCCTTGCTGAAAGTAATAACCCTGGAATGTGTTTACTGGCGCGTGTACTTCATCTATCCTTGCATACTTTTGTCATCTTCCTCCTGCTTGTCCAATTAGCAAGTTAACGCTCAGTGTATTTTAACTAGTGCAGATATATCGCCGTTAATTGAATATTGAAAGGTTTCAGACAATTATTTGCCAAGGGCGAGGCGCAGTCGATACACGTATAACCTTGCTTCACTTCGCTTTGATTTTCCTCCATCTTGGCTTTTAAAAAGTAGAAAGTCTGGAATTTTTCTGGGAACTGTGTTTAGAAGTTTCGAAAAAAAAAATTCTTTAACTCTTTCAATACTAAATTAATTTCTATTTAAAAAAAAAAAAGGTAGAATTCCCGTTTCCATGCCATTAAGGCATATTGGGGAATACGGTTTTAGGCCCGTATTTTCCATGACTTTCGGCACATGAAAGTGTGACGTGGTCAGTATCACGGCTGGCCGCTTTACTTTCCCAGATTTCTTTGGTACCCATTTTTAGGGGCCTTTTTTGGTGTGTACTAGAAAAAAATCCCACTGCTGGGACTGAACCCAGTACCACCTGATTAGTAAACCAAGTGCCTAACCACTCAGCTAACCAGGCAAATTAATTTCTATCCTTCCCCATAATATATTTTTATGAGAAATTTTGGTAGAAAGAAACTGAAAGTTTGTGGGTAATTTAAAAACATTGCTTGGGTTACAAACGTGCTAGTTTAAAGTTTATTTATACTTTGGCTAGGTATCGCTATGTGCATTGACTGGCGTAGATTTGTAAAGTCTACCAACGCTGCTAATGTTGTTTTGAAGTGAAAGAGTTAATCGCCCTTCGGATCTGTCACGTGCGTAGATATGGAAATGTATTCAGTCCCATCACGTGACATCCTAAACACTGAACAATGGCTCTGTGAGATATTTCCGCCTAGGTGTTGACACTGTTCGCTCTACGCAATTACCTGTGGCCCTTATTTTTCACATCTTCCCATTTGGTTTCAAGTAGGAAATAGCTGCCGGCTGCCTCGAGCCTTGTGTAAGTGGGGATAGCAAATTAGAACAGTAGTCTTCACAGTGAGGCATCAGAACCAAATGATCGAAAGTAGTTCTTGCGAGGGGCGTTCTTTGGAAGGTAGGGAGGCGGCAGTTTGAAAAAAAGTTTGAGAACCACTGAATTATACCCTTAAGACGGTCAGTGTATAGCGAGGAAGAGGGATTAGGATTACTTGAAGAATGAAGCAACAAGTAAGAAAAACGAGTAAAGTTTAGCATTTCAATACTGCATAAACGTTCAGATTCACTTTGGCACTTGGCTTTGTTTTGTGAAATGTTGTAAAATCCTTCAGCTTATGGAGCAGGTGAGTGGCGAAGTCGTTAGTGCACCAGTCTCTCATGGCGAAGGTCTTCTGGAAACGCTCCATTCACCCACCTGTAGAAATGAATATCTGGCTTCTTCCGCAGTTGATGAAGGAAAGGCAGCCAGGTGTCGTGATGACCACATCACCTTCTAGTCTGCCCACAGGTCAAGGAAAATACGGACCCTAACACTGGATCTCCGAGGCGACTCTGTAGCATAATTTGACCACCCTTTTTTTTCCAACCTTCAGCTTACCCTTGGAATGTCCCAGACAATGACATCGCACAAGAATATGTCAGGTCCTGCATGAGTGAACTTGTAGAAGAAATAAAACACCGATGATGTTCACACAGTAACAACTTACCTACCTGCCACTTAACAGAGTTCCCGACAGTAGTAAAGCCGGATTGGCAATGAGATATATATATATTTTTCTTTCAAGATATGAACTTACGGGGCTTCTTAAATGGCAGCCTACAGTGTTGTTACTGGTCTTCTTATAGCAGTCTACAGTGTTGTTACTGGTCTTCTTATAGCAGTCTACAGTGTTGTTACTGGTCTTCTTATAGCAGTCTACAGTGTTGTTACTGGTCTTCTTATAGCAGTCTACAGTGTTGTTACTGGTCTTCTTATAGCAGTCTACAGTGTTGTTACTGGTCTTCTTATAGCAGTCTACAGTGTTGTTACTGGTCTTCTTATAGCAGTCTACAGTGTTGTTACTGGTCTTCTTATAGCAGTCTACAGTGTTGTTACTGGTCTTCTTATAGCACTATGCTGTGCAGTTACATAATGTAACGAACGAATAAAGAGATAAAAGTAGACAATCCCTGACTATATGAGCAGAGATTCAAGATTTAACCACCCATGACTATGTGAGCAGAGATTCAAGATTTAACCATCCATGACTATGTGAGCAGAGATTCAAGATTTAACTACCCATGACTATGTGAGCAGAGATTCAAGATTTAACCATCCATGACTATGTGTGCAGAGATTCAAGATTTAACCACCCATGACTATGTGAGCAGAGATTCAAGATTTAACCACCCATGACTATGTGAGCAGAGATTCAAGATTTAACCATCCCTGACTATGTGAGCAGAGATTCAAGATTTAACCATCCATGACCATGTGAGCACAAATTCAAGATTTAACCATCCATGACTATGTGAGCACAGATTCAAGATTTAACCATCCCTGACTATGTGAGCACAGATTCAAGATTTAACCATCCCTGACTATGTGAGCACAGATTCAAGATTTAACCATCCCTGACTATGTGAGCACAGATTCAAGATTTAACCATCACAGACTATGTGAGCAGAGATTCAAGATTTGGACACAAGAGAAAAGTTAAGTTAAGAAATTAGTTAAGTGAGAGACTTGAGGAGTGAACGACGTATAGTGGATGACTGAAAATGGTCGACTGGAGTATGATGGGTGTATTTGCCTGTGTGATACAAGCTGGTCGACTTTATGATGGGTGTATTTGCCTGTGTGATACAAGCAGAGCATGTCTGACAGAAGTACTGTCGCTTATCACTACAGTGTTACCATTTTTCGTGAGAACTTATTTGTGATCAACGCTCATGCAATAAACAACTAATTATTTTCTGATAAACGAGCTTTGTTACCTGCTTTTGAGTTTCCTATATTTGGGAGGAAGGGGGGGGGGGAAGGCTCTGTAGTTGTCGCATGCATGACCACAACCGAAGGACTTTTACCTTGTCTACTGTTCTATCACTTACATAGATCTGAAGGAGTAGTTCCACAACAACGTGCAGTCAGAAAGGAACAAGTATATAGGTGGGGCACAGTATTACATCATAAAGTCCAGTCTATAATGTTATTACTGGACTACTAAAGGTCAGTCTACAATGTTGTTACTAGGCCTTACAATGTTGCTACTAAAGGGCAGTCTAGTGTTGTTACTGGGCTACTAAAGGGCAGCCTACAATGTTGCTACTACAGGGCAGTCTAGTGTTGCTACTAAGTTACTAAAGGGCAGTCTAGCGTTGTTACTGGGTTACTAAAGGGCAGTCTAGCGTCGCTACTGGGTTACTAAAGGGTAGTCTACTGTTGTTACTGGGCTACTAAAGGGCAGCCTACAATGTTGCTACTGGGTTACCGAAGGGCACCCTACATTGTTGCTACTGGGCTACTAAATGGCAGCCTACAGTGTTGCTACTTGGTTACTAAAGGGCAGTCTAGTGTTGTTACTGAGCTACTAAAGGGCAGTCTACAATATTGCTACTGAGCTAATAAAGAGAAGCCCACAATGTTGTTACGTGGCTACTAAAAGGCATCTTACAATTTTGCTACTTGACTATTAAAGGACAGCTTAGAATGTTGCTACTGGGCTACTAAATGCCAGATATATAATGTTGCTACTGGACTACTAAAGGGCAGTTTATAATGTTGCTACTGGACTATTAAAGCCCAGCTATGTTATAATCAATAATTATTGAGGAAAGACGCTGGCGATGGTTGGGACATGTGCTCCGAATGACTGACAACTCACTACCAAAAATAGCACTAAGATGGACACCACAGGGGAGCAGAAGTAAGGGTAGACCAAAAGAGACATGGAGAAGAACAACAGAGAGGATGTTGAGCAATAGAGGGCTCACCTGGGCAAGAGCAGAAAAAAAGGCGAAAGACAGGCATTTGTGGAAAACCCTTGCGGAAGCCCCATGTGCCCTGGGCACTTAAGGTTCAGAGAGAGAGAGAGAGAGATGTTATAATCCCTGTGTGCCTCTAAAAAGCACGAGAGGATTACCTTTACCTTACCTTATAATGTTGCTACTGGACTATTAAAGCCCAGCTTATAATGTTGCTACTGGACTACTAAAGGGCAGTTTATAATGTTGCTACTGGACTACTAAAGGGCAGCTTATAATGTTAGCACTGGACTATTAAAGCTCAGCTTATAATGTTGCTACTGGACTACTAAACCCCAGCTTATTATGCTGCTACTGGACTACTAAAGGGCATTTATAATGTTGTTACTGGACTACCAAAGGCCAGGGTATAATGTTGCTACTGGACTACTAAAGGGCAGCTTATAATGGTGCTACTGGACTACTAAAGGGCAGCTTATAATGTTGCTACTGGACTACTAAAGGCCAGCTTAGAATGTTGCTACTGGGCTATTAAAGGGCAGATTAGAATGTTGTTAACTGGGATCATGAATGGCAACCTTTTAACGTGGACGAAGGAGGACAATAAATACTGTGACCATTCAGATCAGACAGTACATTCTATGCCATACTTACTTCAAGATTATGGTTCTTGGATTCCTCCCGACTCTATCAGTCTTCGTAAAATAAACATTTTTATTACATTATTCCTTAGAGTCAAGGCAGGCGGCTTTCCTTGAAAAAGTTAACCGTGCAAGTAGTGTTTACCATATAATTCACCATCAGCTCATAGTCACGAACGAGAGAAAACTTGATAAAAACTAGCCTCGTACTCCACTCTTATCTTCAAGCACGTCCTGAACGGTTATTGGCTGCTTCATCTTCTTCACTATATTTCTCGTTAAATAGACAAAGACTACTGGTTTCTGGGCTGAAATAGTCTAGTTAAAGTTACGTAAACTAGTTTGGTCTGGTCTAGAACGGGTGAGTCATATCTGCTGACATAAATTTTCACAAACTAGACCATTTACAGGAGAGCAGAGTCCGGTTTACCTAGGAAGATTTATTTATATGTCCATGTCCCTTATTATCTGAGCGGTATTCCCTATTATCTGAGTCGTATTACATCTTATCTCTGGAGTATTCCTTCCTGTCTGAGCTCAATTCTTTATTATCTGACCCATATGAGATCCTATGTGAGCGGTTTTCCTTATTATCTGACCCAGATCCTGTTTTATGTGAGCGGTTTTCCTTATTATCTGACCCGTATCCTTTGTTATGCGAGCAGTTTTCCTGATTATTTGACCTATATCCTTTGTTATGTGAGCAGTTTTCCTTATTATTTGACCTGTATCCTTTATGATGCGAGCAATATTTCTTATTATTTGACCCATATCCTTTGTTATGTGAGCAATTTTCCTTATTTTTTTACTCATATCCTTTGTTACGTGAGCAGTTTTCCTTATTATTTGACCTATATCCTTTATTATATATCCAATTTTCCTTATTATTTTATCTGTATCCTTTGTTATGTGAGCAATTTTCCTTATTATTTGACCCATATCCTTTCTTATATAAGCAGTTTTCCTTATCTGAACCGTAATCTTTATTATCTGATCTATATCCTTTGTTATGTGAACATTTTTCCTTATTTTTGTAGATTGTTATTTTGACGTTTTGGGATAGATCTTGGATTTTAAGAAGTGTTGCAAGGCAAATTATATTGTATTCCCCTGTGTACTCTGCTTTTAATTTCCTGGCTTACTATGTCGCTTCTGTTGTGGTGTGGGGGTAAGGGTAGGGGTGGGGGTTGGGGTGGTTTGGGGGGGGGGTTAATGGGATTGTGTGTGTGTGAGAGAGAGAGAGAGAAAGGACAATATAAAATTTGGATTTACCTTTTGTCTTTGAGTTTCCGATGAGTTGCAACACAGATCACACTCACTCACTGCTTCAACACGCGGCCAAGCAGGAAGTAGATCCTTCCACAGCCTCACTCGTTTACTCGTTGCCCCTGGCAATCGTCAGCACCTGGTCTGGCTCGTAGAACCCCATGTTGTACATATTCTCTCGTTTAGCTCCACCTAAATCGATGCGCGTGGCGGGAGAGAGGGAGGGAGAAAAAAAAAACCCCCCGCAATACCCGGTGTTTAAATCTTGTTTATTGACAGACAAACATACTAGCTGGCCAGGGCCAGGTACTTAAAATAAACCGCCAATCAAAACATTTCAAGAAGTCTCTTTGAAGGTATAATTGCTTCCTCAACTGCAGACTAGAGGTTTAAGAAAACTGACATTTAAGAAATCCTCTAGCATCACTTTTAAGATTTTGTTTTTCTTCGCCGGATGGCTAATCGCAAATATATTTGTTTAGAATCTTCGTATAATGAAATGTCGGAATAGGAGAGTTCGTTATCCAAGTGAATCTTCGAATTTTCATTAACCGAGATTTTATTTCTCTGCGAGTTTCCATAACGAATTACTTTGCGAACTACTTTGCGAGCCCTATGTGACGCCTAACGGCACGGGAAGGATATAAGATATAAGAAGAAGATTTTATTTGGAATCTATGCCGTGCTCAGAGTTTATAAACCCCAGCTGTAAAGTTGAATTGTATCGAATTCTGTCTTGTTTTTCTGTCCATGTTTTGTAGGTGTTAATTTCTCATATGCCCAATGTATAAAGATTTCTATTTGTCTTATAAACGGCACTTTCTGCATAAAATTTCACTTGTGTGCGATTCATTGTTAACTTGTTTCTTTTCCGTTAATTGTAAAAATTTAACTTGCTCACATAATTTATTTTTCTATATTTGAGCACTGTTCGTTATCTTTCAGTTTGGATTTTTATGCCCTGTCTTGACTCCTTCTTAGTATACCCTTCAGCCTTGATGGGACAAGTGTTTTAGGTTATGTTATATATATACTGTTAAAAAAAAAAGAAACACAACAAATACGATGTTGCGATTTAAACTAAACTTTGCTGATCAGACAAGGGCAAATTGCCTGAAACGTTCACTTGGACATAACCTTCACGTGCTGACCTGAATTGTACTAGCAGATGATTCATGAGCACAGAAAAGCGACAATAGTCAAAACAGCATTTTTGACAATACCTCATGACAGGTTCACAAGAATCCCGTGAAACCTACTGAACACAAAACTCACTGACCATGTTCTCGAATGCCTATAACAGATTGACGCTCCTCGAATCAATTCATTTGAAAATTCAGTGAGCAAGTATGGCTCATCTCACTACAGAACAACGACTCACCATCACTGGACGTTTACAGACTGGACAGCCACAAAGTGTAGTGGCCAGACAATTTAATGTGGTTAAAGCACTTTGGAGATGATTTAAAAAACGGGCTCAATTGCAGATGGCCACGCAGTGGAAGACCCATAGTCACAACTCCTGCCGAAGGACGCTTCTTACGGCTGCATGACCTCAGGAAACGATTTGCATCTGCGTCCTCAACAGTCCAGTCAATGACAGCAGCTCGTCGAATTTCAGATCAAACGGTCAGGAACCGGCAGCACGACGCTGGTCTTTGGGCTAGAAGATTCTACAGAGGTCCTGTTCTTGCAGATCGGCATCGAACCTACTGCAGTGGGCGAACCAGCATCGTCGATAGACCGTTGCGAGTGATTGAAGAAGGGTTTGGTTGAGAGATGAATCATTCTTTCTGGTCGATATCAGTTTGTTTTTAGAAGTTGTCGTAGTTGACATTTTCTGTTCCTGCTTATAATATTCTTATTTTGTTATGTTTGTAGTAATTTTATATATGTATTATAATAATAATAACGTTTTTAATGTAATAATTAAGCTAACAGAACCCATAATGTTTCCCAGTTGCAAGAAAAGCTTGAACTAATAATTCTTAGCGACCAAGGCATGCCTTTTTGATACTGGCCCCAAGTTTAGCGTACCTGGCTAAAAACTTACTACAATCCTTAAGGCTAAAGCCAAAGTGTTAGTTGAAATTACTGTAAAAACGTAACGCCGGGACACATTGAAATCATTGGGAACCGGACAGTTTGTTTTTGTTTATTTACAAGGGCAAAGTTCCGCAAGGGACATGCAAGGGGCATGCAAATGACTGACTGAGTTACGGAAGAATCGAGAGACATCTCGTCCGCAGGGAGTGGCTCTAGCTTCTAGGGGACTCTCGGTTGTCCATTTTGATGTGGATATACTGCCGGGCCATGCGGGAGTCAAAGGCAGCGAGAAAGCGGACAAGCTGGCGGGCATGGCATCAATTCAGGGCACCCTAAGAATGGACAAGGAGGAGGCTGCAAGAACCACCTTGGATAAGCTGCATATGAAGGAAGACACCGGGTTGCTAGGCGGCAGTCGCATCAGGAGGATGATCGAACTGGGAGAGAAGAGGGAAAGTGGACTTTTTTTTTATCCCCAGAAAGAAGTGGTTTAGCACGTGTTAACACAACCAGCGTGTGATTGGCTCCGTCATCAGGCGCACACCTCAGTGGGTGTTGGAACGGAAGGCGGAGCACATCTGGGAATGCCCGGAGTGTGGGGATGCCAGTCTGTGATTACAGTCACAGTACTTTTCTTTGTTTAAGCAACTAGAGGCGTCTTCTTGTAGTACGTTTATGTAGTGATATTTATAGCTGCATTTTTTTAAAGATTGGAACAGCATCTTATTATAACTGCTTCGCTTTCTTTTTTTTTTTTAGCAACATACCCTCCCTTCTCCTTCGGCTTCTATGTTACCGACATACCACCCTCATTTTCTATGTTAGCAAATATCCTCTTACCACCTACACTATCAATATATCCCCTTACTTTCTCCACTAGCACCATATCCCCTCACTATCTACATTAGCACAATATTCTCTCACTACTTACATTAACACCATATCCTCTCACTATCTAAATTAACACCTTATCCTCTCACTATCTACATTAACACCATATCCTCTCACTATTCACATTAACAACATATCCTCTCACTATCTACATTAACACCATATCCTCTCACTATTCACATTAGCAACATATCCTCTCACTATCTACATTAACACCATATCCTCTCACTATTCACATTAGCAACATATCCTCTCACTATCTACATTAACACCATATCCTCTCACTATCTACAATAACACCATATTCTCTCACTATCTACAATAACACCATATCCTCTCACTATCTACTTTAACACCATATCCTCTCACTATCTACATTAACACCATATCCTCTCACTATCTACATTAGCACCGTATCCTCTAACTATCTACAATTCGAGCTTAGTCCCATTCGTGGTGTGTTGATCAAAGAACACTTCTACTATCAATCATTAAAATATAAATCACAACCTAAACTTTGTTATACACTAGCAACATATCTTCTCACCACCTACACTAGCAACATGTCATCTCACCACCTACACTACCAACATATCATCTCACCACCTACACTAGCAACATATCTTCTCACCACCTACACTAGCAACATGTCATCTCACCACCTACACTAGCAATATATCTTCTCACCACCTACACTAGCAACATGTCATCTCACCACCTACACTAGCAACATGTCATCTCACCACCTACACTAGCAACATATCTTCTCACCACCTACACTAGCAACATATCTTCTCACCACCTACACTAGCAACATATCTTCTCACCACTTACACTAGCAACATGCCATCTCACCACCTACACTAGCAACATGTCATCTCACCACCTACACTAGCAACATATCATCTCACCACCTACACTAGCAACATGTCATCTCATCACTTACACTAGCAACATGTCATCTCACCACCTACACTAGCAACACATCATCTCACCACCTACACTACCAACATATCTTCTCACCACCTACACTAGCAACATATCTTCTCACCACCTACACTAGCAATATATCTTCTCACCACCTACACTAGCAACATATCTTCTCACCACCTACACTAGCAACATATCTTCTCACCCTTTAGCAACATACAAAACTCAAACTTCTTGTCTACACAATGTCCACAGGCAATACCTGTTGGCTTTCTTTTCAATATTCTGCTCAGACTACCCAAATACGTTTTCTTTCCTGCAAAAGGCCGTCCGAGCTCGTAATTAAGACAACATCCTTAGTGATGTTCCACGGATGTTCACGGGATTTCTTCCTTGCTGACTTCTTCGTACCGTTCGGATCAGCGCTTTCCAACATCTGGACTGGAACCCTCACCCAGTGATATTTGATGTCTGTTTTCGTCCCTTCTACTGATCTCTTTGATCTCCTGTTGTTTTTCGCAGGCTCGAGGGGGGAGGGGGGAGGGAGAGAAAGGGAAAGGATTGTGTGAATTTCTCCACCTGAGGGTGAGTAATTTCACTGCTGGCAAGGTGGAGGGAGTAATTTAGTTCAGGGACGGTTGTTTAGGAAAGTTAACGGGAATCTGATGAACAAAACTACTGGGCAGAAGCGTTAGTGTAAATTACCTACTTGTTAACTGCTTATTCCGGTTAGACACTAGGTGTCGCTGTATACACAGTTCTCTCTCTCTCTCTCTCTCTCTCTCTCCCTCCCCCCTTTTTTTCCGTCTTTTAAAAATTTCATGTGAGACTTCTTTAATTACTGTTCATATTTTCCCACGTAAATAGGGCAAGAGTTAGCTTTGTCACTGCTTGTAAGTGGAAACGTTTCGACGGGAAAGACCTTTTCAGTTCTTGTTTTTATTAGTATCTTCCTGGAACTGCAGCAGAATGTTCTTTGCAGCCGCTGAAGTGAGGGTGTTTAAGAACACGCTTCGCGTCAGATGTAGAAAGCGGGCTACGGAAGTTGTTTTTGGCAGAACATGGTTTTAGCAGAACATGAATGGGCTAATTAACAGAAGGAAAAGTTCAATTCTTCTTCAGCAGACTCTGCCGCCGTGAGGGGGGGGGGGGGAGGGCTATAGCTGTCCCTGCTCCCGTTAGCCGGGCTGTGCTTTGTTACTGAGACCACTTGTGGAGAGCTACGAAAGGGTCTTGGTCTGCAATGATTGACAGCTCCTCATACAAGCAATCAGCTGTGGGTCGCTGACAGTCTCCTTAGAGAGAGTCCCCGTCCTTGGAGGTTTGGGAAGTGAAACTGGCCACGTGGCCTTTAAACACTTCATTGAAAAAAAATCACAGTTTTCAAATGCTATGTACACTTCACTTCCATTATTGAGGAAAGACACTGAGTTTTCCTTTGGACAGTGGGCATTTTAAGTATGTGTTGAAGCCAGTAAGATGATTTCTGTGAGGATTTTTAGTGCGTACGGCAATTTCATTCCTTAAGTAGACTTGCTCAAGGGTGTTCGTGAACTATTAGACTTCCTTTCTGTTTAACAATCACCGCCGAATACTGACTGTTTATGCAATAATTTCTGTTTGTCAGAGGGCAATACATGGAAACCGTCCAGATACTCCACCTCGTCCTTTTAAAAATACGAACAACCCGGCACGATCTATAACACTTCCTCATATAGCTTTCAGTGCTGAGGTGGCAGACTTACTGCTAGGGTAAGGCGTTTGCTTCATATAACTTTCTGTGTGCTGAGGTGACAGACTTACTGCTAGAGTAAGGCGTTTGCTTCATATAACTTTCTGTGTGCTGAGGTGACAGACTTACTGCTAGGGTAAGGCGTTTGCTTCATATAACTTTCTGTGTGCTGAGGTGACAGACTTACTGCTAGAGTAAGGCGTTTGCTTCATATAACTTTCTGTGTGCTGAGGTGACAGACTTACTGCTAGGGTAAGGCGTTTGCTTCATATAACAATGAGTGCCGAGGTGGCAGACTTACTGCTAGGGTAAGGCGTTTGCTTCATATAACGAGATAACGCTGTATGTTTTGGTAAGCAGCAACCCACAGCTGACATGCTGGCGTCAGGGGCTGGCGAAACAGAGGTGACCAAGACTCTGCCCCACCTTTCCTTTGGCAACCCCCCGTGCCTGGCTAACGGGACAAAGACTGCTATAGTCCTCGTGTAGGCGGAGTCCGCTAAAGAAGTACAGCACACCCTTTGCGTTGTAGTTGCACGCAGGAACTGAAACTGTAGTCTCCATAACCTGGTCCCAGTCTGTCACGATGCTGTGTCCCTCAACACCTTCTCCGCATTTGCTACAAAGAGCACCAGCTCCCTGTTCCAGAGAAGAAGAAGAAGAAGAAGAAGTCATACAACAGTGTTGGGAAATACCTGTTTGATTTCTTATCTTATATATCTTATATCCTTCCCGTGCCGTTAAACGTCACATAGGGTTCGCAAAGTAGTTCGCCAATTTTTCTTGTCTTCGGCGAGTCTTTCAACCTCATCAAAGGATTTTATGCCTGTTAATTTGGCCTCTATTAATAATGTTCTCTTCAGAGTTTCACGCGGTCTGCCTCTTTTTCTTTGGCCTGTTGTGTTCCACTTGATAGCTTGTTTTGGGATTCTCTGATCATTTCTTCTCATCAAGTGACCAACATATGTTCATCTCCTTTTCCTGATCACCCATGAGACTGGTTGTTGTTCAGTCATCTGTCTTATCTCTGCATTGTTCTTGAATTCATTCCACGTGATGCCGAGTATTTTCCTTAGGCATTTATTTTCAAAAGAGTCTAATTTCTTTTCTATTTCTTTAGTTGTTTTCCAGCTTTCGCATGCATAAATGAGGGTGGATATTACATTTAAATTGAATAGTCTTAACTTGGTTTTTGTGCTTATAACTTTTGAATTCCATATGTTGTCAAGATTCTTGAAGATTGATGCTGCTTTTGCAATTCTGATCCTAACTTCTTTTCTAGTGTCACCATCCTGGTCTATGTAGCTGCCAAGGTATGCAAATTGATTGACTTCTTCAATATCTGTCCCTTCTATGTGTATTTTTCCATTTTGACTGAGAGGAATTTTCATTATTTTTGTTTTGTCCTTCAAGTCCTATTTTGTTAGCCAGTGAAGACAGGCTATCTGTTTTTTCTTGCATGGAATTCACATTATTACTGATAAGAGTTATGTAATCAGCAAAATCAAGATCTTCTAGTTGGGTCCCATGTACCCAGTCAATACCTGTGTTACCTGTGCAGCATTTTTTTCATTATGAACTCTATTGTAATCCCAAAAAGTAAAGGAGACAGTATACATCCTTATTTCACGCCTGTTTCAATATGGAACCATTCACTCATCCCTTCTTCTGTCTTGACTGCACAAACATATCCATTGTATAAGTCCTTAATGATGTTGACAATTTTAGATGGTATTCCATATAGACATAAAATTCTCCATAATGAATCTCTGTGTATGCTATCAAATGACTTTTTAAAATCTATGAAGTTCAGTATTAATGGTTTCTGCTTTTCAATATGTTCTTCAAGTATTATTCTGTGAGTTAAGATCTGGTCGAGACAGCTTCTCCCTTTTCGAAATCCTGCTTGTTCTTCTCTCATTGCAGTATCCACTATATCTTTAAGTCTATTCAAAATGACCTCGCAAAAAAACTTTTGACACAACTGATATTAAGGTTACTCCTCTCCAGTTGTTACAGTCACTAAGGTTGCCCTTTTTTGGTATTTTAACAATGATTTCTTTCTTCCAATTAGAAGGGACCTTTTCTTCTTTCCAAATCTTGTTAAACATTCTCTGTAATTGTCTCATATTGTCACTATTGATAGCTTTTAGCATTTCGGCTGTTATTTCATCTTCACCTGCAGCTTTGTTGTTAGCCATTAAATTCACTGCTGTTTCAATTTCATGCAATTTAATTTCATCTAAGTTGACATTTAGTTGTGGGGCTGGTAAGTCAGTTTCAAGGTTTAACAATTCTTTTGGGTGTGGTCGATTAAGTATTTCTTGGAAGTGTTCAGCCCATCTTTGCTTTTGGTCTTTATTTGATGTTAATAGTGTTCCAGTTTTGCTAAGGATTGGTCTTTCTTTAGATGTAATAGTACCTGTTAACCTCTTTTGTATGTTATATAAAGTTTTGCTGACTCCTGTTTTTGCTGCTTTTTCTGCCTCTTTCGCCATATTGTCTATGTATTCTCTTTTATCCCTTCTAGCTGAACTTTTTACTTTCTTGTCTATTTCTTTGTATTTTGCATTCGCCAGATCTTTTCCAAGATCTGTTTTTGCATTCAACATGTCTAATTTGACTGCTCGTCTTACATGTACATACTTCCATGTTTTATCTGATATCTATGCTTTTCTATTTGGTTTTTTCAGTCCAGAGCTTGCTTTTGCTGCTGTGATTATGGCTGTGCTGTAAGAATTCCATAACTCATCTATACCTATCTCCTCAACTTCACTGGGTGTTTTGGAATGATTGGCAAGTTCCTGATTGAAATTAATGTTAGTATTTTCTTCTTGTAGGCTGTGGCTGTTTATCTTTCTGTGTACTGATTTCTTGTGTTGGCTTTTCAATTTTAGTTTAATTTTCCCTATGCACAGGTTGTGATCACTGTTGACATCTGCACCCCCTATAAGCCCTTACATCTATGAGAGATGTTCTGTATTGCTTTCTAATACAAAAATGATCTATCTGGTTTCTAGTTCTATCATCTGGAGATATTCACGTTGTTTTATGTTTCTCTTTGTGTGGGAATACTGTGCCTCCAATGACCATACCCTCTGTTAGACATATCTCAATTAATCTTTCTCCGTTCTGATTAACCATGTCAGTTCCTTCTTTCCCCATCATTTTTTCAACGTCGGTATTATCTTTCCCTACCTTAGCGTTGAAGCCCCCCATAGCAATTAGGATGTCGTGTTTAGGGACTTTGTTGATGATTTGTTGTAGTTGGTGATAAAAGTCGTCTTTCACATCATCATCATCTGCATCATTCGTGGGTGCATGATTTAGTGTAGATTTAAAGAAATAAATGCGAATAAAATCTCATCCTTTTCCACAAACAAAACAGTTTTCCGACTGAGTGTGTTTCTCTTCCGCCAAGCAATTATTTCACTCCTCCTCCTCCTCCTCTCTCTGGACCTTAAGTGCCCAGGGCACATGGGGCTTCTGCAAGGGTTTTCCACAAATGCCTGTCCTTCGCCTTTTTTTCTGCTCCTGCCCAGGTGAGCCCTCTCCTCCTCCTAAAACATACACACACAATGAAATCATCACACAGCCATGTGAGATTTGAACCAACAATGTTTTACTCAGTATGATGCATTAAACTACTGAGCCAGCAAGATCCAGATACCCAAGTGATAGGCTTGCAGTACTCTTGGAAGGGTTATCAAACAACAACAGATGGAATCAAAAGCAGGTGTGCTTCTGTTTACACGACGTCAAAACATGGGGTGTTTTTGATCGGTTTTAAAAATGCAAAGTTTGGTTGTTTTAAGGGCAACAACTCTGTTGACGATAACGTCCCTGGACACCTAGTGGTTAAACGCATTATCTTATCTGTCAGTAGAAGCTGTTGTAGTGTGTGAAACACCTGCCATTAGTGATAATGGGTGTACTCACGGGATCCAGGTGCGACCTAAGCACTTCCTGGCACTCAGGTAGTTGTGAACACTTCGAATATGCTAATGAGAAGCAGAAGCACTGGTTTGTTTTATATGGAAGAAAAAACGGGCAAGCGAACGGATTTTATTTTCAGATATAAACAGTTCAGCCATCTGGGCTGATCTGCCCTTTATCTCTTAGCTTCCACTGTGGAAAAATAATTGGAAACATTCAACGTTAGTTTTATAGAAACATACTGTGCAACGAAGCAGCAATGCCCTAGCCAAGGCCCTATGTATGTAAATATATAAACAGTACCACTCGAAGGTCAGTAGTGTGTCCATCTGAGGTCTCCTTCCGGACTGCTTCTAGCTTGAAAAAAGCCAGCATTGGCCTGTACATAGAATAAGTTAAAAATGACGGCAAATTTTTTTTAAAGTCACAGATTCAAAGATTTATAGCTCCTAAATATAGATATAAATATTATCCCATTCTCATATATCGAACACATGAGCAGCAGAGGGCGGGGACTTAATCTCTATTAACATAATGATTTCAGATAGGTCATATCATCTCATCTTCAGCTCTCTATCCGTAACCTCAATATCAACTCCTTTTCCTTAACTCTATCTTCAGTTCTCCATCCTTAATCTCACTATCAACTCTTTTTCCTTAACTCTATCTTCAGTTCTCTATCCTTAATCTCACTATCAACTCTTTTTCCTTAACTTCACCTTCAGCTCGCTGTCCTTAACCTCACTATCAACTCCTTTTCCTTAACCTCATCTTCAGCTCTCTATCCTTAACCTCACTATCAACTCCTTTTCCTTAACCTCATCTTCAGCTCTCTATCCTTAACCTCACTATCAACTCCTTTTCCTTAACCTCATCTTCAGCTCTCTATCCTTAACCTCACTATCAACTCCTTTTCCTTAACCTCATCTTCAGCTCTCTATCCTTAACCTCACTATCAATTCCTTTTCCTTAACCTCATCTTCAGCTTGCTATCCTTAACCTCACCTCCAGCTACCTTTCTTCTCACTTTCTACTCTAAACCTCACCTCCAACTCCCTACTTTTATTCTCACCTTCAGCTTTCTATCATTAACTTCACCTCCACCTGCCTACCTTTCTACTCACCTTCAACCCCCTATCCTTATTCATCTTCTATTCGTCACCTTTCTTCTCACCTTAAACTCCGTTTCCTTAACCTCATCTTTAACTCACAAGCGGTCTTCTCACCTTCAACTCCCTAGATTTCTTCTCACTTTTAATTCTCTAAACTTAATCTCAACCTCAGTTCCCTACGTTTCTTTTCACCTTTAATTCCCCGTCCTATAACTTTTCACCTTTAATTCCCCGTCCTATAACTTTTCACCTTTAATTCCCCGTCCTATAACTTTTCACCTTTAATTCCCCGTCCTATAACTTTTCACCTTTAATTCCCCGTCCTATAACTTTTCACCTTTAATTCCTCGTCCTATAACTTTTCACCTTTAATTCCCCGTCCTATAACTTTTCACCTTTAATTCACCGTCTTATAACTTTTCACCTTTAATTCCCCGTCTTATAACTTTTCACCTTTAATTCCCCGTCTTATAACTTTTCACCTTTAATTCCCCGTCTTATAACTTTTCACCTTTAATTCACCGTCTTATAACTTTTCACCTTTAATTCACCGTCTTATAACTTTTCACCTTTAATTCACCGTCCTATAACTTTTCACCTTTAATTCCCCCGTCCTATAACTTTTCACCTTTAAAACTCACTACTATAAAAAATCTGAAAAAAAGGTGGCAGGAAAGGGGGGGGGGGGAACATATCCTGACCGCCTGATGTGATTACTGCTTTAAAGAAAAAAAAAGGTGCCATAGATTCGACCTGTTCGTGTGATTAGTCTTTGGTAAAAACACAATTTTGTTACTCGAACGATTGATTTCTGGCTGGTGCTAAAGGGCTTCGTGGAATTGTTTGATGACAGGGTGCTTGCTGTGATTCGTCAGAGTGAACACTGACTCTTGTTTGTTGGTTTCCTATTGTTGCGGCTTGATGGACACATTCAGAGCCTATGGGAGTCAGCGGAGAGATGAATGGTGAATGTTTGTAGCGGCGAGAACTGTACCATAACCGGTGGGAGCCCGGCGTCCTGTTTGACTTCCCGGAACGTAGTTCACATCCTGAGCAGCGGTGGATTGTACGTAAGGCTGAATAGGTTTAAGCCTTAGGGGGTCTGGGAGGAAAAGAGGGGCCCACCGTCACGGGGAAAAATATTGGAAATAAGATTATTGCTTTGTGAATTTTGTATCAATGAAGAACGGATACAGAATGAGTTGAAAACGGGGGGGGGGGGGGGGGCGCCTTACTAAGTTTAGCCTAGGGGCCCCAGGCGATGGTTAATCTGCTGCAGACCGTGGGCATGCGGAGCATCTTTTGTCAAATAACTGTCTCCCAAAATAATCATTATTAGTAATCCAATGTAACAGTTATTTTACGTTTGATTAATGGATTTGCTGCTATAACGATGACATTTTGTATGAACGCAACATAATGTGGGGGTCAGGGCAGTCGATGGCCTGTCGCCAAGACAGACTCAAAGCAAGCACCATACACAACATATTAAAGAAATACTTTTTGAGATTTATATGATATCCGAATTGAACATGTCATGAGATCAGAATTCTGTTAACATATGATGTTTTTAACGCAATACATATGTATTGTCTACGAAAAAGATAAAAGATAAGTGAGACCGAGGTAGACAAAAAAAATATATATACAATGCTGGACGAACTAACAAGACGGCATGGACAGAGAACGGCAGCACGGCTTTATAATCAGCACTTGGAGAAGGGAGTTGTGAAAGAGCATGACAACAAGGCAACAGACAAAGGTATATTGTCTAACCACAAGACCAAGTTGCAGAAAAGCACAGTCAGCCGTGAAACGAACGCTTAACTTAAACAAATATCTCACCTCTTCGGGTTTTCAGAAATAACAAGTTCTACAAATGATAAAAATGCAACAGAAACTGGATCTTTCTGAATCAGAATTATTTCCTTGTTTCTGTCGTTGATTTTGTGAATACGTTGTAGGTACATTTAGCAGTGACAGGAGCTTGCGGGCAGCTTCAAACAACCGCTGACAGTCGCTCGCATCTATAACGTCTTACTTTACAACAAAAACCATTGTTGTGTATTAGAAGTAATATGTACTCGTAGTTTCCTGCATATTGAATTTCTGCACTAAAACATACGTCGTGTGAAGAGATAATTTCTATTTCTCTTGCGGGGGAGGGGGGAGTGCCCGGAAAGAAACCTGGAAATTAACTACAATTTCCAGTTTCCGCGAGGTTTGGGATCACAGAGAAATTACAAGCCTAGCGCCCTACATAACGGCCGCGCTTGCTATCAAAGAGCAATCGAACTTGTACGATTGTTTTCCTCCCCTTTTTTGTCTTTTTTTTTTTTTTGTTCCTGTTTGTCCGTGACTCACAACCGCTCCACTTAGTGTCTGAAAGTCCATTAGTCTCCCCGTGGTTGTAGTAGGAGTCACTGGGTTGGTAACGTTGTTTGTATGATTCCGTTGTTTCATGGGCGCGTGAGTCACATTGTTGCGGTTGCTCCCGCCTTGATATTACAGAGACTCATATGACCGTATTTCAGCTTCATTTTCCTGCTCTTCCCTTCATCTTCGGCCTCTTACCCTTCTTTTTACGTTCAGCTTCCTATCCTTCTCCTTTCCTTCCTCTTTCTACCATTCTCCTCATATTCAGCTTCCTGTCCTTCTCCCTTCCTTCCTCTTTCTACTATTCCCATCACCTTGAGCACCTTACCTTTCCCTCTCACCCTCAGCTTCATACTTTTCCCTTTACCTTGAGCTCTCTACCTTTCCCCTTACCTTCAGCTTCATACTTTTCCCTTTACCTTGAGCTTTCTACCTTTCCCTTCACCCTCAGCTTCATACTCTTCCTCTTACATTGAGCTCTCTACCTTTCCTCTCACCCTCAGCTTCATACTCTTCCCCTTACATTAAGCTCCTACCTTTCCTCTCACACTCAGCTTCATACCCTTCCCCTTACCTTAAGCTCCTACCTTTCCTCTCACACTCAGCTTCATACCCTTCCCCTTACCTTAAGCTCCTACCTTTCCTCTCACCCTCAGCTTCATACTTTTCCCTTTACCTTGAGCTCTCTACCTTTCCCCTCACCTTCAGCTTCATACTTTTCCCTTTACCTTGAGCTCTCTACCTTTCCCCTCACCCTCAGCTTCATACTCTTCCTCTTACATTGAGCTCTCTGCCTTTTCTCTCACCCTCAGCTTCATACTCTTCCCCTTACATTAAGCTCCTACCTTTCCTCTCACACTCTTCATACCCTTCCCCTTACCTTAAGCTCCTACCTTTCCTCTCATACTCAGCTTCATACCCTTCCCCTTATCTTAAGCTCCTACCTTTCCTCTCACACTCAGCTTCATACCCTTCCCCTTACCTTAAGCTCCTACCTTTCCTCTCACACTCAGCTTCATACCCTTCCCCTTACCTTAAGCTCATACCTTTCCTCTCACACTCAGCTTCATACCCTTCCCCTTACCTTAAGCTCATACCTTTCCTCTCACACTCAGCTTCATACCCTTCCCCTTACCTTAAGCTCCTACCTTTCCTCTCACACTCAGCTTCTTACCCTTCCCCTTACCTTAAGCTCCTAGCTTTCCTCTCACACTCAGCTTCATACCCTTCCCTTTACCTTAAGCTCCTACCTTTCCTCTCACACTCAGCTTCATACCCTTCCCCTTACCTTCAGCTTCCTACAAGGGGTAATTGATAGGTTCTCGGCATAATGCACAAATACTTGAAACACACAGTTGATATAAAAAAGTTGTCCAGAAATAATCCGTTGTACCTTATGCTGAGAACCTATCAGCTTAATGTAAGATTAAACACCAAGTTTCAAGAAATTAACTGCAACCAAATTTTTTTTTACAGGCTACTGAAGTGGTAAGGGGTGGCAAAAATTGAGAAAACGGATAAAATTTCTCATCGAGCAGGCATTCGTTACCTCTGCATCAAAGGCTTACCATCGAAGGAGATCCATGAAGATATGGTAGAGACTCTAGGGGAGAGTGCCCCTTCTTACAGAACAGTGAAGAAATGGGCAGCTCAATTCAAACACAGAAGGGAGAGACTGGAAGATGATTCTCGTCCAGGAAGACCAGGAACGGTAACCACCGATGAAACCACCGGCAGAATCAATGACATGATAGTGAGGGATCGACGACTAAGTGAGCAGTACATTGCTATTGAATTGGGTATCTCCCAGGTACGTGTTTATGCCATTATTCACAATGATCTTCAAATGACAAAGGTCTCTGCTCGATGGGTCCCGAAACTTCTTGGAGCTGATCACAAACGACAGCGTCTCAACATGTCAAGAGACAATCTTGGTCATTTTTCTGCAGATCCTGAAAAGTTTCTTCACCAGTTTGTGACTATGGATGAGACTTGGGTTCATCATTTTCAACCAGAAACCAAAGAACAGTCAAAGCAGTGGAAACATCATAGATCCCCACCTCCCTCCAAAGAAAGCAAGGGTAGTTCTGTCTGCAGGCAAAGTGATGGCTTCCACCTTTTGAGATTCAGAAGGTGTGCTATTGGTAGACTATCTTCAAAAGGACAGAACGGTCACCGGGACCTATTACGCTAATGTTATGAAACAGCTGTGGGTCAAATTGAAGGAAAAGCGTCGAGGAAAATTGACGAGAGGAGTCATCTTTCATCAAGACAATGCTCCAGTTCACAAGTCGGCGGTGGCAATGGCTGCCATTCATGAATGCAGCTTCCAGCTTCTTGAACATCCTCCTTATTCCCCAGATTTGCCCCCTTCGGACTATTACCTGTTTACCAAACTAAAAAAAAAGAGCTCAGTTGTCTCAAATTTGCTTCAGATGATGACGTCATTCATGCTGTAGACCACTTTCTACTCCCACAAGATGCTGACTTTTACAAAGAGGGAATCCGCATGCTCCAGGATCGCTTCACTAAGCGCATAAATTTGCAAGGGAACTATGTTGAGAAATAACCCCAAAAAAAGTTGTCCACAAATAATCCGTTGTACCTTATGCCGAGAACTTATCACTCACCCCTCGTATCGTTTCCCTCACCCTTAGTTTCGTACCCTTTCCCTTACCTTCAGCTTCCGTCCCCTTCCCCTTATGTTCACCTTTCTTCCCCTTCTCCCGCCCTCATCTTCACCCTTGTCTCATAGTAATTTCTTATTTTTCATAATCAGAATTCAGGATTAAAATCTGCAATGAGGAACACATTCAAATTAACAGACAGAAACACACACACACAGACATACAAGTATATATCTTCAGAGACAAAATACATATCAGTCTGCAGACATACAGTCTATAGACACAGTCTACAAACAACCACGTAAGTCTGTAAACAGATGCAGAGACTGACCTCTTTGAAGATAGTGCAGCAACGATCATCTGAGCATTTAACACACATAACAGAAGTTTACCCTGGTTGCTGGTTGTTTAACTCTTCCACTTCAAAACAACGATGGCACTGCTGATAGATCTTGCACGTCTATGCTAGTCAATGCTCACGGTCATATTAAGTCTAAATGAAGTGAAAAGTACCCCATTTCTAATCCATCCAATACAAGGTAACTTTCTTCCAGTTCCTTTCCAAGAAAACTTCTAGTCAGAATTTATTCTTGCGCAGTGCGAAAATTAATTCAGGAATTAAAGGGTTAAAGCACTTTTTTTTGCTTAAAATTGTAGCTGCTGCATTTGAATTCTTTCTTTCTTTCTCTCCCTCCTTCCTTCCTTTCTTTCTGTCTTTCTTTTCCTTCCTTCTTTCTTTCTTTCTGTCTTTCTTTTCCTTCCTTCCTTCCTGTCTTTCATCTCGTCTTTATTTTCCTTCCTTCTTCCTTCCTTCTTCCTTTCTTTCTGTATTTCTTCCTGTTTTTCTTTATGTTTGTCTTTATTCCTTTTCCTTCCTTCTTCCTTCCTTCCTGTCTATCTTTCTTTCTTTTCCTTCCTTCCTTCCTTCCTTCCTTCCTTCCTTCCTTCCTTTCTGTCTTTCTTCCTGTCTTTCTTTCTGTTTGTCTTTATTTCTTTTCCTTCCTTCTTCCTTCCTTGCTTTATTTCTGTTTGTCTTTATTTCTTTTCCTTCCTTCTTCCTTCTTTGCTTTCTGTCTTTCTTTCTTCCTTTATTTTCCTTCCTTCCTTCCTGTCTTTCTTTCTGTCTGTTTGTCTTTCTTTCCATCTTTCTTTTTTTTTCTTTAAACGTGAACTGTTTTTGTACGGATGTAACCTCTGCAGAGAGCACAATCTCTGTGATACTATCACTCAAGCATTTGCCTGATGTACTCTCTTACCTTGTCAAAAGCGCAATCGTCTGTGAGAGAAAGGAGACTTTATTTGTCAGATCTTTGGGAGTTTTTTTGCTTTCTTTAGTGTTTCACAGAGTACTCGAACTTAGGAGAAGATGACCTGAACTTGTCGGTGACAGTGATTGAGAGAGTGGGATGCATGTTAGAAAAGCTCAGTGCGGGAAGAGTTTTGGGGAGGGGGAGATGAGAGGTATTAGAGAGGCGAGATTAAGATAAGCACTGGCACACATAATAATTTGGTGCCAGTTTGCGTCTTTGAAGGTTTGTATATACGTGTGTCTGTATATGTATATGTATGCCTAGTTTGTGTTCATCATCATCATCATTGCCTTTCACTCCCTTGAGAGCATAGGCCACGGGTAAAGCCTATCCAGTCTTCACTGTTCTTGGACTTATTCTCTGCTTCCTTTCATGTGTATCCCTTGTCTCTGAGCGCTGTCATAATTTCTCTTCTCCAAATAAGTCTAGGTCTTCCTCGTTCTCTGTTTCCTTGAGGATTCCATGTCAGTGCCTGTCTTGCTATGCTGGTGTCTGGTTTCCTCATAGTGTGGCTAACCCACCTCCATTTCCTTGTTTGTGTTGCTCTATCTATCTATCTATCTATCTATCTATCTATCTATCTATCTATCTATCTATCTATCTATCTATATCTATCTATCTATCTATCTATTCTTTTTCTTCTTTTTATTCTTCGAACTGTGTGTTATTTGCAGCCGATGCTGTGGAGATCTTGAGGTACAGCATTGTGTGTGAATAGGAGCGAGCCATGGCAGATATTTTATTTTTCAGTCACTGAGTGCAGCTTAAAGGCTGGAGTGAGCAATAGTTTTCTTTTAGCAGAATCTACCACCAAGGGGACTATTGGCAATCCCTACCCTGCTAGACCTGTTACTAGGGCTACCAGCGGAGAGATGAGACAGGGTATGTCAGCATGTCAGCTGCTTTGTTTCATGGCCGCGTGAGTCATATTGTTGCGGTTGCTCCCGCCTTGATGTTACAGAGACTCATATGACCGTATTTCAGCTTCATTTTCCTGCTCTTCCCTTCATCTTCAGCCTCCTACCCTTCTTTTTACATTCAGCTTCCTATCCTTCTCCTTTCCTTCATCTTCCTACCATTCTCCTCATATTCAGCTTCCTATCCTTCTCCTTTCCTTCCTCTTCCTACTATTCCAATCATTTTGAGCACCATATCTTTCGCTCTCACTCTCAGTTTCATACTCTTCCCCTTACCTTAAGCTCCTACCTTTCGCTCTCACCCTCAGCTTCATACTCTTTCTCTTACCTTAAGCTCTCTGCCTTTCCCTCTTACCCTCAGCTTCATACTCTTCCCCTTACCTTGGCCTCTCCACCAGTTAATCTATAGCCTTCGTTTGCTTAGTACTGCAAATACCAGATCATACTCGTATATGTAATGATGGATAGTAAATGAAAGTATGATTTTCTTCCTTGAAGCTCTTTATAAATATTCGGAATGTTATAAGAGCATATAAAATGCCGGAAATAAATACTGCTAATTTTCAAGCAACGCATGTCACGTATAAAATCTAGGAAAGCTATTTTAATAGGCTTGAGGTAATCAATGGAGTTACTTCATCTTGAGATATGTTTAATGTTAGATCTGTTGCATATCTGACTTCACCGGCTCTATATCTAACTTCTGTTTTCTCGTATGAGTAGCCAGACTTATCGGGAAAACACAACGCTCCGTGATGGTTTTGTTGTCGCAAGCTGCTGTCCGAGCAAAAGAAAAAAACAAAGAAAATTTCCAGTGTCTGTCCTCAAACACATATTATCTGAAGTAGGTTCGAGCAAGCAGACCAACATTAAGTACAAACGCACAGATCAAGATAATTATATAGTATGACTCCCCCCACCATAAGGTGACTTAATAGTCAAATATCGGCCGTCAATATTCTAGCTATCCCTCCCCCCCCCCTCGGGTCATCCAACCAACCCCCATTCCTGCATTACAAAGTCAGTCATTTGCATGTCCCTTGCGGAACTTTGCCTTCCTACCAGCTCTCCTGTAGGATTCTCGGTTGTAAGCAAGATGGCCTGCTGCTGATGCATCCATTTGCTGAGAGTCAACGATGTCCTGCAGCCATATTCGCCTTGGTCTTCCTCTCTTTCTTTTTCCCATTATGTATCTTTCCAAGACTGTCTCCTCTAAATTCTCATAACGTTTAATGTGTCCAAAATATTTAAGTTTTCTCTTTTTAATCCTCTTTACAGGCCAACTTCCTTCAATATTAAGTTCTTGTAGTATGGCTATATTTGTTTATTTTCTGTGTCCATTATATTTGAAGAACTCTTCTGTAGCATTTACATTCAAAGGCATTTATGTGTTTCTCAAATGTTTTGTTTAGTGTCCAGGTCTCACAGGCATATTTTGCGATGGGAAAGATGCATGCCCATAAAAATCTTATTTTTGTAGTTCTGTCTGTTCCTCTCCACAAATTCTTTAGTTGTTTTACTTTTATAAGAGCGATAGATGTCCTTTAATTTCCCTCATTGCATCTCCAATTTTAGTTAGTAATAATCCAAGATATTCAAAACTCTCGACTTCTTCCAATTTTTCCTCATTGATATATATTTCAGTTGGCTTATTTGTTTCGTCAGTTGTCATCAATTTAGTTTTCTTCGCATTAAGATAGAGGTTTTGCTCTTCGCTGTTCTTACGGACTAACATAATTAGTTTTTTCCATTCCTTTTTATGTTGAGGACAGTAATACTGTGGCATCAGCATATCTAATCTCTGGTATTTCATAACCGCCAATTGTTATGGCATCGTAATATTTTTTGTCTACATCTGCTCTAACATTCCTCATTGTATTTTCAGTATACAATTTAAATTAGTAAGGTGACAATATGCACCCCTGACGGACTCCTTGTTTCATGTCGAACCAAGTTGTTGTTTCACCATTTATTTTTACTGCTGCCTGTTGGTCTAGATACAGCAGCGATATTAATTATATGAAATATGTTAGAAATCCCATTTTCCCCATTATTTTCCAAAGTGGCATCTCAAAAACCAGTCTTTTGTCACAAGTTTTATATGTGACTGGTGAAGCCTGTTTTGTGCTTTGGCTTAAAAAAAAAAAAGACAACTTTTGGATGACCCATGCCATAAATATACGCATTTTCCTCTTCGACCTTTTTAAAAAAAAGTACCTGCTTTATATTTCATGCCATGAATTCTATCTCATATACCTATCAGTGCTGAGCTGGCAAATTGACTCACTGATATGACTAGGTATTTTGCTTCATATAGGGGCTATGTAAGATATCAATTATTTCCTCTATTTTCTATATAAAGGGCTATTTAAGATATCTCTTGTTTCCTCCATTTGCTTCATATAAGGGGGTATTTAAGATATGTGTTATTTCTTCCATGCTTCATATAAGGGGGCATTTAAGATATCTATTATTTCATCTATTTTCTTCATATAAGGGGGTATTAAAGATATCTGTTATTTTCTCCATTTTCTTCATATAAGGGGGTATTTAAGATATCTGTTATTTTCTCCATTTTCTTCATATAAGAGGGTATTAAAGATATTTGTTACTTCATCCACTGACGACCTCCCATTCATAACAGAAAAGATTGTGTGCCTGTACATCTCTGCATATTGTCATGTAACGAGACTTGATTTGTTGTTTCTGTGTGATCGTCTAAATTAGTTGCTGTTTCTTTCTGTACAGTTGTTTGTGATCTTTTCTGGGATTAAAGCCGTTGTCACAAAGGTCTTTTACTTCAGACCGGTCGAAGGAGAATTCTGAATTCATGAGAGAGGTATGAAGAGGGAAGGAGGGAAAGAGAAAGCTGCAGGGGATGCCATAGGATGAGGAAATGCAGACCGGAAGCTGGTGCATCATGAGCAGGAACGCCTTTGGCGGTGGCGGGTTGTGGGTCAGAAACGCAACCCACATTCTGGGCCCGGTCTGTTATTTAAAATATGCAGCCAAGTATGCACGACAGACAGAGAGAGAGAGAGAGAGAGGGGGGGAGAGAGAGAGAGAGAGAGAGAGAGTAAAACAGACGGAATAAACAATGTTTGAATGTTAATACTCTTATAAAGACATACATGAAACTCATGCAAGAAAGCAAGAAAACAGTGTTAGATGAATTTTTCTTCTTCTTCCTGGAAATATCAACTTCATTTTCTTTACAGTCAATGTGGGGAAGTTGTTGAAAGCACAACATAGTGTCGGATTGGGAGAGTATTGTGGCCGCTTTTTTTTCCCAGTCCTTGAGTGAAATTTAAAAAGCAAAGAAAGTGTGCAATACTTCTTTCGCAGACTCCACCACCGTTGAAACAATGGCGGGGCCTGTTTCTGGAGGTACCAACGGAGAGGTGAGATAGGGTCTTGGTCAGCTTTGGTCTGTCAACTCTAACGCTGACATGTCATCTGTGGATCGTTGATTGCCAAATCAGACAACGCCTTCACCATCGTGTTAAGGGAATCTATGCCCCGTGGCATTTGCATGCTGTAGGTGTGTGAAGTGTTAGTGATTTCACATTTCTACGCCAGTACAGGAGCGAAGACACCCGATAAGGTAATCAGCGATCCATAGCTGATATGCTATAACTGACCCATAAATGACTAAGACCATGTCCCACCTCTCCGTGGTACCCCCAGTAACAGGCCTAACCTGGCTAACGGGGCAGGGATCGCCATAGTCCCCATGGTGGTGGAGTCTGCTAAAGAAGCACTGCACACCCCCTGCTGTACTCTGAGACTGAAAAAAATAGCCGCCATTACCCGCTCCCACGCCGATACGATGCTGTGCCTCAACATTTCTACAACATCGGCTGCAAAGAACAACAGCTTGCAATTACAGTGAGTTCGTACAAGTGCTAGGCCAATACAGCATTTGAAGTAGGGACTCCAGTCGGGCAGTTTTCCCTCGGTACCTATTTTTTTTTTTTTTAACCTAGGAAACACCAAATACCAGGCTGAGCTGATCCTGACGCCTATCGATCTGAAAAAAAATCCGCCCGAATGGGAAATCGACAAAAATACCTCGTGATGAGCAGGCGAGTGTTCTAACCACTGCACCACGCGACACGAGAAGTGGACAAAATGCACTACACTGTTAATATTCAGTATAAAGTGTCCAAACTTAAGATTTTTTATCTTTATGCTCACGTTAAAATAGACTTTGACTTCCACATCGTTATATTTATAAGTCAGACAAACATGAGAAAAATTTCACAAGAAAAAAAATCTAATCTAATTAGCCTTATACAAGCAACTTGAGTGAAGTCCACGTGTTGTGGTGAGAATATTATTGAATTTGTAGCATGTTTATGGCGAAAGTACATGTATTCTTGAATGTAGTAAAGTAAAAGTACTTCACGGTGTGCATTTATTTTTCCCTCAGAAGAGCTGGAGATTTTGTGCTCGTTGGTTCTGTTTTTCTAGTTCACGTCAATCTTTTTCTTTTTATGCCAGGGGATTTTTTTTTCCGGCCTGGCGGGATCAAATGTCGATGGGCTTCTAAGTCAAGCAGCACCGCGTGAGAGCAGGTCATTTACGGTGACGAGGTTTTGATGACACCCCGGGAATCCGGACATGTTGTCCACATCACTAGCAATTCCTTTCGGTTTTTTTTTTCTGGTTGTTCCCCGCGGCTCCCGGCACCTTCCGCCATTTTGGAGCAATTTGCCCCTGTTTGATGCAATGTGTCTCGAAACAGGGACAAAGTGTGGAAAATTTCAGTAAGCGTAAGTGACTATGATATTGTGTTGGGACCCACATACATTATTGCAGATCGCTTTCGAAGAGAGATGGAGAACGCAACAGATGGATAGAAGCTCAACATACGGCGAAACAAAGAGCACACTAAAAATTATATGTGAAGTAAAATAGATAAAGCAACACACAAATGTAAAAAAAAAAGATGACGAATACCATAAACTCGCAAGAACCAGCCATGTTATGCAATCTTCCGGCTAAGAACAGGACATTATAATTTACAGCTAAGTACTCTTTAAAAATACCTTTTTTTTTAACTTAAAAAAAGAAATAGTATTCATGTGAATCTATACTTTATCTCCTCTCTCTATTTCTTCGTCCTGTATGTTTTTGTATGATTAAGGCTCACGCCGAAACGTCACAACTGTGTAATCGTTAAGTAATAAAGCTGCTCCTACTTTTTCCTATTTTATACATTCTAGGACATTATATGTTCCATATATATATATATATTCCTGAGAACAGGACGTTGCCGGTTAAGACCTCAGACTGATTCAACAGATCTATGCGCCAGCAGTGAAGAGACACAGCCAACACATTGTGTCCTCCAGAGATGGCAGATATATGGACTAAATCAGGAAAAGGACCTAGCCAGACCTCTATTCTTTATTTTAAAAATGTGGTGATATTGAAAGAAACTAGATACGAATTTTAGTGACGTTAATATCTGAGCGAATAACAACCAAGGTGGCAAGATTTAAAGTAAAAATGCTTATTAGCATGTCATTTATACGAAAACTCCGTTTATTTGAGTTATAAATTGAACATTGAATTATTAAAAATGTGTCACTCTATAACGTCGGTCTGATATTCTTGTCAGTTGAAGTCCAGGTGATACTCTTGAAAAAGTAGCGTTATTTGTGACATACACAGGTGAAAACAAACGTTATACTGTACACAGGTGTGAAGACAAGAGTTATGTGGGATATAGAGGTGAAAGTAAGCTTTGTACAGGATGTATAGAAGTGAACTTAGGCGTTAAATAGAATCATCATCATCAGGTGCCGTGCCGACTGGCGTTGGCTATTATGCTTCTCCAGAGTACTCGATCCTTCATGCAGGCCATCAGTTCAGTTGGTGATCTCCTCTCACACCATCCTGTCAGACTGTCCAGTATCA
This sequence comes from Achatina immaculata, assembly GCA_009760885.1. Classification (NCBI taxonomy): domain Eukaryota; kingdom Metazoa; phylum Mollusca; class Gastropoda; order Stylommatophora; family Achatinidae; genus Lissachatina; species Lissachatina immaculata. Next base: position 16,843,179 of record CM019704.1, on the reverse strand, counting down.
TTTCTCTCGGTCTTCCTCTTGATTATCTTCCTTCTATTTTTCCTGTTATAATATTTTCAATGCCCCCTCTTCTCATTGCATGTCCTATGAAAGTACATTGTCTCTCTTTTATGCTCTTCTCATACATTCTTCATTAGTTATTTTTGTTGTCCAGGGGATTCGCAACATTCTTCTAATAAACCACATTTCTGCTGCTTCCAATGATTTTTGTGCAGACTTGCCTATTGACCATGATTCACTTCCATATAACAAGATAGGTTCAATATAGCATGTTAGGACTCGTTTTTCTAACATTCATTGATAAAGATGTGTTAGTTAATATGTTTCTCATTCTCTGAAATGCAATCTTAGCTTGGCCTATTCTGTTCCTAGTTTCTGTTCTGCATTTCCCATCTGAAGTTATTACTGCTCCAAGGTATTTGAATTTCTGCACCTGCTTTAGAATAGTTCCGTTTAATTTAATACTGCATGCTGGTGGATTCTGTTTCTTAGAAATAACCATAGTCTCTGTCTTTTTGATGTTCCAAGTAAGGCCTTTCTGTTCACTTTCTTTGGCGACTTTATCCAAGAGATTTTGCAGGTCTTGTTGGTTCTCAGCTATCAGTACTGTGTCGTCAGCATACCGAAGGTTGTTAATATTGTATCCCCCAATTTTTATGCTTGGTTCTGTGATGATTGTTCTTAGAATATTCTCGCTATACAGAGAAAAAGGTCTGGAGATAGTACACATCCTTGTCGTTAAATAGAATACAGAAGTGAAAACAAGTGTTGTATGGAATATAGAAGTTAAAACAGGCGCTATTTTAGGGATAAAAAAGTAAAGGTAAAGGTAATCATGTCAAGCCTTATAATCACGTAGGGATATGGTGTTAGTGCCCATACTCTCCTTGACCTGTCAGCACCCTAGAGGGTGATATGGTCAGTATCATACCTGGCCGCCTTTCCTTCCCCAACTCCAGAAGAAGTCGGGTACCCATTTCTGCAGCTGGGTGACTGGGGTGCCTCCGGCCAGATTCGAATTCGAACTCCCTACCTTCGCCATGACAGACAGCGCACTAACTACTTCGCCACTCAGGCACCCTATTTTCGGGATATAGAGGTGCAAATGCTTTGTTTGGGATACACATATTATCCTTTCTTTAATGAATAATTTAGCATAAAGAATAAACTGATCAAGTCTTTGAACATATTTCATTTCAGTACTTACAACACGCATATGTAACACATCACTATATGATTTTCAGGCTACGATTAAATCGACTTACGACAGAGTGGTATAGGTCGTAAATCGAAAACAATATTTAATAGAAAACAACTAATATGAAGTAAGAGTGAAACAGGATTTATTTAAATAACCATCTCAGACTATAGAAAACATAACGACAAGCTACATATCAATGCTGATTAACAGATTAATGTGGAAAATAGATATCACGTAACACAGTTTTGACACTGCACTTGATATTTTCAAGTTAATATTCTGCCTTTGGCGCTAACACTAAATAGGTTGCAGCCAACAAGATCTGCTTTTCCCGGTTCCAAAGGGACCAGTTCCATCCAGCGACTGGTGTCTAAGGTTGCGCGCGGTTAAGCCCCTTCAAATTGACCCCTGTTAGCTAAATTAAAGCTTTGCCACTTCTAAATCCCCGGAAGAGGACATCCGCATGTCCAGTTGTCCAACAAAACGCTACATCGTCCACTTTTCTTTTTTGATGTATTTCCCACTTCCCTGCTCTGCATTGCGTTCATTATTATGAATTCTATATGCTTTTTATATCAGTGGAGTTTTTTTTTTTTTGGTCTCTTTATTCGAACGGACCAGTCTCTCGTTTATATTCCATCTACGGCTGTTTTAGCCTTTGCCGTTTTCTCTCCATCTGTCCCTCTCTGTGCTCCTGTTTCGCTTCTTAAAACAATCTCGTGGTATTCTCTCTCAAATACCCTCCCTCTCTCTCTTCTCTCCCCTTTCCCTCTCTTTCTCTCTCTCTGTCTCTCTCTTTCTCTTTCTCTCTCTGTCTCTCTTTATTTCTCTGTCTCTTTCTCTCTCTTTGTCGGCTTTTCTTTCTGCCTCTCTCTCTCTCCATCTCTTTCGCTGCCTCCCGTCTCTCTCTCTCTCCCCTCTCTCTCCCCCACTCAGGGTAGAATATCGGAGAGTACTTCACCCTTTGAATATAGATTCTGTTCATTCTTTCTCTCTTTTTATCTCTCTGTGTCTCACTCACTCACTCACTCACTCACTCTTCATTCCTCTAATTCATAAAAGTTTTGAAACTGAAAACGTTATTTGTGTTCATTATGTGGTTAGTGTACCTAGAACTTAAACGACCCTGAATTTTGCGACAGAGTGAAACCTGGGAGATAACGACCAGAAGGTCAGGCGTAGCTTGATTGTTAAATTCTTCGTTCATTTGAAAATATTGTTCGTTCATCCCATTTACTTTTATGTTATACATCAAAATCTAGTGCCTTCTCTCCCATGAGAATTAGATAACAGTAGATCTTCATTGCACTGTGACACCCTCTACAATGGCACATTGTAACAGAAAAGCAAGTGGAGAGTAAAACGCGTTGTTTTAAAATGTAGTTAACGGTAAGGTGAGCAGGTGCAAAGTTCTTTAATGTCTCTGACCTGAAGCAATTGCTGGCTCAGTTAGATGGTTCATGTGTCTTAATTATATGCAGTATTAGTTGGCTTTCGTCAATGGGGCATGAAAGTTATCTTCTTCTTCTTCTTTTCTTCATCGTCGTTCATCTTCAAAAAGACGTTGGTTGTTTTGCATTGCAGTTATGTACCTTTCGCCCAACACATCCCACTTCGGTTCATAGTATTTTTTTTTTTTTGGAGCGAGTTGACTTTCCTATCTCAGTCTCTGTTAATTTAGCCAGAATACTGTCTCTTTCCATGCGAACCACTTGTAGATAGAGAAGGATCTTGACAAGCTGTGGTTCGCCAACCCAGACAAATGCAGTCAGCTACGGGCCACTGACCGCTGTTTCACTCAGCTTAAGTACTGAGTCTTGGCTCGAGAGAAAAATTATCATTTTGATTGGCTTGTCAGGCTGACTTGATATTCCAGATGATTTTGTCTGCTATTTCTTCTCTACTTTGTGTTACAAGCAGGGATAAGTGACACAATGTAACAAGCTATCTCCTCTACACTGTGTTACAAACAGGGATATGTGACACAGTGTGAGAAGTTATCTCCCCTACGCCTCTATGCTGTGTTACAAGCAGGGATAAGCGACACAGTGGGACAGACTATCTCCTACTGTATCTTGTCAGTGTTGTATACCGGTCATAGCTAGACTATTTCCTAATGTATCTTGTCAGTGTTGTATATCAGTCATAGCTGTTATTATTTCTGTCGCCCCTTTTTGTCTCCTACTTTTGTCGCAGTGTTGTTTACTGTTCCACTGGTTCCACGTTTATCATGTCTAGTTAATATACTTGTATGTTGCTTGAATTCAAGAGGAGCATTTTTTTCCCAGTGTTTTCTGCTCTGTCGTGTACATGCTGAGTGCGAATTTCATTTTCTGGCTCTGCCTGTAGTTTACTCTTTTTGTGATATTTTCTGAAACACAGAATTGTTCAGGAAAAAACGAAACGGAAATGTGGTGGGGAATGAGTTTATGGTATGGGATAGCGGTAAATAATACTCGTGTAATGTTTATTAATAATTTATGTTTTCAATTTTCTGCTTGCGCAGTGATACAAGCAGTACATCTCCGGCTGCTCCTACTGCGCTACAGTAACCTCATTTTAGTTTGTTTTGTTTTTTCATGTAATTTTTTTTTATGTAACTTAATTATGAGATGGCACTCAGCAAAATTATAGGAATACTAATTGTTTGTTGACTTATTTATACAATTATAGTTGATATGGCTTTCTTTATTTTGTTTGTTAAAGCTGGAATTTAAAAATAAAATCACCATCATCAGTATCGTCAACTTTCGAGAGTTCCATGTTTTGATATCTTTTCTTGTAACTTACACAGTTCTATCCGCCATGTTCTTTGTCATGTGCTTTTGATTTGCCTTATCCTAATTTTTCTGATGGTGGCTTCTCTCTCTGTTTCTCTTCTTCTTTTTTTGCTATGAACTATATCCGATTTCACCTTTTTAATTTCATTTCTGTATTGTTTTCTCTTGTGTTCGAGTTTTGTCTCTCTCTCTCTCCCTCTCCCCCTCTCTCTCTCTCTCTCTCTGAACCTTAAGTGTCCAAGGCATATGGAGCTTCCATATGGTTGTTGGTTATAATAGTTTTTTTATTGTATTTTCCCCATATAGTTCTCCCTCCAAACAAGCAAAAACTTCTCGATGTTTTTGTCACAGAATCGTCCTTCTGTTTTCCTATCAACTTTTCAAGAAACTATTCCTGTAGATGGCTCAGTCAAGAACGAATTCGGAAAATCTCTCAATGATTTTTTTATAAAGTAATTGTTTACCGCGGGGAAACCAGCGAAGACTTATCATGACGTTAAGGAATCTACATACCAGAGCTCTTTCATACAAATGAGAGTAAGGCTTCAGCCTCATTTCCAATTTACTAGCAGTAATTACTCCAGATGTTACTGCAAGTTTTCTTCCTTCTGTTCTCATTTCAGGTGTATGTCCTTAGGTTTTACAAACCCGAAAACAGAAAAATCTGGTTGTTTTTCTGATGCTTTTACAGTTAATTCTCGTGCAGGCAAAGATGCGCGTGTGTCGTGATGCAAAGACACCTAAGGGATATAATGTTAGTGCTCATGTTTTTCTTAACCTGTCGGCGTAGTAAAAGGTGATTTTGTCAATTTGACGTTCTTAATCTGTCGACGTAGTAAAAGGTGATTTTGTCAATTTGACGTTCTTAATCTGTCGACGTAGTAAAAGGTGATTTTGTCAATTTGACGTTCTTAATCTGTCGACGTAGTAAAAGGTGATTTTGTCAGCTTCAGGTCTGGCTGCCTTTTCTTCTCATGCTGCTGTAAGTATAAGATCCTCATGGTGATACAGCCGGGTGAAGAGGAGGAAGGCATTTCCAGCCATGTTCGAACCACCGACCTGTTCCATCAGAGACGGGACCACCAACCACTTCTCGACCAGAAACACCACCAGACCAGAAATGCCAAGACCACATAAATGACTTGATAATAAATTCATCCGCTATCCTTTTACTGAAAATTATGACTACATTTTGCGAGCTTTATAGTTTAAATATAGTTTATATAGTTAATATAATGTATAGTTTATATATATAATATATAGTTTATTTATAGTTTATAAATATTGAACTTTCATATATTTTAAAAAATATTTACTTTTTTAAAAATGTAATTATTTTTAACAAAATCTGAAAGCTGTCTGCGTGTGCGTCCGTGCGTGTGTATGTATATGTAAAAAAAAATGTCTACCAGAGATATCTGGGAAGGTAATGTAGGCAGGCAGGATGCTAACATCATCACACTTTCACATGCCGATGGTCTTGGAAATATGGGCCCAACACAGTATCCCCAATATACCTCAGTTATTATAAAAAATAAGTAACAAAGTTACACACACACGCACGCTCGCACACATACACAGTATTTACTGTATATGCATTTGACGATATCAGAGCTTTTCCATTTTTAACGCCATTTTTTTTAAACGAGCTATTCACTGCCGGATGCTTTTTTTTCTTGTACCGGAATTAACAGCAGAGTTTTAACTTAAACAGCGATACCGGTGGACACCGGCATTATCGTTCTGCCTGCGTTATGATTTGAATAATGTGGGAGTCAAGTTTTATGGTAAATAAATAGTTCCCCTTCAATGCTTTGAAGATGTGCTTCCGACTGCATCCGCAGTAAAATCTAGCTCTAAAACTGGGTACTCTCGCATTTGTATTGGAAAAAGAGGGGGGGGGGATTGGGGGGAACTGCTCCAGAAACTATGAGAAGCATCTGGCCTCAGGATGAGGCAGGTTAGCGTGCTCTGAAAGCATGGCCGTGTCAGGGTGTGACAGAATGAGAAATAATACACCACGTGAAAACAAAATACTATGATCATGGATCTTTCACTTCATAGCCCCATAAGACCAAAAAAAAAAAATAAAATAAATGCATTCTGGATATTCATAAGAGCCTCTGTCAACATTTTTTTTTTTTTGCAATCTCACTAATTTCAGTCATCTGTAACAAGCAGTACGATTGCATTGCAAATCAATATCATTATTTACCCTCCCATAACAGATTTCTGTTTATTTTGGGTTTATAAGATTATATAACTTCTGATTTACGGGCAGTCTGTACTACTGTGCCCATAGGCTATCTGTCAGGAATTATAGATTCGTTCTGTCATATGTTGTGGGCTTTGCTATGTCCATATCAGCTGTTACAGCGTAACTTGGGGGAGTGGGAGGGGGAGAAGGGGCCCTTGTTTGCTCTGATATGATGTATGATATAACTTGTGTATAGATCATTACGGATGAGGCACAGTTTGTGAACATCTCCTCAGCCAGAATCGGGTTCTATACTAGGCTATAAAGAATGTGTTACACGCTGGACTATATAAAAAGCGTTTAAATTAATGAAACTTCCTAAGTGTACACTTAAAGGTGGATCCGTGTATTATGGTCGGAGAGATAAATGGCGGTCCCTGGAGGTTAAGGTTAGAGTCTAGTTTTATTGTGGCTAACCCATCTACGAGGATTTTGAACACTAACCAGAAAGTAGCTACCCGCATGATATCTTCGCTAATCCATTTACACACATGAAGAGTCTTGTTACTGACCATTGTGCCAAAACGATTTTGACAATGGGTGTTCGAGTTTTTAAAAAGCCGTGTCCTCTACTTATATGAAATCACTGCATCAGTTTCTTGCAGACAGCTTTTTTTTTTCCAATTCCATCACTCCTGATTTTCTCTTTATTTCACATGCGGCCTGCAAATGACTACTCCCTTGAACTCGGCAGAGTGTCAAATGTTTGTGTCCAGTGTTTGGTCATTATAGTGTTCCATAGTGTCTGTGTCCAGTGTTTGGTCATTATAGTGTTCCATAGTGTCTGTGTCCAGTGTTTGGTCATTATAGTGTTCCGTGGTGTCTGTGTCCAGTGTTTGGTCATTCTAATGTTCTATGATGTATGTGTCAAATGTTGAGTCGTTCTAGTGTCCCATGATGTCTGTGTCAAATGTTGAGCCGTTCTAGTGTCACATGTTGTCTGTGTCAAATTTAGGCCGGCACTCATTTAAGCTTCGGGAATTTGAAAGCCAAAAAAAAAAAAAAAGGAGTAAGTGCTTTGGAGAGTTTTGTGGTTAACTCTGAGTGCTAGAGATATTTTGTATTGTTTGTTACGGTAAATTTGCGCTGTAAATATGAATATTACTGAAAAATGAGAAGCTTTCTTGGAAGGAAAGATCACGATGGTACATTTTATTCATTTTTAGCGGTTGATATTTCAAGGTTGATGAAAAGTTGTTAAGACCGTACTTCCATTATATCAGGAGACGTAGCGACACAAAACTGACCCATTTTCTCAGGAAGTATTCGGCTCAAGAAATGGAGAAAGCAACTGCAACTGATGGAAGGATAGTTTTAATGAAATGCATGTGCTGGATAAAATATATCCATGTTTGCAATAGAAGCGAAACAAACCTGGAGTACAGAAAGCTTTTCCAACTTCTTAATCCTTCCTTCTTTCCTTTCTTTCCTTCCTTCCTTCCTCCGTAAAATTGCACCATACACCTCCTCCAAGAAAATTTTTCAAGTAACAAGAAATAGCACCCAAGATTCGGACCTATTTGATGCGACGAAATGTTCAAAGAAAGATGCGGTAACAACAACTTCATGAATACCTGACCGACAGACAGAAAAACTGAATGCGAGTACGGTGGCTTAGTAAAGGAAACAATGAAAGGCCAGAGAACAGGCAATCTCGTGGTCACTTCTGAGATACCAGGGCTCTAGTTCAAAGTATTGCTCACTGCCTTGTTATGGGACTGATCTGTTGATTTTTTTCCCTTTGTCCTGTAAGTAATTTTTCTGCTTCAGTCATTCACAATATATATAGACACAAGGTCCGACGATTAATCAATGAGACTGATTTTATTATCTTATATCTTATATCCTTTCCGTGCCGTTTAACGTCACATAGGGCTCGCAAGGTAGTTCGCCAATTTTCCTGTTTTCGGCGAGCTTTTCAACCTCATCAAGGGATTTTATGCCTATTAATTTGGCCTCTCTTAACAATGTCCTCTTAACAATTTTATAGTCAAGACAAAAAATGCCATCTATGAAGCAAAGCATGGAAACCAAAGAGGCAGCATTCATCTATGATGTGGCAACTTTTCGTCGCCGCCCGACAAACAAGCCGCCATTTTGTTGACCTAGTTAGAGGTGCATTGACATGTAATCATCATTGAGCTAAAAGCTAACATTAAATTCTCGGAAAAAGTGCCATTGAGACAGTTGAATTGATGCGGAAAGTTTATGGGGATAATTGTTTATCTTCTGACAGATATTCAAGTGGTATTTACTATTCAAAAGTGGTGAGGAAACGATTACAAATGCAACTAGACATGGACGCCCAATTTCTGTTTGTAATGAGGAACTCATTGCAAAAGTCAGAGAACGGATACAAGAAGATCATTGTTTGACTGTGATGATGATGTCAGATGAATTTGGTGTTAACCGAGAGACCATTCGTAAAATTTTAGTGGAAGATTTGAGCAAGAAAAAAATAAGTTGCTTGCTGGTTTGTACTACATGCGTTTTCTGATGACCAAAAACATCAGCGTCTTGAGTACACAAAAACATGATCAAAACGTGTCGCAGAAATAAACATTTCTTAAATTTGATTGTTGTAGAGGATGAAACATGGATATTCCGCTATGATCCCACAGCTAAACGCCAAAGTGCTCAGTGGAAGTCATCATCATCACCAAAAGACAAAAAGGTCCGTCTTCAAAAGTCGAAAATGAAAACAATGTTGGCGTGCTTCTGCGACAGCAAAGAATTTATTTACAAAGAATTTATTCCAGAGGGACAGACTGTCACTGCTAGAGTTTATTTAAATAGTATGAAATGGCTGTTGAAAAGTATTCTCTGAGTCCGACCCGAGTATTCAACACCTGGCAGTTTTTTCCTTCTTCATGATAATGCACCGGCTCACCGGGCGGTAGTTGTACAGGAATTTTTGGCCCAAAAATCAAGTGTGTGTTCTCAGTCATCCACCCTATTCCCCAGATTTGTCTCCCTGAGATTATTTTCTATTTCCAAAATAAAAGTTACCATTGAAGGGACGTTTCTTTGACGATACTGATGACATCCAAAGGGGCGTAACATCGAATACCAAGAGAAGAACTGCAGAGGTCGTTGCAGTGTTGTTAGATCGTGCCACTCGCTGTATCACTGCACAAGGGCCTTTTTCATTCATTCATTTGCATGTCCTTTGCGGAATGTTGCCTCCCTAACAGCACTCCTGTAGGCCCGTCGGTTGTAAGCAAGATGGCCTGCTGCTGATGCATCCATTTGCAGATCATCAACGATGTCTTGTAGCCATCTTCGCCTTGGTCTTCCTCTCTTTCTTTTTCCCATATGTATCCTTCCAAGATGGTCTTCTCTAGATTATCATGACGTTTAATGTGTCCAAAATATTTAAGTTTTCTCTCTTTAATCCTCTTTACTAGCCAGCCTTCTTCAATATTAAGTTCTTGTAGTATGGACATATTTGTTCTCAAGGGGTTTACTTTGAATAAAATAAAGGTTATATCTTCAACTGCTGTTTATTTTATTTTTATGGTATTAGTCTCATTACTTAATTGTCGGACTTTGTGCGTGTATATATATATATATGCTACCTATAATAAAAGACAAAAAGCTAATAAAAAGTCCGAAAAGATGTATCGTCTTGTCTCTCCCTGGACCTACGTGTTGGTGTTCTTTGCAGCCGATGCTGTGAAGGTGTTGAGCCACAGCATCGTGTCGGATGGAAGCGGGTTATGGCAGCTGTTTTTTTCAGTTCCTGAGTGCAGTGAAAGAAGCAGAAGGTGTTGTAGTACTTCTTTAGCAGAGTCCACCACCATGGGAACTATTACGATTCCTGCCCCTTTAGCCAGACTATGTCTGTTACTGGGGGGGGGGGGGTACCAACGGAGAGGTGGAACAAGGTCTTGATCAGCTATGGTTGGCCAACACTGACGGCAGCATGTCAGATATGGTTGGCCAACACTGACGCCAGCATGTCAGTTATGGATGGCTGACAGCCAAAACGGATAGCGTTTTCGCTCAACGAGCATACAGAAAAACAAATACATAAATACATGATGTATTTTGTCAAGCGCGAGAGATCAAATGAAGTGATATATAGAGTGTCAGAAAAAATGCAGATAAACAAACAGAAACCGCGTCCAGTTTTCAAACATTACCGGAGTACGTCTTTGCCTGTGTTACTGTGGTGTACTGTTAACAGCTGTAAACCGTTACATCGATCGTGTACTGTTAACAGCTGTAAACCGTTACAGCTGTCTAATACTGGTAACGGCTGTAAACCGTTACAATTATCATATACTGTTAACGGCTGTAAACTGCTACACTTATCGTATAATGTTGACTGTTGTAAACTGCTATACTTATCGTATAATGTTAATGGCTGTACACTGCTGCACTTACTGCATAATGTTAACTGCTGTAAACTGCTACAACTGTCTACCAAACGCTTCATCTCCTTCACCATCATCACATCCAGTATCACCTTCAACATCCCGTGCACACTACACACAAGTTACATATTTTTTTTTAACCGTAAGAGCATCATTCCCCAAATATTTCTTATATTCTTGATTACTATAATCCGAAACATTGAGAATCCATACTTCTCCAGCGCACGTACATCTCCAACAGTTGCGTCCCTTGTTTGCGCTCTCTCTCTCTCTCTCTCTCTTCGAGCAAAATGACGGGAGGTAATCACTATAATTTTGCATGTCCTTGTATAAATCATTAATCACTTGTCTAGCACGCCTCTCACGGAACATAAACTGTGTGCTCACTGTTATGTTTATTTAATGGTTATTGTTTTTCAAATGATACATTCGCACGTCTTACGTTGTAAATGTTATTGCATAGTTTGTTGCACATTTGTTGTCAGTGTGTCATTCCATTCTACAAAAAAACAAAAAAAAAACAGAAAAAAAGGAATCAGACGGGGCATAGACAGCAGTAGTAGATAATAAAATAAGCATGTAGACGTAAAAAAAAGATAATGAATAAGAACAGTCCAATATTTTGGCAAAGTGGCTTTGCCAAGGGCAACATAAATGACAAAATACCGGATAAATACAAGCAAATAAGTTTAGAATATTCAAACAATGGCAAGGGCAAGAGTGATAATTTTTGTTGTTGTTTGTTTGTTTGTTTGTTGTTTGTATGTTTCTGCCAAGCCCTTTTTGGAGTCCGCAGTTCGAAGGTAGTTAAGTCTGGCACTGAATGAGCATCATAAGGTGGTGCTACGGAGTGTGTTGCTGAAACTTTTTTTTTTTGGATAATCCAGAGTCTGGTAAAGACGGATACTGCTGCAGATACTGGGTTTCTTAGCAGGCTCCCATTCGATCAGGGACCCTCCTGCTATGACAACTAGTCGCACAGTCTATATGTCAAATGTTGATACCACCCAAGATTCGGACATGTTTGATGCCATGAAATGTTGTAAACTTGATCAACTTTATAAACTGGCGTTGGTGGTCATAACTCTCCACAACTTTATGCTTTGTGTTGCCTCTATGAGTTGTTCTGGTGTCCTCCTTCCATGCCATCTTGCCAATCCATCCAAGATTTTCTCCCTTGGTCTACCTGGATCACTTCTCCCCTCTAACTTTCCTGTTGTCACGATGTGTTCTTGCCTTTTTTTTCATGACATGTTTATCAACATTTCTTCATTTGATGTTCCTGCCGTCCAAGGTTAATATTCTACTTTTTAAAAAAAACAAAACACACACACACACACACACACACAGAGACAGAGAGAGAGAGAGAGATTTCTGTGACTTCCAGACGTCGCTGTATCTCTTTAGTAACTGTCCAGGCTCCACTTCCTTAGATCAGAACTGGGTCTCTATATGGTATACATGAACCAAGAACTCTCACATTCTGTGTAGGACAATGACTGCTGTTTTTTTTAACAGCTTTTTATTTCAGTCGTCTGCTTAGTTGGTGACTATGGGCTGGGGGAGAGGAATGACAGAGGTAGTAAATTAATTGAATGGGCAAGAATACATAGCATGGTTGTAGGAAACACCTGGTTTAAACAACATCCTCGAAGACTGGCAACGTGGTGCAGCCCAGACAAAAAGACTTTTAACCAGATAGACTACATATTAATCAACAAACGATTCCCCAATGCATTACTGACAACAAAAACCATGCCAGGAGCTGACTGCAATAGTGACCGTGATCCACTCTGTGGAAAAGTTAGAATAAAGCGAAAGAAAGCAGGCAGAAAAGTGAGAAACATCAAACTGAATACAGAACTTCTTAAAAATGACCAAGAACTGCGAGAACAATACAAAGTTATTATAACAAATAGATACAATGCAATAGCAAAGATAAATAGTATAGATGAACAATGGGAAATGTTAAGAGATTCTATCCACCAAACTGTTAAGGAGATAATACCACCGAAAAAAGAAGCCTCTAAAAATAAATGGATGACAGACGACATCTTAGGACTGATGGACAAGAGGAGGAGGAGTAAAAATAACGAGGAAAAATATAGCAAGATAAATAAAGAAATAAGACGCAAATGCAGAGAAGCAAAAGAAGTGTGTTTAAATGAACAGTGCAGACTGATAGAAGACTATCATATTAAAGACAGCAAAAACATGCACAAACGAATTAATGAACTCACAGGCAGGAAAACAAAATATACCACAGGATGCCTGAAATCGAAAGAAGGTAAAATTTTAATGGGAAAAGAAGACATTGTGGACAGGTGGACAGAGTATATCGGTGAGCTATATGGAGGAGAAAGACCAGAATTAACACCAGATGCTGAAAACTGTGATGGACCACCAATACTTGAAGATGAAATCATAGATGCCATCAAACACATGAAGAAAGGAAAAGCGACTGGGCCTGATAATATAACAATAGAAGAAATAGAGGCACTAGAGGAGACAGGAATAAAAATAATAACCAAGTTACTGAATGACATCTACAACAGTGGTTATATTCACAGTGACCTGATTAAATCCACGTTTATAGCACTACCAAAGAAACCAGGTGCAAAGAAATGTGACGACCACCGGACTATCAGCCTCTCATGTCACATAACGAAGCTACTTCTGAGAATCATTATGAGAAGAACAAGGAAAAAGATAAAAATGGAAACAGGAGATGAACAGTTTGGATTTGTTGAAGGAAAGGGAACACACAATGCCATTTATGCTTTACGAACACTAACAGAAAGAGCTTTAGAAGTACAGAAAGATCTCTACTTATGCTTCATTGATTACACCAAGGCATTTGACAAGGTGAAACATCATGAAATTATTAAAATGCTTGAAGACATCAATATAGACGGCAAAGACCTGAAGATTGTAAAACATCTATACTGGCAGCAAGAAGCAGCAGTTCGAGTTGAAAACAGAATTGGAAAATATCAACCTATAAAACAAGGGGTGCGATAAGGATGTGTACTATCTCCAGACCTTTTTTCTCTGTATAGCGAGAATATTCTAAGAACAATCATCACAGAACCAGGCATAAAAATTGGAGGATACAATATTAACAACCTTCGGTATGCTGACGACACAGTACTGATAGCTGAGAACCAACAAGACCTGCAAAATCTCTTGGATAAAGTCGCCAAAGAAAGTGAACAGAAAGGCCTTACTTTGAACATCAAAAAGACAGAGACTATGGTTATATCTAAGAAACACAATCCACCAGCATGCAGTATTAAATTAAACGGAACTATTCTAAAGCAGGTGCAGAAATTCAAATACCTTGGAGCAGTAATAACTTCAGATGGGAAATGCAGAACAGAAATTAGGAATAGAATAGGCCAAGCAAAGACTGCATTTCAGAGAATGAGAAACATATTAACTAACACATCTTTATCAATGAATGTTAGAAAACGAGTCCTAAAATGCTATATTGAAACTATCTTGTTATATGGAATTGAATCATGGACAATAGGCAAGTCTGCACAAAAATCATTGGAAGCAACAGAAATGTGGTTTATTAGAAGAATGTTGCGAATCCACTGGACAGCAAAAATAACTAATGAAGAATGTATGAGAAGAGCTGGAGAGACAAAAAAAACCTTGTCAAAAAGATAGGATAGAGACAATGTACTTTCATAGAACATGCAATGAGAAGAGGGGGCATAGAAAATATTATAACAACAGGAAAAATAGAAGGAAGAAGATCAAGAGGAAGACCAAGAGAAATGATACTGGACAGTCTGACGGGATGGTGTGAGAGGAGATCACCAATTGAACTGATGGCCTGCATGAAAGATCGAGTACTCTGGAGAAGCATAATAGCCAACGCCAGTTGGCACGGCACCTAATGATGATGATGACGTCTGCTTAGAAATAAAGCATGTACTGTCTGTCAGTTTTCTGATCATTTTGTAAACTTTGAAGAAAAACAAAAAGGTCATTTCCTTCAACCCTTATGAAGAATCTCTCTCTCTCTCTCTCTCTCTCTCTCTTAGACGTTAAATAAATATCTCCCAACCCCCCCCCCCCCCCGGGAGACTGCAATGCTCTGCTGTTTCGCCCTTTTCTCTTATTTGTTACACTTATTTTCTACACTTACCAGTCAGAAACGGCTGAAGGTAACTCTGTCGTGTTATAGTAAAGTAAGAGAACACAGTTTTGTAGGATTAGACCTCGAAAAAATCGTAGAGAAAGCACTTTAGTGAGACGTGAGAGAAAGAAAAATCTTAAAAGAATTACCTGGGATTCGAACCACGGACTCCGGTAGGACGAACAGGAGGAGTGCGAGTTAGCGCAGTTGGTTAGTACGCTGTTCTCTCGTGGCTAGACGGCTGCTCGTCCTACCGGAGTCCGTGGTTCGAATCCCAGGTAATTCTCTTGTGATTTTTCTTTCTCTCATGTCTCACTAAAGTGCTTTGTCTACGATTTTTTAGAGGTCTAATCCTACAAAACTGTGTTTTCTTACTTTACCCGGACGAAAGCCTGTTTTTTTTCCTATTTATAAAAAATGTACCATGTTATAGAGGCATCTAAAGGATATAGTATTAGTGTCTATATTTTCTTTGGTTAGCTCTCCGCTTCTAATAGCCATTGTGAAAACAACAGACTGAGGTGACCCAGGCATTTAGAGAGAATGGAGGAGGATAGACAAAGATGGCCTCTGTAGAAGTGATAAAAGGGGATAGGCCAAGAGGTAGACCTAGACAAAGATAGCGAGACAACTTACAAGAAGGTAAACGCGTTCTTGGAATCGACAGTTGGCAAGAAAAGATCAAAAACAGAGATGAATGGAGACGTGTCTTGTCTACAACAAAATAAGTCAACAGCGGCTAGAAGAAGAAGAAGCTGTCGACGCATGCCTGGTCACTTTTACTACTGGCTTCAAGAGGCGCCAGGTACCTATTTCACCAGATAGGTAACTATGGCGCTTTCCGGTGGAATTCGGTCCATTGACCTTCGCCGTGAGGCGCATGTGTACTGAGACCTTTGATATTCCGCAGACCTTTGTACATTTGCTGTCTTTCAAAAGCGGTAATTATCTGTACTTTTTCTGGGTTATATGTCTTATCCAATCAAGTCTTTATCTGTTCATCCATTGCTGCGAGTTGTCTTTCTTTGTACTCATCCGTACACACTATTCCTCCATTTTTTTTTCTTTTATTTACCTAGGAAAATACTGATGACGCTCTTTTGTTTTTTCCCCCTCCCTGTAGCCTCCATGCTCCAAGAAGGACATGAAAAATCGAGCTAATTTCTGAAAGTGACATGTTTATACATCAGTGCCAGAGATGGCGGGTAATTTTGTCAGTGATTAACTTAGTTAAAGTTTGACCTCTGAGTTTTTTTTTTTTCGTCCGGTGTAAAGTCCAACTTCTGTCCGAATTGTGTCCAGTAGGAGAGAAATCGTTGACAAAAAAAACTTGTGATATGTGCATGTAAGGGCTTACACTGATTCGATTTGAAGTTGCCAAGTGTTACAGAAAGAGCTAATCTTTATATGACAGATTTGGGCAGCGTGCTCATGAAAAACAAATAAAAGAAATTGTTACAGAAGAAGAAACAATCTCGGAGCCACATGTAAAAAGTTTTATTTTAAAACATTACGTTGCTTGATGAGAGGGGTTCTGACTGAGATGGACATGGAATTTGAGAGCCCATCCGTTGGGGATGTATTATCAGCTAAACGGAAGTAGATGATTGTAATTTGACACCGTATCAGCTAAATGGAAGTAGAGGATTATAATTTGACGCAATATCAGCTAAATGGAAGTAGATTGTCGTAATCTGACGCAGTATCAGCTAAAGGTCACCTTTGCCTACCTGATACTGCGTCCAATCACAATCTCCAGGAGACTCCAGGTACCTATTTTCAACAGTCTGAGGTGGCTAGGACAAATAGACCAAGGGTTAAATGGTCTCCAAATGGCCGGGTCACCTCAGTCTGTTTTTTTTTCCTATTTATAAAAAATGTACCATGTTATAGAGGCATCTAAAGGATATAGTATTAGTGTCTATATTTTCTTTGGTTAGCTCTCCGCTTCTAATAGCCATTATGAAAACAACAGACTGAGGTGACCCAGGCATTTAGAGAGAATGGAGGAGGATAGACAAAGATGGCCTCTGTAGAAGTGATAAAAGGGGATAGGCCAAGAGGTAGACCTAGACAAAGATAGCGAGACAACTTACAAGAAGGTAAACGCGTTCTTGGAATCGACAGTTGGCAAGAAAAGATCAAAAACAGAGATAATTGGAGACGTGTCTTGTCTGCAACAAAATAAGTCAACAGCGGCTAGAAGAAGAAGAAGCTGTCGACGCATGCCTGGTCACTTTTACTACTGGCTTCAAGAGGCGCCAGGTACCTATTTCACCAGATAGGTAACTATGGCGCTTTCCGGTGGAATTCGGTCCATTGACCTTCGCCGTGAGGCGCATGTGTACTGAGACCTTTGATATTCCGCAGACCTTTGTACATTTGCTGTCTTTCAAAAGCGGTAATTATCTTTACTTTTTCTGGGTTATATGTCTTATCCAATCAAGTCTTTATCTGCTCATCCATTGCTGCGAGTTGTCTTTCTTTGTACTCATCCGTACACACTATTCCTCCATTTTTTTTTCTTTTATTTACCTAGGAAAATACTGATGACGCTCTTTTGTTTTTTCCCCCTCCCTGTAGCCTCCATGCTCCAAGAAGGACATGAAAAATCGAGCTAATTTCTGAAAGTGACATGTTTATACATCAGTGCCAGAGATGGCGGGTAATTTTGTCAGTGATTAACTTAGTTAAAGTTTGACCTCTGAGTTTTTTTTTTTCGTCCGGTGTAAAGTCCAACTTCTGTCCGAATTGTGTCCAGTAGGAGAGAAATCGTTGACAAAAAAAACTTGTGATATGTGCATGTAAGGGCTTACACTGATTCGATTTGAAGTTGCCAAGTGTTACAGAAAGAGCTAATCTTTATATGACAGATTTGGGCAGCGTGCTCATGAAAAACATATAAAAGAAATTGTTACAGAAGAAGAAACAATCTCGGAGCCACATGTAAAAAGTTTTATTTTAAAACATTACGTTGCTTGATGAGAGGGGTTCTGACTGAGATGGACATGGAATTTGAGAGCCCATCCGTTGGGGATGTATTATCAGCTAAACGGAAGTAGATGATTGTAATTTGACACCGTATCAGCTAAATGGAAGTAGAGGATTATAATTTGACGCAATATCAGCTAAATGGAAGTAGATTGTCGTAATTTGACGCAGTATCAGCTAAAGGTCACCTTTGCCTATCTGATACTGCGTCCAATCACAATCTCCAGGAGACTCCAGGTACCTATTTTCCACAGCCTGAGGTGGCTAGGACAAATAGACCAAGGGTTAAATGGTCTCCAAATGGCCGGGTCACCTCAGTCTGTTGTTTTTTCATAATGGCTGTTAGAAGCGGAGAGTTAAACAAGGAAAGCATAGACACTAATACTATGTCCTCTAGATGGCTCTGTGATATGATAGTTACCTTTAGCCCTTTGTGACCGGTAAGTGTAGAAAACAAGTTGAATAAATTGACAAAATTATCCGCCATCTCTGGCACTGATGTATAAACATGTCACTTTCAGAAATTAGCTCGATTTTTCATGGCCTTCTTGGAGCATGGAGGCTACAGGGAGGGGAAAAAAGAGTGTCACCAATATTTTCCTAGATGATTGTGATTGGACGCAGTATCAGCGAAAGAGAGGTAGATGATTGTGACTGGACGCAGTATCAGCTAAAGAGAGGTAGATGACTGTGACTGGACGCAGTATCAGCTAAAGAGAAGTAGATGACTGTGACTGGACGCAGTATCAGCTAAAGAGAAGTAGATGACTGTGACTGGACGCAGTATCAGCTAAAGAGAAGTAGATGACTGTGATTGAACGCAGTATCAGCTAAAGAGAAGTAGATGACTGTGATTGAACGCAGTATCAGCTAAAGAGAAGTAGATGACTGTGACTGGACGCAGTATCAGCTAAAGAGAGGTAGATGACTGTGATTGAACGCAGTATCAGCTAAAGAGAAGTAGATGACTGTGATTGAACGCAGTATCAGCTAAAGAGAAGTAGATGACTGTGATTGAACGCAGTATCAGCTAAAGAGAAGTAGATGACTGTGATTGGACGCAGTATCAACTAAAGAGAGGTAGATGACTGTGATTGAACGCAGTATCAGCTAAAGAGAAGTAGATGACTGTGATTGAACGCAGTATCAGCTAAAGAGAGGTAGATGACTGTGATTGAACGCAGTATCAACTAAAGAGAAGTAGAAGACTGTGATTGAACGCAGTATCAGCTAAAGAGAAGTAGATGACACGTTTGACGTCAAATGTCTCCTTCTTTTTATCTTCCATTCAAAATCTCACATGACCGCCCGAAATAGTTGCCAAGTTTTCAGAAATGTCAGCGATAATAAAAATCTTACGGTGCTATTATTACAAGAGTTGGACTCACGGTGTCTCAATTTTAAAGTTTCATTTCGAACTTATTGATTATGGCCGACTCTCTCGTAGTTCATTCGTTCTGTTTTTTGTTAAACTGTTAAATGGGAGACAACTGCGAAGAGTACAATCGCCGGGTGAAACGACACAGGTCCGAGTATAAATATCTCGAAGATAATCGAATTCACTGATGTGATATATATCCTTATAGAGGACAACTAGTAAGCCAATGAAATAGATAAATGCTTAACAGTTTTGGTTACGGACATTAGCGTTGTCTGATTGTCTGAAAGGACATACTTGAAGGTGCCCAAAAGACTGGAGAAGAAAACAGGAAATGATCAAGGGTAGAAACCACTTACATGAAGCTGAGAGTTCACTAATACTGACCCTATGCAACCAATGGCCTTCAGTTTTCAGCAGCTGCAGATTTTACAAAAAAGAATGGAATGGTGTTTCTGTGAAGAAATGGGAAAATACAGCGCCTTACAAGGGAAATGGTTGGTGTTTCTGTGAAGAAATGGGAAAAAAAACGTTTTACAAGGGGAATGGTGTTTCTTTGAAGAAGTGGGAAAATACAGCGTTTTACAAAGGGAATGGTATTTCTATGAAGAAATGGGAAAATATAACGTTTTACAAAGGGAATAGTGTTTCTGTGAAGAAATGGGAAAATACAGCGTCTTATAAAGGGAATGGTATTTCTATGAAGAAATGGGAAAATATAACGTTTTACAAGGGGAATAGTGTTTCTGTGAAGAAATGGGAAAATACAGCGTTTTACAAAGGGAATGGTATTTCTATGAAGAAATGGGAAAATTCATTTTTCAATGGGAGAGAAAGTGCTGGAAGAAAGCCAAACTGAGAATCCCAATGAGTGGAGACGACTTGTAAAGAACAAGAAAGAGCTCATCGGAGGAATAAAAGCATACATAGAGCTTTGATCAAAATTTCTGCTTGCCCTAATTTTAACAGCGTGTGACTAACTACTTACACTTTAGTTTCGATACCATTTCTGAAACAGGTTACTGAATACAGTCATGTACCATCGCCCATCTCTCGACCTTTCTTAATATATGCCATAAAGTGATCAAATCCCGCTTCGGCTATTGTATTGTCATAATAAAACTGCATACATAACTCCAGGACTTGTGGTCTCCTCCTGTTCCCTGTGTTTCTGAGGACCATCGCTTCGACATTTGTAAAACATGTTTCTCTGGAGGAGGATTGATGGGGAAAACATACAGCACCCACTGAAAAAAACTGACCGTCAAAGATGGATTCATGCAATATAGATGACGCCGAAAACGGATCGCCAAGTTGATATTAAAAGAGGAAGTGGAGATGGCTGTAAGGAATATTAAATAAAAAGAAAAATAATAACACAAAATCAGGATCGAAGATACAATGAATGCTAGAATTACGATGAGAATACAGAAGATACGAACATGTTCTGCTCAGAATTGCGCAAATGAGCGCTGGAAAGGCACGAAATAGGTCGCCAAGTACGTGGAGCAATGAATGAATAATATTAATGCTTACTCAAAGACAAAAATAACCTAGTAACACGCACTTATAGCCAGAGACCGTGAGGAAAAAAAAACATAGAGACAGAGGCAAAGACAGACGATGTAGAGAATGACAGAAAAGAGGATGAAAACGCCTGACAATTTAAATAAAGGACAGATGCCCTAGGAAGAAGGAACAGAAAACAAAGAATATATTCTTGAAAAGAAGAACAAAAAAGATACTGTTTTATAGAAAAGAAGAAAACAAAAAAAAAAAAAGATACTGTATTCTAGAAAAGAGGAGACAGGCTAGCGTGATGGTTAGAGCACTCGTCTAGCAAACGAATGGTCGAGGGTTCGAATCCCCAACTGAGTGGGGTTTTTTTTCTGACCAATACGGCCCCGGGGTTCACCCAGCCTCTAAAAATGGGTACCAGAGAAATCTGGGTAGGTAAAGCACCCAGGCGTGATACTGACCACATCATACGTTCATGTGCCGAAGGTCATGAAAAATGCAGACCTAACACCGTATTCCCCAATATGCCTAAATGGCACGGAAACAAAAATCTTACGGTGCTATTATTACAAGAGTTGGACTCACGGTGTCTCAATTTTAAAGTTTCATTTCGAACTTATTGATTATGGCCGACTCTCTCGTAGTTCATTCGTTCTGTTTTTTGTTAAACTGTTAAATGGGAGACAGCTGCGAAGAGTACAATCACCGGGTGAAACGACACAGGTCCGAGTATAAATATCACGAAGATAATCGAATTCACTGATGTGATATATATCCTTATAGAGGACAACTAGTAAGCCAATGAAATAGATAAATGCTTAACAGTTTTGGTTACGGAGATTAGCGTTGTCTGATTGTCTGAAAGGACATACTTGAAGGTGCCCAAAAGACTGGAGAAGAAAACAGGAAATGATCAAGGGTAGAAACCACTTACATGAAGCTGAGAGTTCACTAATACTGACCCTATGCAACCAATGGCCTTCAGTTTTCAGCAGCTGCAGATTTTACAAAAAAGAATGGAATGGTGTTTCTGTGAAGAAATGGGAAAATACAGCGTTTTAGAAATGGAATGGTATTTCTATGAAGAAATGGGAAAATATAACGTTTTACAAGGGGAATAGTGTTTCTGTGAAGAAATGGGAAAATACAGCGTCTTACAAAGAGAATTGGTGTTTCTATAAAGAAATGGGAAAATTCATTTTTCAATGGGAGAGAAAGTGCTGGAAGAAAGCCAAACTGAGAATCCCAATGAGTGGAGACGACTTGTAAAGAACAAGAAAGAGCTCATCGGAGGAATAAAAGCATACATAGAGCTTTGATCAAAATTTCTGCTTGCCCTAATTTTAACAGCGTGTGACTAACTACTTATACTTTAGTTTCGATACCATTTCTGAAACAGGTTACTGAATACAGTCATGTACCATCGCCCATCTCTCGACCCTTCTTAATATATGCCATAAAGTGATCAAATCCCGCTTCGGCTATTGTATTGTCATAATAAAACTGCATACATAACTCCAGGACTTGTGGTCTCCTCCTGTTCCCTGTGTTTCTGAGGACCATCGCTTCGACATTTGTAAAACATGTTTCTCTGGAGGAGGATTGATGGGGAAAACATACAGCACCCACTGAAAAAAACTGACCGTCAAAGATGGATTCATGCAATATAGATGACGCCGAAAACGGATCGCCAAGTTGATATTAAAAGAGGAAGTGGAGATGGCTGTAAGGAATATTAAATAAAAAGAAAAATAATAACACAAAATCAGGATCGAAGATACAATGAATGCTAGAATTACGATGAGAATACAGAAGATACGAATATGTTCTGCTCAGAATTGCGCAAATGAGCGCTGGAAAGGCACGAAATAGGTCGCCAAGTACGTGGACCAATGAATGAATAATATTAATGCTTACTCAAAGACAAAAATAACCTAGTAACACGCACTTATAGCCAGAGACCGTGAGGAAAAAAAAACATAGAGACAGAGGCAAAGACAGACGATGTAGAGAATGACAGAAAAGAGGATGAAAACGCCTGACAATTTAAATAAAGGACAGATGCCCTAGGAAGAAGGAACAGAAAACAAAGAATATATTCTTGAAAAGAAGAACAAAAAAGATACTGTTTTCTAGAAAAGAAGAAAACAACAACAAAAAAAAAGATACTGTATTTTAGAAAAGAGGAGACAGGCTAGCGTGGTGGTTAGAGCACTCGTCTAGCAAACGAATGGTCGAGGGTTCGAATCCCCAACTGAGTGGGGGTTTTTTTTCTGACCAATACGGCCCCGGGGTTCACCCAGCCTCTAAAAATGGGTACCAGAGAAATCTGGGTAGGTAAAGCACCCAGGCGTGATACTGACCACATCATACGTTCATGTGCCGAAGGTCATGAAAAATGCAGACCTAACACCGTATTCCCCAATATGCCTAAATGGCACGGAAACAGGAATCTTACCTTTACCTCTTTATTTTAGAAAATGAGAACAAAAGATACTATTTTCTAGAAAAGAATAACAAAAAAGATATTGTATTCTAGAAAAGAAGAAAAAAACGACACTATTTTCTAGAAAAGAAGAAAAAAAAACTGTATTCTAGAAAATAAGAACAAAAAATACTGTATTCTAGAAAAGAAGAAAAAAAATACTGTACTCTAAAAAAGAAGAACAAAAAGATACTATTTTCTAGAAAAGATGAACAAAAAGATACTATTTTCTAGAAAAGAAAAACACAAGAGATACCCTATTCTAGAAAAGAAATGGAAAAAAACACCGTGTTAAATAAAAGAACAGAAAAGGACACTGCGTCATAGAAAATAAAAACTAAAGAAGAAATTTATAAGATGTACGAATCGTAGCATCGTTTCCAGTGTAATGCATTACAATTTTTTTATATGTCATAGCATGGTATGGGTACCGTAATGTATAACAATTTTTGTATTGCAGTTCTCGCAGAATTATCTTTACCGTGTTCGAGGTTTCCGTTCTTTCATTGTTCCTCCTTTGCTTTCTTCGCAGTTTTCTACTTTGGCCTACTCTGCTGTTCTTTTCAGCACTGTAAGTTTACAAGCTGCATTAGGAACATGAACGTAACGGATTATAACTGTTATGCCAGATCTAACATATGACGAATAGTTTAGGATGAAACAGTCACGCATTTCGTCGGTATCTTGGGAAGGTCTTTAGCAGTTGGTCTTTCCCTAGACGGCATCGACTGTCTAAAGATTCTCCACTATCGTTTGTTAAGATGGATCTCCACGTCACCTCTGTAACACCTGCTGTCCAATTACGTGGTGGGTATACAAGGGGTATCAGTTATGGTTCTTAGCACTAGCAACAGGAATCCAGCTTGGAAGTTTAAGCGGGATGCGTTGTATTGATAAAGTCGACCACTGAATGTAAGCAAGCTGGACGTAAAAGTTTGTGAGGATAGTGAATCTATCTATCTATCTATCTATCTATCTATCTATCTATCTATCTATCTATCTATCTATCTATCTATCTATCTATCTATCTATCTATCTATCTATCTATTACCTGCCTGCCTGCAGATAGAAGTCTGTTGACCTCTGTGACTGTTTGACTCTCTGCTTGCCTGTTTGTCTGTCTGTCTGTCTCTCTCTCCCTACCTGTCTGCATATTTGTCTATGCTGACCAGTCTGCCTGCGTCATTGTTTACTTTAAAATCTCTCTGTCGACGTAACTGATATAACTGCACAGGTCTACCTTTAGTACATCTACCTGTCTGTGTTTACACGTGTCTGCTTATCAAGTCTCGTCTGTTTATTTATCCTGAACAGCTAATAACGCTTCCCGAAGTCTAAGGGGGGAAAAAAGAAAACAAGTCTAATGATAACAAAGAAATACTTGTTCTGCAGTTTGTACTTTGCCATTGCCATTTGCGTGCCTCTGTATCAGCCAATGCAATTAATCCTAGACCCCGACAGTGACAAATGCACCAATCGAATGCAGCGATCACCCCCATTAGTCGACTCGACGTATGGAAATCCGGCAGGGATTACTCTATTCTCCGAGTCTAGTGTTCTGACCTGAATAAATAATGATCATATCCATAATGGAAAGTCTGTTTGGTTTGATTATATCGGTGATTGTGCAGGGGGCGGAGAGAGTGGTCTCGGGTAACTGAGCTCTCTTTGAAGGATCTTCCTTCTTCATGTAAGCGCTGTTCATGTAAATAATGACGTTTGGGCTTTTAGAGTGTGCGTTTGTAGTTAAAAATGAAATGTATAAAATTAAACGGAACTCTCCTAAATCAGGTGCAGAAATTCAAATACCTTGGAGCAGTAATAACTTCAGATGGGAAATACAGAACAGAAATTAGGAACAGAATAGGCCAAGCAAAGACTGCATTTCAGAGAATGAGAAACAAACAAACCAACACATCCTTATCAATGAATGTTAGAAAACGAGTCCTAAAATGCTATATTTAAACTATCTTGTTATATAGAAGTGAATCATGGACAATAGGCAAGTCTGCACAAAAATCATTGGAAGCAGCAGAAATGTGGTTTATTAGAAGAATGTTGCGAATCCCCTGGACAGCAAAAATAACTAATGAAGAATGTATTAGAAGAGCTGGAGAGACAAAAAAAAAAACCTTGTCAAAAAGATAGGATAGAGACAATGTACTTTCATAGAACATGCAATGAGAAGAGGGGGCACAGAAAATATTATAACAACAGGAAAAATAGAAGGAAGAAGATCAAGAGGAAGACCAAGAGAAATGATACTGGACAGTCTGACGGGATGGTGTGAGAGGAGATCACCAACTGAGCTGATGGCCTGCATGAAGGATCGTGTACTCTGGAGAAGCATAATAGCCAACGCCAGTCGGCACGGCACATGATGATGATGATGATGTTTGTAGTTTCTCCTCATTTATATTCTCTTAGGTTTCTCCATGCGTATATTCTTTTAAGTTTCTTCTTGTGTATGTTCGGTTTAAAAAGTTTATTCTCGCTTACATTTCTTTATGTTTTCTGTCGTCTTCCTCTTAAACCTTTCAGTGTTGAGGGAACGGGTAGACCTGTTGATAGGGTTCAACGATTTGCTTCATATAACTGGATGCTTAAGGTTTGTGTAGTTTCTTCTTGCATGGGCAGCCCTCTTCCAGTGTCCTACATATCTTAGCATGATTACTGTCTGATGGTTGTCGTGTGACATGGTCGGACTATTCCACTTGTTGTTTCTGAATGTAGTGTAGTACTGGTGTTACCCCCAACCCTTGCCCTGATCGTGTCATTTCTGATTTGGTCTCCTCTGACTTGGTTTTAAGATGCCCTCGTGGTTTTAAGTTTCTCCTCGATTATATTCTTTATAAGTTTCTCCTCTCGTATATTCTTTATAAGTGTCTCCTATCTTTATATTCTTTATAAGTTTCTACTCGCGTTGTATTCTTTATAAGTTTCACTTCTCTTATATTCTTTATAAGTTTTTCCTATCTTCATATTCTTTATAAGTTTATGTTTGTCTTCGCTTACAGAGATTTTTCTTTTACGTATGTTTTGTCCCTTACATCCAAACTGGGGGAAAAAAAATAATAAAACGCTTGTTCAGTTGCTCATAAGAATACCATTTCTGAATGACTTCCAAATCAGCAACTGCTGACATTTTAAGAAGGTTGTGCGTTAACAAACGTACATCTATTTAAATTTGACTTTCACCTTGATCTTTGGCTTTTCTGTTCACAGGCTTTCACTTTTCCTCCTTGTACAGTTGTTCTGTAACTCTGTACTGTACGTCTCTGATGAAAGACTTGGATGGCAGAAGCTGCTTTCGAAGATCTTTCCGCAGACCGGCAGGTGGTGTTCCACGGTTTCTTCTTCTTGTCTATTGCAGGGTGTAGTTAGCGATCACTCTGTGGGGAGTTTATTGGGATGAGGGGATGTGATCTGTGAGCGCCCTGAATATTGTGCACTTGGTCTCCACGACTTAAGATGTTGATGTGGTCTCTGGGTTTGGATCTTGACATGTGCACATATAGGATCATTATTATGAAGCAATATACTCGGGGTGAAAACTTTTGAGGGAGAGAGACAGAGTGAGTGAGAGAGAGAGAGAGAGAGAGAGAGAGAGAGAGAGAGACTATTGTTGTTAAAGAGGAAACGTAATTTCATGGCAGTGTAAATGAAGAAGTAGTAGTAGTAGTAGTAGTAGTAGTAGTAGTAGTAGTAGTAGTAGTAGCAGTAGTAGTAGTAGTAGTAGTAGTAGTAGTAGTAGAGAAATTAAATCAAATCGTCCATAAAATGAACCTTGTTCTCCTTGTACAATCAGAAATGGAAAAAAAATTAATATTATTTTATTTTCATAAAGTTTGAAAAAAAATGATATCCTAGGATATTTAAAGCCAAAATAATAATAACAATAATCATGATCATAATAATAGTAATAATAACAATAACTAAAAAATAACAAAACAAGCAAGTGAAAAAGTCGCAATCGCAATTTCCAAAACCATGCCTCAGGCGCCGTACGCCATCCGGTTGTCCACGTGGTTCTCCCGTCACCAGATTATGCCGGATTTCTAAAAGACTGCACAATGTACTGCTGGAGCAGCAGACCGCCTTAGGATATGTTCTTCAACTATGCAGGATTTTATGGAGGAAAGCACGCATAAATCGTTGATAGAGACTTCCGGCTCGAGACAGGAACCGGAAAACTGGTGAAATCGCAAACCGGAAGCATAGCCGGCAGGTCTGTCGCTTACATTTTTTTGTTAGTGAGGGCTCATTAGAATAGAAAAGAGAAGAAGAGACGTGAAATATGTGTAAAGACAGCCTGAGGACACATACATATGTATCAAAAGTATTTTATGGTGTAGTTTTTTTTAAGGTACTAAGAGTGTGTATGGAATTTGGGAGGAAGTAAGACCTCATTCTTGTTTTAAAATTGGACAGAAGAATAGTTATTTCATTTGAAGCTGATTTGAAATCATCGCGATAGAGCGTCAGCTTTTTAGTGGTGTTATATCATCTTTTAACAGTGATACAGCGTCCATTTTTTGGTAATGTTATATGATGTGTAAATTATAATAGAGAGTCAGCTCTTGGTAATGTTATATCCTCATTTAACTGTGATAGAGCGTCAGCAGTAAGAGATGCTGTATCACCTTTAAACCTGATACAGCGTCAGCTGTTATTGATGTTATGTCATGTTTTCACCGTGATAGAGTCAGCTGTTGTTGTTGTTATAACATCTTTTAACCCGGAAAGAGAGTCAGCTATTGATCATGTTAGAACATCTTTTAATCGTGATAGGGCATCGGCTGTTGATTATGTTACTTCTTCTATTCAACCGTAATAGAGAGTTAAGTGTTGGCGATTTTATATTACCTTTGAACTGCAGTCACTGAGATTCCAATCTTCGTTTCGTCTAAACCAAGGCATGAATCTGTCTGCAGTTCAGTATATATATATATATATATATATAATTTCTTGGGGAAAGAAATATCATTGGAACAGTGATTCCTAAAATTCCGTTACTAACCTGTGTGGGCGTTACTATCGCATATTATATGAGCATTTGGAATATTTAGGAGGAATAGGAACTAGAGAGCAGCATAAGGCACTAGAGTCATCCAAGCGGAACAGAAAAACAAAAAGTGTCTTTGACCTCTAAGGATATGGACTGAGACAACAAAATTTGAAAACCTCTTATCTAAAGAACAGTTGGTAAATTTTCACTTAGCTGCTAATGATGTAATGTCCTAGCTATTCTGCCACACGGTCAGATCCTGCTGCAGAGAGTGTAATATTACAGGCGGAGTTCGTCGTTCTCTATATATCTGTATGCCAGTCTGACACTGATTTCCTGGAGACTGACCATCGCTCTCCTGGCTCTATCAGCCATGACCTTCAGCCTCTTCTTCACTCAGTGATGGAGTTAATATCACGCCATTTTCTTGACTGAAACTGCTCTTTCCTGACCAGTGTATATAGGGTGTTCCAAAAGTTCCTTTATACTTTCTGGAGACAACTGTTGGATGTCAAATGCTGCTACATGGGAAACGTGTGTGTTATTTTATAAAGAAATATACACGCCTTATACACTCAACGTAAGCACCACACACGCACGCACATACACGCACATTCACACAGTTTTTTCCCTTTCACAACGGTGACAAACCAGTTGATGAGATAATGGGAATTCCTCCCAGGTATTGTGTAGCATGTCTGAGGCAAAAACTGCCATGACGTCCGTGATTTGCTGTTTCACAACGTTCAAATCCTGTGGAAGTGGGGTTTACGTAGACATTGTCTTTAGTGTACCCTCAGAAGAAAAAGACACATACTTTCTTCCCTTTAATATACTCTCACAAGAAAAAGACACATACTTTCTACTCTTTAATATACTCTCACAAGAAAAAGACACATACTTTCTACTCTTTAATATACTCTCACAAGAAAAAGACACATACTTTCTACTCTTTAATATACTCTCACAAGAAAAAGACACATACTTTCTACTCTTTAATATACTCTCACAAGAAAAAGACACATACTTTCTACTCTTTAATATACTCTCACAAGAAAAAGACACATACTTTCTACTCTTTAATATACTCTCACAAGAAAAAAAACACACACTTTTTACTCTTTAAAATATAGCCTCACAAGAAAAAGACACATACTTTTTACTCTTTAAAATATAGCCTCACAAGAAAAAGACACATACTTTTTATTCTTTAAAATATAGCCTCACAAGAAAAAGACACATACTTTTTACTCTTTAAAATATAGCCTCACAAGAAAAAGACACATACTTTCTACTTTTTAATATACTCTCACAAGAAAAAGACACATACTTTCTTCCCTTTAATATACTCTCACAAGAAAAAGACACATACTTTCTACTCTTTAATATACTCTCACAAGAAAAAGACACATACTTTCTACTCTTTAATATACTCTCACAAGAAAAAGACACATACTTTCTTCCCTTTAATATACTCTCACAAGAAAAAGACACATACTTTCTTCCCTTTAATATACTCTCACAAGAAAAAGACACATACTTTCTACTCTTTAATATACTCTCACAAGAAAAAGACACATACTTTCTACTCTTTAATATACTCTCACAAGAAAAAGACACATACTTTCTACTCTTTAATATACTCTCACAAGACAAAGACACATACTTTCTACTCTTTAATATACTCTCACAAGAAAAAGGCACATACTTTCTACTCTTTAAAATATAGCCTCACAAGAAAAAGACACATACTTTCTACTCTTTAATACTTTTTACTCTTTTTCTCAAGAAAAAGACCCATACTTTCTACGTGAAGCAGCATCTGTGCCTCCGGAAATCGTGAAGGAAGTTGTGGAATACCCCGTATTTGCTTAAATATGGAAGATCGTCGTTTACGTTTTTGTGCTTATTAAGATCGTTTAGAGCGTCCATCGAAAGTGGCTGTTAGAAAATTATAAAGTCATGGCCAGGAAGAAATGTTTCAAAATGAAGAATATCTTGTGTCTTACATCCCTCCCTTACTGTCAGACGTCACACAGGGCTCGCAATTTGTCGCCACGAGTCTCTGTTCCCGGCCAGTATCCCAATATCATACAAAGGATTTGATGATCGCATTCTCTCTTGTCAGTGTTCTCTTTAGGGTCTCTCGATGTCAGCCTCTTTCTTTTTTCCCCAGATGTTTCCCATTTCATGGTTTGCTTTGCGATTCTCTGGTTGCTTCTTTCGATCACATTTCCCACATATTTCCATCTTCTATTCTCGACCATTACTGAAAATGTTTGTTTGCACGCTCATTTCAAGAACTCTGCTTTTGTTTTGAGCGTATACTTGTAGGTACGTAAAATTATATAAAAATTTAAAATATACATTTTGAAAAATAGAATCTGGTAGCATGGGGAGGTGTTTATTAGAACTGTTCATGAGTGAGAACAATAAAAACGTCTAGTTTCAAACGTTCAGTCTAGTTTTATTAACAGTTGTAAGCGCCAGCTCAGTTGAAATACATACTTTGTAACAAGAAACTATCTACGAGAGCCAGGAGGAAAGTGCTGCAGTGTGACACTGAACCAAGCCTGTCATATGCGAAGCCTGGACGGTCAGAAAAAGAAGGATAGAATCAACTGAAGTATGGTTTTTAATAAGAAGGCTGAAGGTAAAGGTACCCGAACGAAGAAGTTCCGAAAGAGGCCAAGAAACGAGGGAAATTATAATAACGATCAGAAAACGACAATCAAAATGTGTGGGGCGTGTTAGGAGAGGATGGCTAGAGTGCCTGTTGGCAGCAGGAAAGATCGAAGGTAAAGGAGACAGAGGTAGACAGAGAGAAAAGTTGTTTGGTGATTTATCATCCTGGAAGTGGAAATGCTCAGTGACGAGCCTGTTGAGATGCACGGGGTTGTGGAAGGTCATGATATCCTACGCCTGTCATCAGGGACCGAGAGAGAGAGAGAGAGCGCGCAGAAATAGCGCACAGTTTTTTTAAACTTTTATATCCTTCCCATTTCAACAACAAAACGCAAGAAACACTTCTCCTTATTAAGTCAGTGACCCCGGCAAGAAAATGGCTACAAGACCAGTGTAGGACGTGAAACTGGCATTATCATAATTGGCTGTGAGGATCTTCCTGGCATGCACGCTGGCCACTTTTTTATAATTCGATGTTGAAAACCGAATAATGTGAAGGACCGAAAAAAAAAACAGATCGAATCGACGCACAGAAATACATATAAAAAGACAATTTATAAAGATGCCAAATAGGCAAGAGTTTGCAGACTCACGTACGTAGGAAAATATTTTAATTATGTCGCTGTTCAAGGTGTATTCAGAAGTGTAACGTAAGTCATGCACCGACGTAAGGCCGCATCATCAGGCCGTAAGTTGACTCGGCCGTATAAGTCGGTTGCTATAGAGGGAAGGTCAGCCACACTAAGTACAGTTCACAAAAATTAGTGTATAAGTATACAACTTTACTAAGAACCAAGTACAGTTCACTTCTATAATATCTTTTAAGATCAACAGATGTGTTTACCATCATTCTGAAACACTAACAGAACGCAGAATAGCAAAGTAACTGTGTGGGAGCTCATTAGGAAATACGAGTCCCATACTTTCTACGTGAAGCAGCATCTGTGCCTCCGGAAATCGTGAAGGAAGTTGTGGAATACCCCGTATTTGCTTAAATATGGAAGATCGTCGTTTACGTTTTTGTGCTTATTAAGATCGTTTAGAGCGTCCATCGAAAGTGGCTGTTAGAAAATTATAAAGTCATGGCCAGGAAGAAATGTTTCAAAATGAAGAATATCTTGTGTCTTACATCCCTCCCTTACTGTCAGACGTCACACAGGGCTCGCAATTTGTCGCCACGAGTCTCTGTTCCCGGCCAGTATCCCAATATCATACAAAGGATTTGATGATCGCATTCTCTCTTGTCAGTGTTCTCTTTAGGGTCTCTCGATGTCAGCCTCTTTCTTTTTTCCCCAGATGTTTCCCATTTCATGGTTTGCTTTGCGATTCTCTGGTTGCTTCTTTCGATCACATTTCCCACATATTTCCATCTTCTATTCTCGACCATTACTGAAAATGTTTGTTTGCACGCTCATTTCAAGAACTCTGCTTTTGTTTTGAGCGTATACTTGTAGGTACGTAAAATTATATAAAAATTTAAAATATACATTTTGAAAAATAGAATCTGGTAGCATGGGGAGGTGTTTATTAGAACTGTTCATGAGTGAGAACAATAAAAACGTCTAGTTTCAAACGTTCAGTCTAGTTTTATTAACAGTTGTAAGCGCCAGCTCAGTTGAAATACATACTTTGTAACAAGAAACTATCTACGAGAGCCAGGAGGAAAGTGCTGCAGTGTGACACTGAACCAAGCCTGTCATATGCGAAGCCTGGACGGTCAGAAAAAGAAGGATAGAATCAACTGAAGTATGGTTTTTAATAAGAAGGCTGAAGGTAAAGGTACCCGAACGAAGAAGTTCCGAAAGAGGCCAAGAAACGAGGGAAATTATAATAACGATCAGAAAACGACAATCAAAATGTGTGGGGCGTGTTAGGAGAGGATGGCTAGAGTGCCTGTTGGCAGCAGGAAAGATCGAAGGTAAAGGAGACAGAGGTAGACAGAGAGAAAAGTTGTTTGGTGATTTATCATCCTGGAAGTGGAAATGCTCAGTGACGAGCCTGTTGAGATGCACGGGGTTGTGGAAGGTCATGATATCCTACGCCTGTCATCAGGGACCGAGAGAGAGAGAGAGAGCGCGCAGAAATAGCGCACAGTTTTTTTAAACTTTTATATCCTTCCCATTTCAACAACAAAACGCAAGAAACACTTCTCCTTATTAAGTCAGTGACCCCGGCAAGAAAATGGCTACAAGACCAGTGTAGGACGTGAAACTGGCATTATCATAATTGGCTGTGAGGATCTTCCTGGCATGCACGCTGGCCACTTTTTTATAATTCGATGTTGAAAACCGAATAATGTGAAGGACCGAAAAAAAAAACAGATCGAATCGACGCACAGAAATACATATAAAAAGACAATTTATAAAGATGCCAAATAGGCAAGAGTTTGCAGACTCACGTACGTAGGAAAATATTTTAATTATGTCGCTGTTCAAGGTGTATTCAGAAGTGTAACGTAAGTCATGCACCGACGTAAGGCCGCATCATCAGGCCGTAAGTTGACTCGGCCGTATAAGTCGGTTGCTATAGAGGGAAGGTCAGCCACACTAAGTACAGTTCACAAAAATTAGTGTATAAGTATACAACTTTACTAAGAACCAAGTACAGTTCACTTCTATAATATCTTTTAAGATCAACAGATGTGTTTACCATCATTCTGAAACACTAACAGAACGCAGAATAGCAAAGTAACTGTGTGGGAGCTCATTAGGAAATACGAGTCACAGTATACTGATTATAAAGGATAATACCATTAATAACTTTTAAACGACTCACAAAAAACGTACATTCACACACATACACCAGCGCGTACGTATAGTTCACCAAAATGGTGATGCACTGTATATTTGTTCATCTCTTCATATAGTCTTGCTGAGAATTCACAGTGAGTGTACAATAGTAAATTTTTGTAAATTAATCACAACATGGATTATAAACATAAAATTGCGCCATAGGACCCTGGCCGTAAAGCACGAATGGCCGTAAAGCACGAACGGTCGTAAAACACGAATGGCCGTAACTCGACGGGTCGTGGACCCAGTGCATGACTGTATTAGCGGGTAATAATGGTGCGAATTTAGAGAATAAAGATGTTCCCAGTGTAGCGGTCATACGTGGCTGCTTGCGTCAGGCTTTGGGAGCCCTAGCCGACCAAGACCCTGTCCCACCTGCCTCCTCGGTAACCCACAGTAACAAGCCTATCTCGGGCTAACAAGACGCGGATCGCTGCCGTCCCAATGTGGGTGAAGTCTGCTAAAGAAGCATTGGTTGCACCACCCTACGTTTTAGCTACACCTCGGGTCTGCACAAAATATCCGCCATAACCCGACCCCCCATTGGACACGATGCTGTGCCCCAGTACTTTCACAGCGTCACTTCGAGGGAGACAGAACAACGGGGAACTTTTTGTTCTTTTTGAACAATGTAACTGTAATCAATACTACATTACAAATAGAATAACTATACTTTGGGGGATAACAAAGTCGTGAAAAATAGATGAGTTGTAATCATTTCTGTT
Organism: Achatina immaculata; assembly: GCA_009760885.1. Classification (NCBI taxonomy): domain Eukaryota; kingdom Metazoa; phylum Mollusca; class Gastropoda; order Stylommatophora; family Achatinidae; genus Lissachatina; species Lissachatina immaculata. Next base: position 16,808,830 of record CM019704.1, on the reverse strand, counting down.
TTCCTGTTGTAATCTCCCTGCAACTGCAAACAAGATATTCCTTGCTGCCTGTGTCATGAAGACGGTGCTGGGCAAACATGGCGCTGAATTAAAACAGTGGCTGAGACACACAATGGACAGAAAAGGGAAAAAAGAAAAAAGAGACCACTAAAAGCTACCTGGAGTAGAACTATAGAAGCAGAGATGCATGCACCACAGCTGGGGCACAATGTAAAGGCTGGCCGCAGACCGTGAGAGGAGGCGAGATACAGTGCTTGTAGTAACGTCCACAAAAACAGTAATGGGAGGCGAGATACAGTGCTTGTAGTAACGTCCACAAAAACAGTAATGGAAGACAAGATACAGTGCTTGTAGTAACGTCCACAAAAACAGTAATGGAAGACGAGATACAGTGCTTGTAGTAACGTCCACAAAAACAGTAATGGAAGACGAGATACAGTGCTTGTAGTAACGTCCACAAAAACAGTAATGGGAGGCGAGATACAGAGTAACGTCCACAAAAACAGTAATGGGAGGCGAGATACAGAGTAACGTCCACAAAAACAGTAATGGGAGACGAGATACAGTGCTTGTAGTAACGTCCACAAAAACAGTAATGGGAGGCGAGATACAGTGCTTGTAGTAACGTCCACAAAAACAGTAATGGGAGGCGAGATACAGTGCTTGTAGTAACGTCCACAAAAACAGTAATGGGAGGCGAGATACAGTGCTTGTAGTAGATTCCACAGAAACTAATGTCAAGGCAACCAGTAAAATGTATCAGCTCCGGCATGTAGAGCAGCGGTTTCCAACTTGTTCTCTGCATACCCACAAGTAGTGGTCCGCGCGCGCATTATCAAATGCTCCACGTCTGCGTTATCAATTTGGTATTTAACGTCATCAGTTGAAGACAAGAATCGTTAAGGCTTAATGGCATTGTGATACTGCATGTCTTCTCTTTCGTTGTTCGCTGAGACCTCGACTCCAATCTCTCACACAAAATGTGGCATCTCGTCTCAGATTTACAGCATATACTGAATATACAGTGGCCCGCAACTTAGTATAGTAGGAAAAATGGTCACTGTGTGTAAAAACAAGAGAACCACTGATGTAGAAAATAGGTAGAAACGGTTTGGTTTGGGCGGGGGTGGTTTTTTTCTGGAATTTGGAACAGACAAATAGAACAATATAGAACAGCAAAAGGATATGAGATATATTTAATTCGACGAATAATATGACTTTGAAAAAAAAATGGAAGAAATGGCGTATTCTGGGGTAAAGATGATGCTGTCATTTATTGCTTACTTAGCTTGAACGTTAGCGACTGATGTGGTGATACATTTGATGAGAGTGGATTCACTGATTGGGAAACCCTGTGGCGAGTTGCTGAAGGCTCAGACTGACCTAGATGAGTAATGGTGAAAGTGATAAGACACTGGAATACAAAGAATACCAGTAGGCAGTGAGGGTGGCAAGATGACCGGAAGTACCAAGATACTGAAATACAGGATTTCTGTCTCTTCATGTCTGCCCATTTGTCTGAGCGCGCTTTTATTTATTTATCTATTTATTTATTTATTTATTACCTTTCTGCTATCTATCTATCTATCTATCTATCTATCTATCTATCTATCTATCTATCTATCTATCTATCTATCTATCTATCTATCTATCTATCTATCTATCTGTCTGTCTGTCTGTCTGTCTCTCTCTCTCTCTCTATATATATATATATATATATATATATATATATATATATAACTCGTATATTACCTGAGTGGTTTTAAGATACATTATATTCAAAAGGTTATCTGCTATTTTTTGTATATGCAACGTTCTGTAAATCTTGAAACATGTCAAAGACATGTTTCTTGTTCCCTTATAAGAATGAAGACCAGTATTTTGAATGCGTATTTTGCTTTGTCCAAAGGCCCCAGAATGCCTATGATAAATCCAGGATGTGGGCTTTTGTCACTGCATTTCCATCCCTCTTGTCTGCCAGACCTCGACTCCAATCTCTCACACAAAATGTGGCATCTCGTCTCAGATTTACAGCATATACTGAATATACAGTGGCCCGCAACTTAGTATAGTAGGAAAAATGGTCACTGTGTGTAAAAACAAGAGAACCACTGATGTAGAAAATAGGTAGAAACGGTTTGGTTTGGGCGGGGGTGGTTTTTTTCTGGAATTTGGAACAGACAAATAGAACAATATAGAACAGCAAAAGGATATGAGATATATTTAATTCGACGAATAATATGACTTTGAAAAAAAAATGGAAGAAATGGCGTATTCTGGGGTAAAGATGATGCTGTCATTTATTGCTTACTTAGCTTGAACGTTAGCGACTGATGTGGTGATACATTTGATGAGTGGATTCACTGATTGGGAAACCCTGTGGCGAGTTGCTGAAGGCTCAGACTGACCTAGATGAGTAATGGTGAAAGTGATAAGACACTGGAATACAAAGAATACCAGTAGGCAGTGAGGGTGGCAAGATGACCGGAAGTACCAAGATACTGAAATACAGGATTTCTGTCTCTTCATGTCTGCCCATTTGTCTGAGCGCGCTTTTATTTATTTATCTATTTATTTATTTATTTATTACCTTTCTGCTATCTATCTATCTATCTATCTATCTATCTATCTATCTATCTATCTATCTATCTATCTATCTATCTATCTATCTATCTATCTATCTATCTATCTATCTATCTGTCTGTCTGTCTGTCTCTCTCTCTCTCTCTATATATATATATATATATATATATATATATATATATATATAACTCGTATATTACCTGAGTGGTTTTAAGATACATTATATTCAAAAGGTTATCTGCTATTTTTTGTATATGCAACGTTCTGTAAATCTTGAAACATGTCAAAGACATGTTTCTTGTTCCCTTATAAGAATGAAGACCAGTATTTTGAATGCGTATTTTGCTTTGTCCAAAGGCCCCAGAATGCCTATGATAAATCCAGGATGTGGGCTTTTGTCACTGCATTTCCATCCCTCTTGTCTGCCAGACGTTGAGCCATTATGAGCTGAAATTACTGTACGAGAGACGTCTCAAGAATTCTTTATGGTGCAGAAACAAGTTTATGAATCAAGAAAATATCAAATGATAACAGAGGCCCTATGTGCGTGGGTTTTACAGAAGAATGGGGGCATATTTCATCGTCAAGAAGGAAAATCAATAATGAATTATTCCGATGAAATGAAACTGAAGAGAATATAGGTTTTAAAGATACTGTACTCGGACAGCTGAACTAGTTTTGAACGAAATGGCAAACAAGAGGATATATTGATCAGCGTATTAGAGGATAATTTGAAAGAGCTAGACAATGGAGACGATAAAGGAGAAAAAAACACGCAAATGTTAGAAAAATACATGTGAAAGATAGTTTGGTCTTCACTACAGAAGAAGAAGAAGCAGTAGAAGAAGAAGAATGAACAGGAGGAGGAGAATATTCTATTTACAGCTTCATTCTTTTCACGTAACGTACAAGAAGAGGAAGAAAGAGGAGGAGGAGGAGGACGAGGATGAGAAGGAAGAAGAAAAAGATGGAGGAGGAAAAATGAGGAGAAGAAGAAGGAAGAGAAGGAGGAGGAGAAAAAAGAAGGAGGAGGAAGGAGAAAGAAAAAGAAGAAGAATGTTGTATTTACAACCTTATTGTCTCACTTCTCATGAAACATAGAAAAAAAAGGAGGAGAAGGTGAAGAAGAAAAAGAAGAAGAAGAAAGGAGGATGAGAAAGAGGAGAAGAAGAAGAAGAATTTTGTATTTACAACTTTATTGTCCCACTTCTCATGAAAAATAGAAGGAGAAGGAGAAAACGAATGAGAAGGAAGAAGGAGGAGAAGGAGGAGAAGAAGAAGAAGAAGGAGGAGGAGGAGGGGAAGAAGAAGAAGGAGGAGGAGGAGAAAGAAGAAGAAGAAGGAGGAGGAGAAAGAGGTAGAAGAAGAAGAAGAAGGAGGAGGAGGAGAAGAAAGAGGAAGAAGAAGAAGAAGAAGAAGGAGGAGGAGGAGAAAGAGGAAGAAGAAGAAGAAGAATGTTTTATTTACAACTTTATTTGTCTCACTTTTCATGAAACGCACAACAAAACAACAAGGAATCTTGTTTTTAATCTCTGCTAAAGCAACCAGATTTTCTTTACAGGACAACTGTTCGATGATTTCAATCTCCCCCAAATAGATGGCCACCGGCGGGCTCATCTTGTAAGCCAAATATTTGAGCGAGGGAACTTACGCAGGCCGCTATCAAATCAAACCGGCAAGTCTGGCCGATCATGAGGAATCAGATCAAGCCCGCACTATTTTTAAACAAGGGCTCCCCTACACACAATCAAATCAGCGGCATACAAACCTCTTCATTTAGCTTTCGTGACAAAGCTAAATGTGTTTTAGAGATTATTCTCGGTGCTATCTTCTATTGATGCAGGATAATTTCAACCAGGGATTAAGCATCAAAGAGTATTTACTAGTTTCTGAGCGAGTGGTTGAGTTGGATTACATTTCGAAAATCTTCGTGAGAACCATTCCCACACTCCAAGCCTCGGGTTATATATTTGCTTGTAGATACTGAAATAATAATGATAATTTAGAGAAGACCGTATTGGAAGGATACATAATGGGAAAAAGAAAAAGAGGAAGACCAAGACGAAGATGGCTGCAAGACATCGTTGACGATCTGGAAATGGATGCAACAGCAGCAGGCCATCTTGCTCACAACCGAGAGGCCTACAGGAGAGCTGTTTGGGAGGCAAGGTTCCGCAAGGGACATGCAAATGAATTAATGAATGAGATACTGTTGCTTCATTAAGAGTGGGGAGTATTGACATTTTACTTTACTACTTAGGCAGGGCAGCAGAAGATGGAGGCAACAAAGAGGACATCGACAACAGGCTAACTAGAGCAAAACAAGCGTTTCCCATGCCTGGACAAAATAGGAACATTTTTTTTAAAAAGCTGAGCACGAAAATCAAAAAGTCGGATATGTAGGAGTAATGTCGTCAGTGTTATACTCTACGGAAGCGGATCCATGGAAATACTTCAGAAAATAAATGGACAGCCTTTACTGGTGGCCTATGCTCCAGATAGGGGTGAAGTAGCCAGGAAGGGAAGGGAAAATATATGGACTATAATCTTATTTTGGAATTCCAGTGGGCGCGTAGTAGGTGACTCATCATCAAAATATGACAGTAAACAGGCTCACAGTTATAAACCACTATCGTTAAATGTTCGGTTGACAGGTCTGGATCAACACTCGGAAAGAAATGCTCGTTAAGATTGTTGGCTCAATGTAAACAGCTTCCACCAAGCTTTCGAGGAAAGAAAGAGCGCTTTCATTCTACTGGACTGCAAGGCAACGGAGAATGAATGTCAGCGTATGCAAAAGAAATGTAATGTAACCACAAAGCACCTCTGTAAACCTGTCTCTTTGAGAAGTTCAAGAAAAGGTGTTACAAAAGTCGAAACTTCAGACGAAAGACTTCAAAATCTCTGGGACCATCCATTAGAACCACATGATCTGGTGAAGTAGGTTAAGAAATTCTGAAGGAAAAGAAAATTATGAAATTCTGAAGGAAAAGAAAATTATGAAATTCTGAAGGAAAAGAAAATTATGAAATTCTGAAGGAAAAGAAGATTGCAAAGACATAAAAGCGAAGTCAGTTATATCTATCCCACTTTGAATGACGATGAGTATTACTGGCCTTAAGATTAATATGTAGGAGTCATAATTACTAGATCAGCTTTAAAGACGACGAAATATGAACGATGTTCTGAAGGTGGACATGTTAAAGCTGACATTGATTGGTTTTTATTGTGGCGTTATCTGCTATTTATTTTCCTTTCTCGTCTTTTTTTTCCTCTTAACAAGATCAATCGGTTCGGTAATTTTTTTAAAAACTGTTTGTACCGTTTTGTCTTTCTCTTTCATGTATTATGCAGGATTTTCTCTTCACTCTTTTCTGAAATGATGAAAGACCAAATCATCAGTGCCTGCAATAGAAACATATAATGGCGTCCAGTATAGGGAGAATGTGAAAGATTAAACACGAGAATATTAATTCTTCTTCCTGCTGAATGTCGCCTGGAACAAACAGAAACAACGTTTGAAATGTACATGAAACAAATGTCCCAGACGAGTCGCAATCGCGGTTTTGCGAGACGCCGATACTTACGCGTTATATGCCATGCAGTCTGCGTGAGTAATTTAGAAGCTTATCAGTTATTTTGCAGGACTGTATGGGGAGTAATTACCTGGTCCGGAGGGAATGATTGTTGGGAGTAGCGCAAATGGAGCAGTCGGATCTAATAGAACGATTGCAGCACAGATCTTGGCCAGCTGGGCTCTGGTACTGGCTCCAGCCGCAGATGAAGATGAGTTAGGTCCACTAGATCCATTGTTTTCTACTTTCATCCCGTCTCGGTGTAGACACTTTCCACATTTCAGAGTGGACAGTTCTCACATTTCAGTGTAGATTATTCTTCTCCGACCCCTATTAAAAAAAAGGAGAAAAATGGTAACTGCAAATATTCTCGAGCTATCACATGACATATATCATATATTATGTCATGGAGATATACGTGATGTCATGATATGTGATGTAATATACGCCATGTGTCATGTACTCCCATCTGTAAAACAGAATGGGTGCCGGGAGAAATATTTATCACGAAGCCGATTTGTACCAATATCTTGAAGTAGAAATCTGTATAGGTTGTATAGAGAAGAAAACAACACAGGAAAGCTTAACCTCAAAAGGATGAGGTCAAACAGGAGTTAAAACTGCTAAATGTTTCCCTCCACCAAAGCGTTATTTGTAGATATAACAAATGTAATTCAGTGATTGCGGTAGGATTTTTTGAAACCTATACGACTGTACAACTTCCATGAATTACTTTCTGAAATACCGGTTTTGTTAACAAAACATTCAGTGTCTTTTACTTTTTTTTTTATGTAACATTAAACACATTTTATAAACATCAACGCAAAGTATATGTTTATGTGATTTCTTTTTCTTATATCAAACAAGTGACCAGCCATAATTTATTACTTGGGTGCCATCTATCGTTACTGCAGCGAGATATACTTACCTTACTTAAGTGACTAGCCACTTCGCTACTTGGGTGTCTCCTATAGTTACTTCAACGAGATATACTTACCTTACTTAAGTGACTAGCCATTTCGCTACGTTTGTGCCACCTATCGTTACTGCAGCGAGATATACTTACCTTACTTAATTTACTTTCCAAGATTATCAATACAAGACAGAAACTGCAGAATGGAACAAAACCTACACTACAGCTTTGTGCTGGGACTAGGAAAATAGAAAACGTTCATGAACATAAAACTCTTTGCCTCATCAGTGATCAACATTTAACTTAGAATTCTCATGTACATAACCTAGCAAACTTGACAGCACAGAAAGTTTACCAACTAGCCAAAATTAAACGCTTTATCGACCAAGACACAAGAAGGACATACTACATATCAATCACATATACACACACTTATATTGTTGCTCCACAAACTGGAACTCAGATGGATGCTCAGTCTCAAACGCAAAAAGGCTCCATTCATTTTACAAACCAGCAGTAAATCTGATTTGTTACAAACACCCAACACAGACTGTAGATCAGCACAAAGAACTCAAAATTCTACCCCTCAAATGTAGTATCATTTTTAACAAACTCAAGTTTACTCATAGAATTTTGTCACACAATGCTCCGCCTTACTTGTGGCCACTGTTTACTTCTAACAATCAACAGAACCAACGTTTAAAAAACTGTCTTCTTCCTAAACCCAGGCTTGATCTGTACAAGGAAGTCTTTGCATACTCTGCTGTACAGCTCTGAAATTCACTCCCCTACCGTCTTAAATCGATGTGTAATACTTCATTCTTTAAGTCGAGCCTTTTTCAATATTTACTGGCTTGTAACTATATGCCTCCATAGAATATCTAATAGCCTCTCATCTCACGACTCGTCAGCCACTGAGTTCTGTTTTAAATGTTCTAAACGTAACTTGTTAGAAATTATTTTAACGCAAGTGCCAGAACTGCACTGAAAATTTATGCCTGTATGTGTATGTGCCTGTGTGTGTATGTGCCTGTATGCGCGTGCACGCGCAATTTTGTTAGTTACCTTTCATGTAGATCATTATTTTTTATTTGTGAATGTATTAGTTTACTGCCTTATATTTATGAATATAATAATTAATTTTGCATTCTTTGTTTTTTTTCCATGTAATTTGTATAATTCTTGAGTGTGTGGGAAGAATGAAAAATGGAGTTATGAAGGGCAAAATGTAATACAGGCCTGCGCGCCAAATTCTTCACCTTTTGAGAATAAAGATCGTTCTTTCATTCATTCTTTATCCTTCTACTTGTACCGTGAAGTGCTGAAGGGGAGATGCAGTTGGGGTTTTTTGGGCCATATGAGTGGCCTCAGTGATGTCCATGTTGTAATTTGTGAGTGTTTCTGTAAGTCTATCTTGGGGTTTTTTGGGCCATATGAGTGGCCTCAGTGATGTCCATGTTATAATTTGTGAGTGTTTCTGTAAGTTTATCTTTCAATATTTTCCCGGGGTCTTCGTGTTGATCTGTGTCCTGTAGTTCTCTGGTTGAAGGTCCTCGTGCTGGTTGCATATGAGTCATTCTCATTATGTGGCTAAACCGTTTAAATCTTTTTTTTTCTACTTATTGTAAGCATGGTGTAGTTCCAAACAATTGTCTTATGTCGTTATTTCTTAGCTCATCCCTCCAAGTGACATTTGCTGCTATTCTTAGGCATCTCATCTAGCATGTAGATATTTTATTTTGCTGTTTCTTGGTTAGTGTCCATGTATGGCTTTGGTAACACAACGCTGGTATTAATATGCGTGTTTATTATGCATTTGTACCAGCGAGATATAATCTTTATAAAATGCTCACGTGGTAAGTCAAAGTCAAAACTGGCTGATTCTCCTTCACGCAAGATATAAACCGGTTACGGTAACCGCTCAGATTTTCGGTTTTTCTATTTTCTAATCTGTCATTTACTGGCAATAGCCGGTCAGCGCGACCACTGTATAACACGTGTAACAGAAAGAAAATGTATTACTAAGAGGGGAATGCTTGAAATAAAAATAGCTAGTAAACATGAAAAAATAAGAAAAAGAGGAAGACCAAAACGAAGATGGCTGCAAGACATCGTTGATGATCTGGAAATGGATGCAGCAACAGCAGGCCATCTTGCTCACAACAGAGAGGCCTACAGGAGTGCTGTTTGGGAGGCAGAGTTCCGCAAGGGACATGCAAATGAATGAATGAATGAGTAAACATTATAGTAATGATAGTATATTAGACAGATTTAGCACGCTGCTGTATGATTAGCATTCTAAAAATAGTAGACAAAGAACGTTAGATGTGAGAGAAAAGAATGACAAGAGAATTACCTTGGACTGAAACCACGGAATCCGGCACGGTAAGCAGGCACCTATCCCGTGATAAACACCGCGCTATCCAACTGGGCCATCTTACACCTTCAAGCCAACGATGGAGGGATGAAATGACAGAAACCCTATATATCCCATTATATGAAACAAATCGCCGAACTCAATCAAGACGTCCATCTGTCCCTTCAACGGACAAGGTATTTGAGGAAGAAGGCATGACAAGACAAGACAAGAATACTTCGCGAAAGAATTGTGTTATTTCTCTCAAGCCGTACAGAAAGTCATTACAGTAAATTATCACCAGGGAACAAAAACGTTTCATCATTTACCTGCCACTTTCATGCAGGGAATTTTGCTAGGATTTCATGGACTTTTACTTAAGCCGTCAGAATACATTCATTAATTAACTATAACCTTTCTATGTAACAAAAATACATTTCAGACCTTATCGCTGTACTCAGATTTTTTTCTGTTTTGTACCAGAGGTGAAGTGGTACCCCTGTCACGTCATGGAGACAGTTAGGGGACGTGGCGTTTTGATATGACCGCGTACCAGGAGAGTGGTGTAGTCAGGATCACTAGTGGGCGTCTTTCTTTCCCTCAACTTTAGAAGGGACATGATACCCATTTCTACAGCGGGGTGGCTGAAATGTCTTCGGAACAACCTACCTTCGCCACGACATACGAAGGCCCTAATCGTTTCGCTACTTTGGTGTCCCCTATCTTTAACTACAGCTTCTTAAGTTTCAATCCAGATTATTGGTATTCAGATTTTTAAAATGCCAGCTCTTTGTTGCTTGTAAGGACTGAAAACCATATATATATATATATATATATTATATGCTTGTGAGACCTGGACACTTAACAAAACAGCTGAGAAACACATAAATGCCTTTGAATGTAAATGCTACAGAAGAGTTCTTCAAATATCGTGGACACAAAAAACAACAAATATATCTATACTACAAGAGCTTA
>CM019704.1:16600928-16793428 GCA_009760885.1 Achatina immaculata | reverse complement strand
GAGTAGAAACAGGGATGAATAGCGTGCAACACAACTCGGGTTGCCATACTAGGTGATAGCGTGCAACACAACTCGATTGCCATACTAGGCTGATAGCGTACAACACAACTCAGATTGCCATACTAGGCTGATAGTGTGCAACACAACTCGGGTTGCCATACTAGGCTGATAGCGTGCAATACAACTTGGGTAGCCATACTAGGCTGATAGCGTGCAACACAACTCAGATTGCCATACTAGGCTGATAGCGTGCAATACAACTTGGGTTGCCATACTAGGCTGATAGCGTACAACACAACTCAGGTTGCCATACTAGGCTGATAGCGTGCAACAACTCAGGTTGTCGTACTAGGCTGACTGCGGAGCGTCAGAAGTGGATGGATGGATGGATGGATGGATAAACGCAGACATCGTGAACAGATTACACACATTTTAGCTATGAGATATTGATACTTTCAACAAGGATTGTAGTTCGAGTAAAGTCGCTTAAAGCTAAGAATCTGGATACAAATAACAGCTGAAACTTCACAACCAGTCTTAGACACATGAATCTTGTTCATAATGTCAGATATAGCCAGATCACAGGCGTTTTATAATGGCTGAACCTATAGCAGCTTCCGGTACGAGATTGACACAGTACAGTTACTCCGCAACTAACTTCTTCCTTGCATTCTTTTAAATAAAGTTTCCCTCTGCAATTTAGCTTTTCTCCTAGCTCAGTTGTTCGTTGTGATTTGAATGAAACCGATGATGTATTGAAATAAGATTCTCCGAACTCAAGTTCATGCCCTTGTATTCAGTTTCAGAAATCAGAGACTGGAAAATTTATGTCCCTTTCCGTGTTTTCTCTTCATTCGGAGTTTAATTTCTCTCCCTTGTTCTTTACACATCGCGAATCAGTTATTCATCTGGACTTTGGATGATTGCTTGATTACTTGCACGCCTCTCAGTGCAAAAAGTCTCGAAAGCTGATGGAGGGGTGGAAAGGTCGATAAGTACAGGGGGGTCGGCGAGCAGTATCAGTTAAATGCCTGTCTGGAAGTCGTAGACACGCGAAGTTAGAAAACTATTCAATTTATCGTGAGGGCGAGAATTACATCCAGCGTCCCATTGCCACGGCAGGGTCCCAGTGCTTGGGACCAATTTCTGAGCTATCAGAATGTACGAGGAAAAAAAAAAAATCTCGGAGATTTGGCCGTAGGGCTGTGATAAATTGACCTCTCTCTCCGCTCCGATAGTACATAAATACCGAAAAGAAATCCAAGTAGATTTGCTGGAGCCAGTGTTGAATTTATGACCTAGTGGTATAATACAACGCAGATTAAATCATTTGCGCTCTGCTATAAATTAAAGATAGAGAAAATGTCTTTTACTAGTTCGTTCTCAATATTTCTTTAAGCAACGCTTTGTAGGTATGTATAAATACGAAAGCGGAACTTGTTTCAAGTGATTTTGGAGCTAATTTTTCCCGTTGTATTTCTGTAAAATGACTTGCTTGTGTTTTTGAATTCCTGTATTCCAGACATTTGCTGCAGAGGACAAAAAACAAACAAAAATGATATCTTTGTACTCTACACCCTTTTCTTCAAGGTCATGGGCGCTGTGGAAACTAATCGGAAGTAGTCTGGATTATTGTGATCTGGTGGAGTGTCAGCTGTAGTTGTTTTTGTTTTTTTTAAATAGTGAGTTCGAATCCGTTAAATATCTTTTGTGTGTGTGTGTGTGTGTGTTTCTCTCTCAGCCTCTATTTTTTCACACACACACACACACACACTCACTCACTTTTCTTTCTTTCTGTCTGTCTGTCTATCTATCTGTCCCTTCCTTCTTCTCTCCCTATGTCTGTCCTCTTCCTCTCCCCTCTCTCTGTATCTCTCTCTCTCTCTTCATTCACCCCCGTCTCACTCCTCCTCCCTCCTTTTCACTTTCTTATTTAATCTGTTTACTACCATGGCCGTTTCAGATTACTGCCAGTTGAAATACTGAAAGATCACACATTATTACAAAAGAAACAAGTGCACAACCCTGAATTATAAAAATCACTTCTCCCAAACTACAGTAATGAACCGTTCTAGCTGAAAGACTCTAGCAAAGGTTTCTACTCTCTACAAGCAATGCTTCACTGATCGAGCCACAGTTCTGCAGCCCACGAGAACGATACAGAACTGAAAGTTTCTTCTGAAAATTACAGTTAATTCCAATAGGTTCTCAGACTGGGAGACAGCGCCCCATCCCAGGGAGGGGGGAGCAGGAAGGAGCCGCGTTTGGGAGATGTGTGTGTGTGTGTCAGGGAGGAGATTGAAGGAAAAGGGAGCTGCAGAGGTATCAGAACACATCATAAGGGTTTGTGGACAGTACCTGGATAGTCGTGGAATTCAGGGGGAAGTGGTAAATGGTTTGGGAATTACTGATTAAAAACTACACTAAAGCACATTCAAAATACTTTAAATATTGATTCCGAATATTTATTCCTAATATTGATAACGAAACAAGAAATAAAGACGCAGTAATGGCACTTAGAACCTAAAGCAAGAGGATCTCCGCCAGCTGGGTGCCATTGTTGCTTCTCTATTGTCGTTATCCTTGATGAAGCCATATCGCTGAAATATTGGTTTGTTACTGTATGTTTTACATTTCTGTGTACATATCTCCATGCCTCTTTTTGCTATTTCTTTTCATCTTTGCTTTAAAAGTGGACCTCACTCTTCTGGCTATCTCTACTGTACTAGAAGATAGAAAGAATAAGAAGAGTGGGTAGAAACAAGAATGCCAGAAGGTAAGATGAGCACGTATAAATGAAGAACATACAACCATCCACTATTTCGGCATATCTGTTGTGTTGTTTTTGTATCTGATTCTTGAAAAAAGGCATATGCTTATCTTACTTTCTGTTCTCCTTGTTCTGCCCACTTTCCTTAGTCTTTTTTTTCCCTTCAAACTGGACCATACAACCCCATCTGCTTATTACTAGAACCACTTTTACCATAGTCGACATTTCTCTAATCTCTGACACTACTCCACTAAAACCAGTTTCACCACAGTCGACATTTCTCTTATCTCTCACATTACTCTACTAGAACCACTTTTACCGCAGTCAGTCAGTCAATTGCATGTCCATTGCGAAACTTTGACTCCCTGACAGCTTTCCTATAGGCCTCTCAGTTGAAAGCAAGATGGCCTGCTGCTGATGCGTCCATTCGCAGATCATCAATGATGTCTTGTAGCCAACTTCGTCTTTGTCTTCCTCTCTTTCTTTTTCCCATTATATACCTTTCCAAGATTGTCTCCTCTAAATTCTCATAACGTTTAATGTGTCCAAAATATTTAAGTTTTCTCTCTTTAATCCTCTTTACTAGCCAATCTTCTTCAATATCAAGTTTTTGTAGTATGGAGATACAGTGTATTTGTTGTTTTTTGTGTCAATAATATTTGAAGAACTCTTCTGTAGCATTTACATTCAAGGGCATTTATATGTTTCTCATGTGTTTTGTTATGTGCCCAGGTCTCACAGGCATATGTTGCCATGGGAAAGATGCACGCCCTTTAAAATCTTATTAAAATCTTATTTTTGTAGTTCTGTTTGTTCCTCTCCACAGCTTGTATAGTTGTTTTATTTTTTGAAGAGCGATAGATGTCCTCCTTTTAATTTCCCTCATTGTATCTTCATTATCAGTTATGATCCAAGATATTCAGACACTCCAGCTCTTCCAGTTTTTCATCTTTGGCGTGTATTTCAGCTGCCTTGTTTGTTGTTTTTTTTCAGTTGTCATCAATATAGTTTTCTTCCCATTACGATAGAGGTTTTGCTCTTCATGTTCTTACGGACTGACATAATTAGTTTATCCATTCCTTTTTGTGTTGTGGACAGTAATACTGTGTCATCAGCATATCTAATCTTTGGTAAGTCATAACCTCCAACTGTTGTGGCATCGTAATATTCTTTGTCTACATTTTCTCTAAAATTCCTCATTATATTTTCAGTATACAAGTTAAATAAGTAAGGCGACAGAATGCACCCCTGACGGACTCCTTGTTTTATGTCAAACCAAATTGTTGTTTCATCATTTATTCTTACTGCTGCTTGTTGGCCTGGATATAGCAGTGATTTTAATTGTGTCACATGTCTTGGAAATCCCATTTTCTTCCATTATTTCCCAAAGTTTCTGGTTTCGTTCCACTTCCTTGTCTAAAATTAGCTTGGACCACATTGATTTCTTCTTCTATTTTCTTACGAAGTCTACTCATTATGATTTTTAATAGAATTTTACTGGTATTTTACTGCAGTCACCTGTCTCTAAATCTGATTAGTGTTTGCAGTTTACGGTCTCTTACAAGACTGGACTAATCACTTTATACAAATCCTAGGTAGGCGGTTGCTCGTTTTACTGGAGTCCTCAGTTCGAGTCACGCCCATTTTCTGATTATTTTTCTTTATCTCAGATATAATGTGCTCTATCTATTATTTTTCTTTATCTCAAGTGTAATGTGCTCTATCTACTATTTTTCTTTATCTCAAGTGTAATGTGCTCTATCTACTATTTTTCTTTATCTCAAGTGTAATGTGCTCTATCTACTATTTTTCTTTATCTCAAGTGTAATGTGCTCTATCTACTATTTTTCTTTATCTCAAGTGTAATGTGCTCTATCTACTATTTTTCTTTATCTCAGATATAATGTGCTCTATCTACTATTTTTCTTTATCTCAAGTGTAATGTGCTCTATCTACTATTTTTCTTTATCTCAGATATAATGTGCTCTATCTACTATTTTTCTTTATCTCAAGTATAATGTGCTCTATCTACTATTTTTCTTTATCTCAGATATAATGTGCTCTATCTACTATTTTTCTTTATCTCAAGTGTAATGTGCTCTATCTACTATTTTTCTTTATCTCAAGTGTAATGTGCTCTATCTACTATTTTTCTTTATCTCAAGTGTAATGTGCTCTATCTACTATTTTTCTTTATCTCAAGTGTAATGTGCTCTATCTACTCTTCTTCTTCGTTCGCTTTTACCACCAAGACCGCCCCGTGATCCTACTGAATTTACTCCTGTGGTCCTCGATAGGTCCTTTGGTCCCCCCTGTGGTCCCCGAAAGGACCACGCGAGATCCACAGGAGGAACACAAGAGGTTCAGAGCATCGCAGGACTTGAGTCTGTATTCTCGGTGGGTCTCAGAAGCGGGATTGCGTGAAACCGTGGTTTTCATTGCACAAGTTTAATCTTAGAATTGGACTTTCTCACCGGAAAAACTCGACGTGTTTTGGGATACCCGTGTGTCCCCGCCGGGTGAGAGGTGATTGCCCATCCAGTCCAGCGTTGGACTTTCTGACCGGAAAACCTCAGCGTGATTAGGATACGCATACATCTTCATCGAGTGAGAGGTGGTTGCCTATCTAGACTGCACTGGTCCGGTGTCTCCGACTTCAGCATTTTGTGGTCGTGCTGTTACCTTTGCTATTTGTGACCAGGACGGAGCTTTTGTCCAGGAGGACGAATCTTCGCCACTAGTAAGTTTTACCCCTGGGTTAAGCCGGTTTAGGCGTATTATCCCAGTATGGGCGTGTTTAGGACGTGACTGACCTCTAGAGCGGAGGTACCGTGTCACGAGTAATCATCAAGTTTCAGCCCTGCGTTAAGCCGGTTTAGGCATATTTCACCAGTATGGGTGTATATCGGACGTGGCCGGCCTCTAGAGCAGAGGTGGCGTAGTGTGATTAGCTCTCGCCGCGAGACTACTGGACATACCGATTAAACTTCACTTTATCCTTTCCCTCACCTTTTCACAGCGGCGCCGCCCAACAACTTTAGCCGGGAGGAGTATCGCTTCACGCGCGATAGCCGAAGAATCTCAGCAGCAATGTCTTATTTTAACCCCTGGGTTAAACCGGTTTAGGCAGTCTACCCCAGTATTCGTGTGTATAGGATGTGGCCGGCCTCTAGAGCAGAGGTACCGTGATATGAGCTGTCCTGACCTCGAGACTACTGGTCACTTCACTTAATCCTTCACCTTTTCCACGATGGCGCTTCGCAGCAACCCTAATCGTATCTTTCTTCATTGTCCAGAAGGAGTTTCACCTTATGCACGACAGCTGAAGAATCTCGCCAGCAGCGGCTTTATCTACTATTTTTCTTTATCTCAAGTGTAATGTGCTCTATCTACTATTTTTATTTGTCTCAGGTGTAAAGTGCTCTATCTACTATTTTTCTTTGTCTCAGGTGTAAAGTGCTTTGTCTACTATTTTTTCTTTATCTCAAATGTAGAGTGCTCTGTCTACTAATTTTCTTTATCTTACTTGTAAAATGCTTTTGTCTACTAATTTTCTTTATCGTACATGTAAAGTGCTTTGTCTAATATTTTTCGAATATAACACTTTTTTCTATCACTTTACAGTGCGCAAACCTCGTTGTTTCCACTTTGCTAAATATGACACAAGTACTGAATTGCCAGGTTCAGGTTATCTACCTTGATTTCATTTGGGTTTTCTTTAGTTTCGAAAATAAAACAAAAATATGTATATATCATTACCAGATATATTTACGAAGTCGCTGATAAGCACACCATTCATAGAAAAGAGCACATGCGATAACATTGGTCCCAGCATTCCGCTTTCTTAAACACTGCAGTAGCAAGCAATTCTAGCTCAAACGACCTCAAAAGGGATCACTTCTCCAGGCTGTCCTTTGTATCTTTTGGTTACTCGTTCACCAGACAACGGCTGCGATCGTGCCGGCTGTTGTTTTGCTTCTTCTGGCCGAAGATGATACGGACTTTGCTTTCCTTTTGAGCTCTTTCTGTGAAGAGCGACTGCAACTTTCATCAGTTCATCAATCTGGGTCGTCGGTATCCACCAATAAACCACTACATTCCCAGGGCACGCGTACACACGAAACCGACTTAATATGGAAATGAAAACAAAACAAATGATGTCTTGAGTGTAGGCACCAGCAGTCTAAGATGTATTCACTAGAACTGCTTATAGCTTCCCTCATCGAATATATTTCTCACTTCGTTGACATGACAAGGGCAATCTAGGATTTTTTTTTCTTCTTTAGTGGTTTCTGTTTTCGGGGAATGGGCGCTCAACTAAATTGGCTCAGAGGCTCATTTCTCTGGGAGCTGCCAGAGACGTGGAAATGGACGATGTTTTCCCGATGGTCGAGAGAAATCACGCTCCTCTGTTGACTCTGCGGGGTTTTTTTGACCATTTCCTGCCAGGAAAACAAAAGTTGATGAGGCCCAAACTCCCGGGGCCATATTGCTTGTCACACTTCCATGAGTTCAGATGATGAAAGCTAGATTATGCTGTGTAAATTAGTCTTGCGCTCTCCAAAAAAGTTCTCCTATCTTATTCTAATGACTTGATGTGTGTCCTCGCGTGAATGAATGTGATTTTCCTATAAGGATAAAAAGTTGACAACCATCAGTTTGTGTTCATGTATAAGTTGTGCCGTTGTGAGGAGTCGTTTTTTTTTTAAGTTGAAAATAGTTTTTTCCTGTATTTCTATCTCTCTGTCTGCATGACTGCTTGCAGCAGCCAGGATATATGCGTGTCTGTCTATCTGTCTGTTTGTCTGTCTGTCTGTCGTCTGTCTATCTGAATGACTGACTGCTTGCAGCCAGGCTGTCTGTCTGTGGTCTGTCTGACTGAATGACTGCTTTGCAGCCAGGCTGTCCGTCTGTGCTCTGTCTGAATGACTGACTGACTGCTTGCAGCCAGGCTGTCTGTCTGTCTCCGTCTGACTGACGGACTGCTCAGCAGCCAGGCTGTCTGTCTCTTTTATGTCTGACGTTGTTGCATTAGCGTTACAAATTTTTTCAACTAAAAAACAACGAGATTTCCTACGTTAAAGTGACAGAAAATGCTGGTATGGTTAACCTTCGAAAACCCGGCAGACAAACCACTTTAGATGTGGGGAGACATATAGTAGTAGTATGTTTTAGTGGCAGTATGTGCCAGTTAAAATAGAATGATAAAGTATGGTACGTACCAAGACACGGCACTAATTAAAGTACTTCGCAGTTGTGTAAAGCCGCCACCCTGTGATAAACTGTACTAGTTTTTCTTACTCTATCTACTGATACTATCTGAGGAATTTTGATGTGCAACTGAGAACGAACACATCTCAACAGCTTGAGAACCACTAACACTCAGATTGATAATAGCAATTTCACATATTTATTATAGGAAAAAAATGAGTGGTGAATAAGTGAGGATGTAGCAATAAATTGAGTAAACAGATGAATAATCCAACTCCTCTCCCGACAAGAACTAGTTCGCCATGTAGGGAGGGAGTGTGAAACAATCACTCTCAACTAAGAAAAACAGGCATTCAACATGATGGAATAAGAGTCAACTTACTAACTCACTGAAAAAATTCCATGGATCCTTACATACAACGTCACATCATCAAAAATATCGGATTTAAAGTCCTCAAAAATCTCAATAGAATTAATTCACATTTCTTCAGTTACAAACTATTTCTAACAACTCGTAGCTGCATCAAAAATTTACACATTGGATCCAAGAGAAAAAAAAAACAAAAACTAACTAACAGTTCACATCCTAGATTCCTATCTGAAACATCCTTCTCAGTCAAACTCTACATAAAGAATTTACAGTCACAATGAATCTCAAGTTACTAATCAGTCTACTCCTTATCATTATCCTACGGAAGGGTTTTCTCCTTAAATATGAACTACAATTCCTATTCCTAAATCTTCCCGAAGATTCTATCTCGTGGAAGATAAAAATCGTGATGAAAACATTTCTCAATTCATGCAAAAATTACCTGTTTATGACCTTGGACACCGAACTAAAAACAACAATCCTATTTTAAGCTTTTCAGTAACTAAAAATAACGAATTAAACAAACATGTCCTAATTAACTTTAATTAACTGTAAAAAAATCCCATGCCTGGACATGATATGAAATGGCCTTCAACGTGTCAAACCTGACCTATAGTTGACCTAGACATTTAAAAAAAAAAAAGCTAAGGGCGCTAACCACTACGTCAATCTACCAAATAAATCCCTGGCTAACTCTTCCTATAACGTGAAATACAAGAACAGGATTCCAGAATTAAGGAATTCTTTTACAGACAGCAGACAAAACACTTTAGTCGTGGGAAGACAGCAGACAAATCACTTTACACGTTGGAAGACAGCAGACAAAACACTTTAGAGCTGAGAGAAAGACAATATATCAAGAAAATGACCGTTACTCGAACCACCGACTTTGGTAGGGTGAGCAGCCCCCTAGCATCAAGAAGACAGGCCACTTTCAGTCATCGTACTCATTTCTCTCAGGTCTAATGTGCTTTATCTCCTACTTTCATGAAGGTAAATCTATCTCGTATCACTTTAATCCAGGCAGATCTATCACTTTAATGAATGTAAATCTATCACTTTAATTAAAAAAAACACATATATCACTTTAATGAATGTAAATCTATCCCTTTAATAAAAAAACCACATCTATTACTTTAATTATTGTAAATCTATCGCTTTAATTAAAAAATACATCTATCACTTTAATGAATATAAATCTATCACTTTAATTTATAAAAAACCAGATCTATCACTTTAATGAATGTAAATCTATCACTTTAATTAAAAAAAAACAAATCTATCACTCTAATGAATGTAGATCTATCACTTTAATGAAGGTAAATATATCATTTTAATGAATGTAGGTAGATCTATCACTTTAATGAAGGTAAATATATCATTTTAATGAATGTAGGTAGATCTATCACTTTAATGAAGGTAAATCCATCACTTTACCATATCAGAGTTAGGAATTTTCATATAAATTTCTCCCTTTCCTTTGCTGCGCACAAATAACTGTTATTTTTATTTTTTCATTAGATTATTCACCATTTTATTATAACTTGAATATTTTCTCTAAACACACCGAAGGGCAGTTTACCAGGCAACATGAGAAACATTGATTTACAGGAAAATTATTTTAAAGAATCCAGCTCGTTAAGTGACTCTTTTCTTAAGACTCCCGAGGAGAAAAATCGTATTTTCTCTTAAAATTACGTGAAAAATTCCAGGAACCAACTATAAAGGGAGAGGTCGAGATAAAAAGAGCGGAATTGAGCAACAGTGAAAGAAGAAGAAGAAGAAGAAGAAGAAGAAGAAGAAAAAGAAGAAGAAGAAGAAAGAAGAAGAAGAAGATATTTCAAAACTCTCGGAATACTTGGCAAGTGAGAAACTCACATCCAGGCGACATATTCAGTGCTGATGTTAACTGAGTCAGATTTTTATTCAGAATTTTTAGAAAAAATACACGGAAGAACGTAAACGCTAGAATTATTATCTCCTCTTTAATTGAGTACAGTCATGCACGCCATAAAGTCCCCCTATACGTTAAGTGAAACAGGACGTTATGCGAATTGGACGTTGTGCGAATACAATCTTATATACCTAGCAAACTTACATGGAATAGTGTAGTGTACCCTTATATTAACGCAATCGCTTCTGTTTACGTGGGACATGAGATAAATAAGTCTTGGGTGCGGGAAATTGTTGAGTTCGCCATGTCCAGTTCCGTCCGCTACATCTTGTCCTCTCTGATGGGGTTTTTATCAACTCTTGTTTTTTAACGGCTGGGTGAACCCCGAGGCCTTTTTAGTGTGGTGGTACCGCATGACGGACGTAACAGGCTGGGGGAGGGGGGATTTGGGGGAGAGTAAATCCTGAGTTAAAATCAGAAGCAAGTTTGTTTTACATACACACACACACACAAAAGTTTGTCCTACACACCCCACAAAAGTTTGTTCTACACACCCTACAAAAGTTTGTTCTACACACCCCACAAAAGTTTGTTCTACATACCCCACAAAAGTTTGTTCTACACACACCACAAAAGTTTGTTATACACACCTACAAAAGTTTGTTCTACACACCCCACAAAAGTTTGTTCTACACACCCACAAAAATATGTTCCACACACCCACAAAAATATGTTCCACACACCCACAAAAATATGTTCCACACACCCACAAAGGTTTGTTCTACACAGCCACAAAAGTTTGTTCTACACACCCACAAAACATTTTCCAGCTGACAGCAATGGTATTTTTTGTTCTCCCCTCTCCTCCTCCCCCCCCCTCCCCACTTTGTTGGCTGCCTGGCTGACTGAGTGGTTAGTCGCTCTGTCTACAGATGCAGTGGTAGCGGGTTTAAGTCCCAGCAGTGGGATTTTTTTTTTTTTTTACCCAGTGCCACCACACGAAAAAGTCCCCTGGGGTCCACCTAGGCTTTTTAAAATGGGTACCAGAGAAATCTGGGAAGATAGATGGGGCCAGCATGAGATACTGACCACATCAGACTTTCATGTGCCGATGGTCTTGGAAATACGGGCCCTACCACCGTATCCCCAAGATGCCTTAATGGCATGGGAACGGGGGTTTTGCCTTTACCTTTACTACTTCGTCCTCTTTCAACTGCTGTATGTTTCTTGCATTTGCATTGCTGCATGCAGCGTACCTCAGTCTGGCCTTGCCTGCTGCTGCTTAGCTTGTGGTTATAATGGTTTCACTACCGAATAGCTTATCAGTAGCGTAGCGCAGTACTCTCGTAGTTCTGGTATTTATCTTTCAGGTACATTGTTTCTGGTATTTATCTTTCAGGTACATTGTTTCTGGTATTCATCTTTCAGCTACATTGTTTCTGGTATTTATCTTTCAGCTACACTGTTTCTGGTATTCATCTTTCAACCACGTTGTTTCTGGTATTTATCTTTCAGCCACCTTGTTTCTGATATTCATCTTTCAGCCACATTGTTTCTGGTATTCATCTTTCAGCCACATTGTTATTGTTAAGCAATGAAATACCTTGTTGTATGGTTAGATCTCGGAAAAAAAAATCATAAACAAAGCAAAGGCAAAATAACAAGAGAATTACCCGGGACATGAACCACGGATCCGGTAGAACAAGCGGTCGTCTAGCCAAGAGAGAACAGCGCACTAATGACCTTCGCTATCTAGCACCCCTTTGTTATTATTGCTACCGTGTTAAAAAAACTGCAGTTTTGAATTCCCATTTGTGAAAACACACACACACACGTACACACACGCGAACACACACACACGCGAACACACACACACACGTACACATACACACGTGTACACACACACACACTGATTTATTCTACTAAGATCCCGTAGGTTCCGACCTATTTACTTTCCAGAACATTAAAAACAAAACAAAACAGAACAAACAGGAAAAAAAGGAGAAACGGTTAAGAGCAAAACTAAAAAACGAAAGAAAGAAAGAAAGAAAGAAAGAAAGAAACTCTCACGTGTCACCTGTTTCTACTTGACTTTTATGCCACTGAAGGGAGATCGGACCAAGGCTCTTGTGCGGTACTAGAAAATTGTAGGTCGAGTTCTCAGATCTGGTCTGGCTTTCTGAGGCCTTCTCTGGTTTGGTGGCGATGTGTGTGTGTAAAAAAAAAAGGAGGAGGGGGGAGATTATGGAGATAGGTAGGATCTGGAGGCTGTGGGAGTTTAGAAGGGAGAGGGATGTTGCATACTGGATAAATGTATCCCAAATTCAAAGATTTCATACATTCTTTACTCTCTCAGATATTATGATAATAATAGAAAAAATATACATGTAAATGAGTTTTTATCGAATTATATTATAGATTATATTATAGATTATTATATTATAGATATAATATAAATTAGTTCTAATGTGATATTAATACAAATAATATAAATGATTTTTTAAATTTGATAATAGTAGAGAAATAATATGAATAAGTTTTTATCCCATGCCAATAGAGGAAAGGTATAAATGAGGTTTTTAATCTGATAATAATAGAGAGATAATAAAAATGAATTTTTATTAACATGGTGACTCAGTACTATGTTTTTTTAAACAAAATTTTCAACACAGTAAATTTAGAGATTTTCTAATATGGACAACGTATACAACATACAGTAAATTTAGAGATGTTCTAATATGGACAACGTATACAACATACAGTAAATTTAGAGATTTTCTAATATGGACAACGTATACAACATACAGTAAATTTAGAGATTTTCTAATATGGACAACGTATACAACATACAGTAAATTTAGAGATTTTCTAATATGGACAACGTATACAACATACAGTAAATTTAGAGATTTTCTAATATGGACAACGTGTACAACATACAGGAAATTTAGAGATTTTTTAATATGGACAACGTATACAACATACAGGCATGGTATAAATTAATTATAAAACATGCAGTGGCAACTGGAAGATCATGGGTTCAATCCCGGGACTGGGAAAAAAAAAAGCGACAACTCACAAGACCTCTGGGAGTCATGACCCAGAGGGGCCCACCCCCCTTAGAGTGTCAGGAGTTTAAAGGGCCGAAACACTTGTCTGAGGAGGGTGGGGGTACTTCCTCTGATGATCTGAAGGAGTTGTGTTGTTGTTCCGCTTTCTACGGTAGAGAGTTTCCTGCATATTGCATAAAACACGCCGGGTGATCTTAACCCGTGCTGGACTTCCCCCCCTCGTCCATAGCCCGCTCCCTCGGGTGATTTTTTTTTTTTTTACATTTTCATCGGGGAAGGGCAGGGGTAGGAGAGAGACTGAGACCCTAGAACGATGAGTGACAAACTCAGACTGTTAGAACATTGATCTACAATGTAGAAAGATCAATATTTCTACTGTCAGAAAATCTGTCAATCTGTGGTCCTAGTTCGCCACTGATTGAGAACCCCGGATGTATAGAGTTATTAAAAGCCAAAGAAGTAAAGCCATATGTGTGTGTGTGTGTGTGTGCGGAGAAGGGGAAGGGTGGGAGATAGGGGGTGGGGAGCTACTAACGGAAAGAGGAAATTTGGTAGATATGGGGAAACAAGAAAGAAACAGCGATGAAAGAAAAGAAAAGAAAGAAAGAAAAAAAAGTAACTAAGAACGCTACTGAAAAGTGAACTATTTAAACAAAATGTGACAAATCCAAGTACGAGTACAATTATGGCCAAAGTAATGTAAGGTAAGGTAAGGTAGCTAAATCAGTGTAGTATCACTTGATGTCAGAGACCTTATTATTATTATTACTATTATTATTATTATTCTACGCTCCATGGTTGTAGTCCCAGAAGTCTACGTTTATTATTTCAGATAAACTGTGCGGTCGTTTAAGGTCATTCTTCGCACCCAAAAGCTTTTTTCCTGCTTAGCTCTTTTGTTTTGCAGTTTAGCTCTTTTGTTTTCCTGTTTAGCTCTTTTGTTTAACTCTCCTGTGCTAGAGCTGGGTTCGAGCTTCTTGGCAGAGGAGGCAGATTTGCAGAATGAGGTCTGAACGCCACTCTCGCATGTCCAGAAGAACATCGAGCTGAGCTGTACCCCCCAGCTGGGAAAGGATAACACACTTACCACTGCGCCACTACGGGTGGTTCATGGGAGGAGAGGGGGCGAGGACACTGCTTTGGTGGTCAGCGACCCATGGCTGGCATGCTGATGCTAGGATTAGCGAACCATAGTTGACCAAGACCCTGTCCCACCTTTCCTTTCGTGCCCCCTAGTAACAGGCCTAGCCTGGCTGACGAGGCAGGGCCGTCATAATCCTCATGGTGGTGGAGTCTGCTAAAGAAGTATTGCACACCCCCTCCCCTTGCTTTTCAGCAGCACTCAAGGAATGAAAAAAAAATAGCTGCCATGACCTGCTCCCAAGCCGACACCATTCTGTTTTTCAACATCTTCACCGCACAGGCTGCAGTGAATAGCAGTTCGCGTTTCCAGGTAGACAGAAGAAGAAGAAGTTGTTGCTTCGTCATGATATTAATCCTGTTTATATTCATTCATTTGCATGTCCCTTGCGGAACTTTGCCTCCCTAACAGCACTCCTGTAGGCCTCTCGGTTGTAAGCACGATGCCCTGCTGCTGATGCATCCATTTGCAGATCATCAACGATATCTTGCAGCCATCTTCGCCTTGGTCTTCCTGTCTGTCTTTTTCCCATTATGTATCCTTCCAAGACGGTCTTCTCTAGATTATCATGACATTTAATGTGTCCAAAATATTTAAGTTTTCTTTGTTTAATCCTCCTTACTAGCCAACATTCTTCGGTATTAAGTTCTTATAATATGGATATATTTGTTTTTTTATGTGTCCATATTTGAAGAACTCTTCTGAAGCATTTAAAGGCATTTATGTGTTTCTCAGCTATTTTGTTAAGCGTTGCGATGGGAATGATGCATGCTCTTAAAAATCTTATCTTTGTGGTTCTGTCTGTTCCTCTCCACAGATTCTTTAGTTGTTTTACTTTCTGAAGAGCGATAGATGTCCTCCTTTTAATTTCCCTCACTGTATCTCCATTATTAGTTAGCAGTGATCCAAGATATTCAAAACTCTCCACTTCTTTCAGTTTTTCCTCAGTGATACGTATATCAGCTGCCTTGTTTAAAGAGAAACTTTACACTGACTAGTTCTACAAATTTTCTGACCAGTCCTACCTGTTCTATTCACACAATTTTTAGGCTGTACACAAACTTGGTTAATTCTAATTATATTGTGAAGCTAACAGGAAAAGATAAACATCAGCATCGCTATAACAGTAGCAGGGGTAATGATACTTTATCGATGAAACTGCAGCTGCTAGTACAAAGAATATGAACTGTGGATACAGGAACAGAAAGGAAGTGTGAAAGCTACCACCAATAACAAACAAGCGTTGCAGAAACCGTGATAGGTTACAACAATAGAAACGGAATCGTTTGAATTGTGGCTGCATTTATAAATATAACAAGTCTTGCGTGGGGTAAATAAAAACATAGAGATGGAACAATAGTGTTAATATAACGGCTGGAATAACTGTGCAGTTGAACACTATCATGTGCCGCGATATGCTGGGATGTATTTTTATATACTTTTTATGCGATTTTTTTTATACCTCAAGGCAGAACTGTCGCCGTTTACATTACATTGTTATCTCTTTCTCATTCTCTCTCTCTCTCTATCTCTCTCATTCTCTCTATCTCTCCTTTCTGTCTTCCTCATTCTCTGTCTGTCTTTTCTGTCTTCCTCATTCTCTGTCTCTCTTTTCTGTCTTCCTCATTTTCTGTCTCTCTTTTCTGTCTTCCTCATTCTCTGTCTGTCTTTTCTGTCTTCTTCATTCTCTGTCTGTCTTTTCTGTCTTCCTCGTTCTCTATCTCTCTTTTCTGTCTTCCTCATTCGCTATCTCTCTTTTCTGTCTTCCTCGTTCTCTATCTCTCTGTTCTGTCTTCCTCATTCTCTATCTCTCTTTTCTGTCTCCCTCATTCGCTATCTCTCTTTTCTGTCTTCTTCATTCTCTATCTCTCTTTTCCGTCTTCCACGATTCCTTTTGCGCTGTGAGTATTCCCAGTGAGTGTCAGAATCTCTTCCTTCCATCATCTCACGTTATGTTTTGTCACGTTATGTTATGTTATGTTATGTTACGTTGTTATATAGATACACATGTACTGATTTATACCTTTTGTATACAAAATAATCCTTACTTCCCACTAGTTTGTCGTTTTCATCGCCCACAGAAATTATTTTTTTAGTTTTCTCTTAATTTTTAATCTTCTTCTTCTTCTTCGTCTTCAATCTCCCTGGAACTGCGAGCTGGTGTACTGTGTAGCCGATGCTGTAAAGGTGTTGAGGCACAGCATCGTGTCGGCTTGACATCTGTTTGTGGCAGCTATTTTTTTTCCAGTTAAAAAGTAGGGGGTGTGCGATGTTCCTTTAGCAGACTCTACCTCCATAGGGACTCTGGTGATCCCTGACCCCTTCATCCACGCTATGCCCGTTACTGGGGGTATAACGTAGAGGTTTGACAGGGTCTTGATCAGCTATGGCTCTCCAACCCAGACGCCGGTATGTCAGCTACGAGTCGCTGATTGCCAGAATGGACAGGGTCTCCAGCGAAATTTGCTATCAACATAATTGTTTCGCTTATTAACATTTGGGGATAATTTAATTACGAGGGTGAGTAAACAAGTAACCGCAAATCAAGGGATGTAACCACAGAAAGTATATGAAAAGACTTTTTTGTTCTCCCTCGAGTACTTACTTCTGTAATTATTTTAATGGTTATGTCACTTGACTTGAGGTTACTTTCCGACTTGTCCTCATAAAACGATATTGTTTGTTGCATTTTAACGTTATTTGTTATTTGCTATTATTATGATGTTATTATGTATATTGGGCGTCTGAGTGGCGAAGTGGTTAGTGCACTGGTCTCTCATGGCGAAGGTCGGGGGTTCGAATCCGGCCGGAGGAGCCCCAGTCACCCATCTATAGGAATGGGTACCCGACTTCTTCTGGAGTTGGGGAAGGAAAGGCAGCCAGGCGTGATACTGATCATATCACCCTCTAGTGTGCTGACAGGTCAAGGAAAATATGGGCACTAACACCATATCCCTATGTGTCTCTAAAGGCATGAGAGGATTACCTTTACCTATTATATATATTATTATGACTTTTAAAAAAAACATGATCTTTAGCTATGTATTACATTTGTTTGCTGTCTGTGTCTATGGAACTTGTTTTCTTTATTTTGGTATCTGTTTACTTTCCTTTGATAGCTGTGTTATCTCCACTTGTCTGACAATGAAGATTTCCTTCCTCTTTGGAGGCCAACATTTGGGATCCTTAAACAAAGGTGGGGGGGGGGGGGGCAGGCGCGGGTGTAGGGTTGGGGGAGCTGTGGGATCTTAAAAGAAACAACAACAAAAAAATCTTTGTTGCCATGAAACACAAGACAAGATTTATAAAGAAGAAAAATATATATAGATATGTTTATCGAAAGAGCCCTTTAATCTTTTGTAGGAAGATAAGGAAAGAAATGATTTTTTAAAAAAAGTTTTATACAGAGACAAAATCCCTCAACAACTCTGAAAAAAAACATCCATTAAAGAAGATAAACTGACAAATGGAAGACTGTTTTTGTGTGAAATATTTCCTCTTGTCGGAGATGGAAATGTCCTTCACTGCTAACAATGGCCCATTATATTGTCTCAAGGAAATGACATAATATCCGGTCTGATTTCCCCCGTTGGAATGATCTCTTTTCCTCTGTCGTTCAGTATTTACATTTATCTCTCGCCTTTGTCCTAGTTAGTTCTTCAAGACATAGTTAGTTCTTCAAGACATAGTTAGTTCTTCAAGACCTGGTTAGTTCTTTAAAAACAGGATCACCGCTTTTAAAACGGTAATAAGTAGATGAAAGATTAAACTCATTTGACTTAGTTCAAGGCATATTTTAAACATTGAAATGTTTTTATCGTGTATGAGGTAGAGTCCGTAAATTATAACAACTGATATGGGGTAGTTGAAAATGGTAGTTAGTAGTTTCTAAAGATGTCGGTATGTTTGGTGTTTAGGTAGCAGTTTCTAAAGATGTCGTTATGTTTGGTGTTAAGGTAGCAGTTTCTAAAGATGTCGTTATATTTGGTGTTAAGGTAGCAGTTTCTAAAGATGTCGTTATGTTTGGTGTTTAGGTAGCAGTTTCTAAAGAAGCCGTTATGTTTGGTGTTTTACAGTTTCTAAAGATGTCGTTATGTTTGATGTTTAGGTAGCAGCTTCTAAAGAAGTCAGTATGTTTGATGTTTTACAGTTTCTAAAGATATCGTTATGTTTGATGTTTAGGTAGCAGCTTCTAAAGAAGTCAGTATGTTTGATGTTTTACAGTTTCTAAAGATATCGTTATGTTTGATGTTTAGGTAGCAGTTTCTAAAGATGTCGTTATGTTTGATGTTTAGGTAGCAGTTTCTAAAGATATCGTTATGTGTGATGTTTAGGTAGCAGTTTCTAAAGATATCATTATGCTTGATGTTTAGGTAGCAGCTTCTAAAGATGTTATTATGTTTGATGTTTAGGTAGCAGTTTCTAAAGATATCGTTATCTTTGATCTTTAGGTAGCAGGCGGTAGTGCCCGAATGAGCACAGGCATGATCAGAAAAAAATTTTTAGAATTGAGTTTTATTCTTTTTTTTTTTAAATAGCCATTTGTAACTTGATGTCTTACCGTCGTATTAATTATATTACGTATATACTTTACTTACTTGAATAAATGCTCCCGTCGTTGTGGTTCGGCGTTTATTAAAGGCCGGCGTCTATTCAAGGAAACCATTTATTTGCAGAGTGTCAATTACGGTTCTGCAGCATCGATATTTGGTTATACCGTACGTCTTTCCATAGAAAGACAGAGACGACGTACTGACCTAGTGCTTTTTTCAGACCCGGCGTTTATTCGAAAAATTACTTGTGTCCCCATCCATCACTGACGTTTAAATAAGGCAGGCGACTATTTCAGACCCGGCTTTTAGTCAAGGAAATAGGGTACATATTATTTATGGGTATCAGTCATTTGCATGTCCCTTGCGGAACTTTGCCTCCCTAACAGCTCTCCTATAGGCATCTCGATGATGGATCCATTTGCAGATTATCAACGATTTATCCCAGTCATCTTCACCTTGGTCTTCCTTTCTTTCTTTTTCCTATTGTGTACCCTTCCAAGACGGTCTTCTCTAAATTCTAATGATATTTAATGTGTGCAAAGTTTTCTCTGTTTAACCCTCTTTACTAGTCAACCTTCTTCAATATTAAGTTCTTGTAGTATGGATATATTTGTTCTTTTTTGTGTCCATGATATTTGAAGAACTCTTCTGTAGCATTTACATTCAAAGGCATTTATGTTTATCTGAGCTGTTTTGTTAAGTGTCCAGGTCTCACAGGCATATATTGATATGGGAAAGATGCATGTCCTTAAAAATTTTGTTTTTGTAGTTCTGTCTGTTCATCTCCACAGCTTCTTTATTGTTTTACTTTCTGAAGAGCGATAGATGTCCTCCTTTTAATTTCCCTCATTGTATTTCCATTATTAGTTATTAATGATCCAATATATTCAAAACTCTCCACCTCTTCCAGTTTTTCCTCGTTGATATATATTTCAACTGCCTTATTTGTTTTGTCAGTTGTCATCAATTTAGTTTTCTTCCCATTAAGATAGAGGTTTTGCTCTTCACTGTTCTTACGGACTGACATAATTAGTTTTTCCATTCTTTTTTGTGTTGTTGACAGTAATGTGTCATTAGCATATCTAATCTCTGGTATTTCATAACTTTCAATTGTTATGGCATCGTACTATTCTTTGTCTACATCTTCTCTCGGTTGTCTGAGTGGCGAAGTGGTTAGTGCACTGATCTCTCATGGCGAAGGTCGGGGGGCCGGAACCCCAGTCACCCAGCTGTAGAAATGGGTACCCGATTTCTTCTGGAGTTGGGGAAGGAAAGGCGGCCAGGCGTGACACTGATCATATCACCCTCTAGTGTGCTGACAGGTCAAGGA
This sequence comes from Achatina immaculata, assembly GCA_009760885.1. Taxonomy (NCBI): domain Eukaryota; kingdom Metazoa; phylum Mollusca; class Gastropoda; order Stylommatophora; family Achatinidae; genus Lissachatina; species Lissachatina immaculata. The sequence continues at coordinate 16,773,088 of CM019704.1, read as the reverse complement.
AAATATGGGCACTAACGTTACATCCTTATGTGCCTCTAAGGCATGAGAGGATTACCTTTACTTTACATCCTCTCTAGGATTTATAGGTATACAGAGCTGAACTTATGAATAGAAGACCTACATATTAATCGTACGATTCACTTTAACTAGAGCTCAAGATCAGTGGTTCTCAACTTTATTTACCAACACAGTAATTAGTGTATAAGTATATAACTATACACGAAACACTGCAGTAAAGCTGTGATAATAGAATGTATAAAACAGGAAAAAGTAGGAGGAGCTTTATTACTTAACGATTACAAAGTTGTGACGTTTCAGCGTGAGCCTTAATCATACAAAAACATACAGGACGAAGAAGTAGAGAGAGGAGATAAAGTATAGATTCACATGAATGCTATTTAAAATTTAAAAAAAATTTTTTTTTCCTAAAGAGTACTTAGCTGTAAATTGTAAGGTGTGACGGACACACACCGCCGGACAAGCCACACCTTACAATATACAGCTAAATACTCTTTAGAAAAAAATTTAAAAAAAAATTTTAAATAGCATTCATGTGAATCTATACTTTATCTCCTCTCTCTACTTCTTCGTCCTGTATGTTTTTGTATGATTAAGGCTCACGCTGAAACGTCACAACTTTGTAATCGTTAAGTAATAAAGCTGCTCCTACTTTTTCCTGTTTTATACACTCAACTTTATTTGGTCACCGACACCTGAAGCCAGTGAAAATCATCCGTAACGGCTCCTCTACACTCATGTGTCAATTGATATTAATAAATCACATCAGATCGATGATCCCAACCTTTTTTCACATCTAAGAACCACTTTTCCCCCAACTACTTGTGCAAGTCTCGCACCAACAGCGTGTTTACGCAGTATAACAATGGCATGACCCCTGAAATGTTTTCATGAAATGAATGGCCACTGAGCATCAGATCGATAGCGTAGTCCCGAGCCACCTGATAATTCTCAGCGGGCAACAGGTTGGGGATCACTGATTCTAGGCATATTTCCCCTCCCCCACCCCCACCCCCCCCATCTCCATCTTCATGACGCATTTGCAGACCTGTAGCTGACAAGTTATGCTGTAGAACTTTTTTCTTTTAATGTTCACAAAAGACAACAGGTTTTGGCTGAAAACATCTTCAGCTCACGTTATTTGATTCATAGACCACATAACAAGAGACTACTACAACTACGGAGATGATGATGATGATGATGATGGTGATGATGATTCTTTTACTCCTGATTTCAAGCCATTTCTGCGTTAACCTGCCTGTACCAGATAATTATCTCTCTCTCTCTCTCTCTCTCTCTCTCTCTCTCTCTCTCTCTCTCTCTCGTCCGCTGGTTTACAGATTTGGTAAGTGCTACAGATTCAGTGTACCATGCTAAGGCTCGTCTCACACTGAAAAGACTGGGGCACTTACGAACTCGTCCAAAGTACAGTGATAATTACCGCCCCTTCAAATGTTATCATTACGGTCTCATTAAACCACGTTATTTTAAACTCCCACTGCGCATTGTCCTGTCGCTTTACACCTCGTTGCAAATGAAAAATAATGAAATCTTTCCAGTCTTCTGCAACATGCACGCATCTTCTTCCCCTCTTTTCCGCATCTGAGGCATAAAAGAGAAATAAAAACAGGTTTTCTTTTTACACACACACACACACACGTAAAGGCGCTTAATCGACAGAAACTCTCTCTGCTATAAGAAAGCTGATTGAGCGTGTCAGCGCTATACATTTTCTGAATAGGGCATGATTACAAGTTTTTGACTGTGGCTTCTCATAAGCATGTACTGAGTTAATGTTGCCTGGATAGAATGTGCTTACTTTCATAATATAACTGCTTCAAATCAGGTATGCCTGGTTTCTGGAGGATTGTATTAGATTTAAATCCAGCTGTCTGTTTGTCTGTCTATGTATCTATCTATCCCTAGTTCTCTCTATTTCTGTCTAGTTTCTTTGTATTCGCAGTTCAGTTAAGATTATTTGTATCTGCAATTCTCTTTAGTTTCTTTTTATCTACAATACTCTCCAGTTTAATTGTATCCATAATTCTCTATAGCTGCCTTGTATCCACAATTCTCTAAAGTTTCTTTATATCCACAGTTCTATTTCGTTTCTTTATATCCGCAGCTCTCTATAGCTGCTTTGTATCCACAATTCCCTCTAGTTTCTTCGTTTAGCTTTCATAATCAGTTCCATTCCCATTTTATTCGTATGTTCGTAACCCCGTAAATTTTTTTTTTAAACAGGGATATTTTGTCTCACCGTCTCCAACTGTCCTGCACATAACTCTGTGTACGATACGGGTGGCCAAAGTTACTTAACGTAAGAGCAACATACGATAACACTTCAGGCGTTCAAGAGTCGCAAAACATGAACAAATACAGGAGAACGCCCATTATCCGAACTGTCAGTTATCCGAAACACTGCTGCACCAATAATAATAATAATAATTAATAATAAAAATAATCATAATAACAATAATAAATGTGTAGCTCTGAGTGCAAAAAAAAAAATGTCTTATAGGTTTCTGTCCAAAAGAGTTTATTCGAATACTAATGTCAGGAAAGTATTGTTTATTTATTATTCTTCTTCTTTTCTGTTTATGTAAAAAGGAAATTTGACAACTGAAACTACATATACAAAAGATATAAATCAGTACATGTATATTTATATAATAAACATGTATTGTTACTTCAAAACATTTTGTTATTACACAGTTATTTTTAATCAGTTATCACATTTCAAATGCAGCACTAATACGCTTGCATTCAATAATTAACTTTAGGCTTACACTGAGTACGTTCATAGATGTTTAATTATCCGAACTATTTCATTATCCAAACTATTTAATTATCCGAACTATTTCATTAACCGAACTATTTCATTATCCGAACTATTTCATTATCTGAACTATTTCATTATCCGAACTATTTCATTAACTGAACTATTTCATTATCCGAACTATTTCGTTGTCTGAACAATTTCATTAACCAAACTATATCATTATCTGAACTATTTTATTAACCTTGGTCCCAGTTTAGTTCGGATAATCGACGTTCTGCTGTATTACACACCCGGGTTTTTTTTTTAATTCCGCATTTTGTTTAAAAAAATGTTTATATAAGTACTGAAAACAAAATAAATACATAACAATATATTAATTTATATTACTTTTTTTTTAACCACGAAAAAGGGGGTGGCAAGGGCGCACGTCCACATAAACATAAACGTAAAACATAAACATATACATACCAAAGGTTTTCAAAATCTTGAGTGTTTTAAGATTTGTTAAGTATACCGAGCGTGTGTCACACAGTGATGAACTACAGAAACATTTAAGAAAACATGCAAATTTGCGTTTCATTAATATTAAATGAGACTTGGTTATTTGCATGTCCCTTGCGGAACTTTGCCTCCCTAACAGCACTCCTGTAGGCCTCTCAGTTGTGAGCAAGATGCCCTGCTACTGATGCATCCATTTGCAGATCATCAACGATGTCTTGCAGCCATCTTCGCCTTGGTCTTCCTCTCTTTCTTTTTCCCATTATGTACCCTTCCAAGACGGTGTTCTCTAGATTATCATGACGTTTAATGTGTCCAAAATATTTAAGTTTTCTCTGTTTAATCCTCTTTACATGCCAACCTTCATCAGTATTAAGTTCTTGTAGTATGGATATATTTGATTTTTTTATGTGTCCATGATATTTGAAAAACTCTTCTGCAGCATTTAAAGGCATTTATGTGTTTCTAAGTTGTTTTGTTAAGTGCCCAGGTCTCACAGGATATGTTGCGATGGGAAAGATGCATGTCCTTAAAAATATAATTTTTGTAGTTCAGTCTGTTCTCCACAGCTTGTTTAGTTGTTTTATTTTTTTGAAGAGCGTACGATGTCCTCCTTTTAATTTTCTTCGTTTTATCTCCATTATTTGTTAGTAATGATTCAAGATATTCAAAACTCGCCACTTCTTCCACTTTTTCCTCGTTGATACATATTTCAGCTGCCTCATTTAATTTGTCAGTTGTCATTAATTTAGTTTTCTTTGCATTAAGATAGAGGTTTTGCTCTTCACTATTCTTACGGACTGACATAATTAGTTTTTCCATTTCTTTTTGTGTTGTGGACAGTAATACTGTGGCATCAGCATATCTAATCTCTGGTATTTCATAACCTCCAATTGTTATGGCATCATAATATTCTTTGTCTACATCTTCTCTAACATTCCTCATTATATTTTCAGTATCTCTGAACCCTAAGTGCCCAGGCCACATGAGGCGTCCGCAAAGGTTTTCCAGGCTCTTGCCCAGGTGAGCCCTCTATTGCTCAACATCCTCTCTGTTGTTCTTCTCCATGTCTCTTTTGGTCTACCCTTACTTCTGTTCCCCTGTGGTGTCCATCTTAGTGCTATTTTGGTAGTGAGTTGTCAGTCATTCAAAGCACATGTCCCAACCATCGCCAGCGTATTTCCTCAATAATTGCTGTCAGTGGGTTCATCTGCATCTCTGCCAACAAGATGTTATTTCTTATGGTGTTTGGCCAAAATATCTTTCTAATTCTTCGTAAACATTTAGTCTGGAAAGAATTCAGCTTATGGTTTTGGTGATTTTCCAGCATTCACTTCCATAGAGTAGTACACTTAGAACATTACTCTTAAATATCCTGATTTTCGTATTCGTGCTTACTTTTTTTTTAGATATCCATATAGTCTGCACCATTGCAAAAGCCTGGTTTGCTCTGGTAAGTATGTTGTTGATGTCCTCTGTGCTGTCTCCATTTTGTACTACTCTACTGCCAAGATATACAAATTCGTTGACCTCTTCCATTAACTTGCTATCTACTCTGAGTACATTTCTGTTGTTCACATTTTGCTTCATTAACTTTGTCTTTCCTACGATGATCTTTAGTCCTATGTTGTTTGCATTCTGAGTTAGCTTGTTTATTTTATCTTGCATATCTTTGTGGCTGCTTGACAAATATCGTCCGCAAAGTCAAGGTCCTCCAGCACTGTGTCAAGGGTCCATTGTAATCCTCTGCGTTTGTCTGATGTTGCCTCCTTCATTAACCAGTCTACTGCCAAGATAAATAATGATGGTGACACTACACATCCCTGCTTCACTCCTGTTTGTACCCTAAAGCTGCTGGAGGTATGTTCTCCACAGATCACTTTGCACTGAAAACCCTCGTATAGGACTTTGATTACATTCACTCTCTTATGGGGGAGGCCATGCCATATTAGGATTTTCCACAGTGCATCTCTGTATATTTTCGGTATGCACGTTAAAAAGTAAGGCGACAATATGCACCCCTGATGGACCCCTTGTTTTATGTGAAACCAAGTTGTTGTTTCACCATTTATTCTTACTGCTGCCTTGTTGGTCTAGATACAGCAGTTACATTAATTGTATCAAATGTGTTGGAAATCCCATTTTCCCATTATTTCCCAAAGTTTCTGGTGTTGTCCACAATCAAATGCCTTTGAATAGTCTATAAAAATTAAATATAGATTCACATTAAACTCTCTGCATTTCTCTATTATTAATATTATATTGGATATATGATCTCTTGATCCTCTTCATTGCCTAAAACCAGCTTGGACCATATTGACTTCTTCTTCTATTTTCGTACGAAGTCTACCCATTATGATTTTTAACAGAATTTTACTGGCATGACTAATCAGGGCAACAGTTCTGTAGTTTGTGCATAATTTCAGGTTACCCTTTTTTGGCAGTGGTATGAATACAGTTCTTTTCCATTCTTTTGGGCAAATTACCAGAATGCCATATCTTTTTACATAGTGCATTGGTAGATTGTTGCATATTCCTTTCCTCCTACTTTATTCTACTTCAGCAACAACATGGAAAGTCAGTTAAACGAGACTACTGAAGATAAAAATAAAAAGAGCTAAAAATAGATATTTATGTTAAAAAAGAGCGTGCCAATCATATTTCTACGCAACATACATCATATGTCTAAGTGATATACATCATATGTCTACTTGACATACATCTTATGTCTACTCGACATACCTCTTATGTTAAAGAGGCTGACGTGGCTCTGCAACCCGCGGTTTAACTACCCCTCGTGTTTGATTTGTCTGCGCATAACTTTCTTTGTGGATGTCTCACAGACTTTCCTCAGTTCAGTATGTCCTAGGGGGCAAGGCCTCCGAGAGAATGTTTGTCAGGTGGTGGAGCAAAACGTGTTACCTGCTCTACCTTATGGATTAGCCCATTCTGTCTTCTACAACTGAGGGCCCCTAAAAGCAGGGGAAAGCCTTCGGAACCCCAAAGCGACGGACCAGATGGGCCCCCCCCCCTCACATACCCAAAATCAGTTTTCCACCCCCACCCCACCCCACCACCCTCCCGTAGATACATATTGGTTTATCTTTGTCTCCATATTTGATCTTCTTCAAACACTAGGTTGTCTTGTCTATAGGAAACGTCAGCCATTGTTCTTGTCTATATTTGTGTCTCCTGAAGTTCTCATACCTTCAGTGCTCTTGACATACCGAATCCTCTCTCTCTCTCTCTCTCTCTCTCTCTAGTTCACTTGCCACTTTGATATTCCCTATCTTACTCCCCTACCTTCCCCCTCTACCTCGGCCTGTATCATCAGACTTGCTCGTGCGTGTTTGTCCCACAGTGCAACTCTCTTCCCGGGCAAATCCACTTCCGCCGACTCCGAGCTGTCTGGGCAGAGCAATGGCGGTCAAGAGGCTGTCGCCTTTACCTTGGAACAGAAGAAAACTTTCAGTGCGATGTTAGTGAATCTACAAGATTATGCCATCTTGAGCGGCCTCTTTCATTATAGAAATATATTTCACCAGGAGAAAGTATACTTTTATGCAGTCACATTTGCCTTGTTTTCCCATTGTTCACTGCTTAAAAAACTATATATGCTTTGTCTATCTTATGTGAGAAGAAAATAACGCTATGTTTTAATATCCGTGAAAATGTTTATGGAGTGTATACTTGTATATATAAGTACACGTATTTTTCCTTTTTAAACATCTGCTGAATTCAGCAGTTTTCCGAGGCATTGGGACTTACCTCTGCAAACAAGACACGTCCCCATTTCTTTCTGATCTTGATCTTTTCTTGCCATGTGTCGATTCCAAGAACGCGTAGATCTTCTTCTAAGTTGTCTCGTCATCGTTATCTAGGCCTACCTCTTGGTCTATCCCTTTTCAATCACTTCTATGTCATCTTTGTTTTGTCTGTCCTCCTTCATTCTCTATAAATACTCCAGCCATCTCAGTCTGTTGTTTTTCATAATGGCTGTTATGAACGGAGAGTTAAACAATGTGTAGACTTGTTTGTTACTTCTTCTCTTCTATTGTTGTGTTATACAGTGCACATATCTTACATCCTTCTTGTGCTTTAAACGTCACATTTGGCTCGTTTGGTAGTTTGCCAAGTTCTTCTGTTTTCGGCAAACTCTTCAACCTCATCAAGGGATTTTATGCCTACTAATTTGGCTTCTCTTAACAATGTCCTCTTTAGATTTTCACATGGTCGACCTCTTTTTCTTCGGCCTGTTGTGCTCAACTTGACAGCTTGTTTTGGTATTCTCTGACTGTTTCTTCTCATCACATGACCAACATATGTCCATCTCATTTTTTTTTTTTGGATCACCCATGAGACAGGTTATTATTCCCTCATCTGCCTTATCTCTGCTTTGTTCTTGAATTCCTTCCACTTTATGTCCAGTATTTTCCTTTTTTTTAAAACTTGCTATTTACTATTTGCACATATGCAAAACATATATTAGATGCACTTCATATGTATTTTACATACATGGATAAACACATACAGTACATCACGTATGCAGTTATTACTTCTCATTACCGCCAGATCTCGTGCCCTTCTAAGGTTGACCGCAGTGAGTCTCCACTCTGCTCTGTTTCTTGTCTTCCTAGTGCATTCGACCAAACTGGTTCCTGTTCATCTCTTGATGTTGTTCACCCATTTAAGACAGTCTTCTGCAGTACCTCCGCAAGATATTGTTACTGAGTGTGGGAGCTTGAAGACTCGGCTCTTAGTGATTTACCTGCTGCAGAAAAGAAAACGTAATGATTATGCACAAGAAAAAAACAAACAAAAAAGCCAAGCGTTAGGTCAAGAGTGTCCAAATGGCGGTCCGTGAGGCTTTGTATTGTGGCTCGCGAGGTTATTGTGAACATGTAATTTATTTTTATTCAAGTGAACAGTTAGCCAAGCCGGGTTTCATTTCTGCGCTGCAAAGGACAGAAATTATCGTAGCTCCAATTCTCATTTACTTCGTAATTGCCATATTTTCTACTTTTTGTGTAATTTAGCTAAACCTTGTTGTTTTATTTGCGGCCTGCCACTCGACTCATAGATGCAAATATATCCCCTGGGCCCTATGAAGTTGGGACACCCCTGCTATAGATCGGGGTCAGCAATAAACGCTGCTCTCGGGCCGCATGCGTCCCCTTGACATGTAATGTCCAGGTCACGGAAATACGTTTGTGGAATTCCCTTTTTTTTTACACCACAGTTTCATGCTTTATAACCATTTCACGGGTATAAACTGGGAGCCCACTGGATTAAATGATAAGATTAATGTTCATGGTGAGTAGACACATTTAAGAAGTTAAATGATAATGTTAATGATATATTTGAGTCGGGGATTAAAGACTTCACAGACGCACGGGAAATTACAGAGTAATTCTACAGGAAAATCAGTAATCGTGCAAGATGATGATGACGATGAACAAATATTGTTACGTTTATATATTGTTTCTTGCGGCCTGGTTGGCGGAGTGGGTAGGCGCTCTGTCTACTAATCTATGGTACCGGGTTCAAGTCACAGCAGTGGGGGATTTTTTTTCTGGTACCACTACACCAAAAAAAGGCCCTGGGGTCCACCCAGCCTTTAAAAGTGGGTACCAGAGAATTCTGGGAAGGTGAATGCGGCCACGTCATACTGACTACATCACACTTTCATGTGCTGATGATTTGGAAGAGCCTAACACCTTATCCCCAATTTGGCTTAACGGCATGGAAACGGGGATTTTTTTTTATATGTATTTCTAAATATTTCCGTAACCGTTTTGTAAGAAAATATACATGTAACAATAGAAAGGTGTGTGTATTGTTTGTTCATGCCTTGAGACTTTCAAATATCACAAGTTTATTATACATTGCTCTTACTTTACGCAAGTGTGGCCAACCCTGTCGCGGATCAAACCAACTGGGTGGGGTTCAAATTCAATTTTAGTTTGCAGATTGTGGGAATATTTTGTCATAGTAATTGCTTGTCTTTTCAAGTTATTTATTTTATGATCAGTTGCTTTGTCTGCGTGAATTATTACTAATTTCTTCTTCATCTTCTTAGTCTTCTTCTTCGTTTATAACGAATGGGAGAATGTTAATTAAGTTTATTTCATGTATTTACATACGTGAAAGTTTGGAGTGTATGGACAAGAGATGGTTTATGTTTTTATTCATTTCTTCTTCTTCTTCATCTTCTTCTTCTTCTTTTTCTTCGTCTTCGTCTTCCAATGTGAGAATGTTAATTAAGTTTATTTCATGTAGTTACATATGTCAAAGTGTGGAAGTGTGTGGACAAGAGATGGTTTATGTTTTTATTCATTCATTTCTTCTTCTTCTTCTTTTTCTTCTTCTTCTTCTTCGAATGTGAGAATGTTAATTAAGTTTATTTCATGTAGTTACATATATCAAAGTGTGTAAGTGTATGGACAAGAGATGGTTTATGTTTTTATTTATTCATTTCTTTTTCTGGCTTAGCACGTTCAGTAACAAGTGTTGAGTGCCTGTGACCGAGTGAAAGTTGTATGATGAAGGCAACATAAAAACGGGCCTGCATACCCGGTTCTTAACCCTTTCAAAATAAAGTTTATAAGTTCGTTCGTTCGTTCTTCTTCTTCTTCCTTCTTCTTCTTCTTCTGAATCACTGGAACATCGAGCTTATTGGTTATTTATTTATTTATTTATTGAAGCCGGTGCAGTGAAGATGTTGAATCACGGCGTCGTGTCAGATTAGAAGTAAATTGCGGTGACTATTTATCGGTCCCTGGATGGAGGTTGAAAAAACATGGCGTATAGAATACTTCTTTAACAGACTCCACCATCATGATGACTGTGGCAATCCCTTCCCTGTTAACCAGTATAAACCTGTTAATGGGGGTACCAACGGGGAGGCGGGACAAAGTCTTTGTCGACTTCAGTTCGTCAGCCCTGACTCTGGTATGTCAGCTGTGGCTCTTCGGGCCCCAATTTATTTCTTTCATATTTATATTTTGTTCTTATCATCAGAGATTATTTCTGTTGTGTTCTCCAAATTCTGGAATAAAAATTCGAAATATTTGATTCCTTGTTCTATCTCCCGAGTTGTTATTCTGTCTCCCGAGTTGTTATTCTATCTCCCAAGTTATTCTATCCCCGAGTTGTTGTTGTATCTCCCGAATTATTCTATCCCCGAGTTGTTATTCTATCTCACGAATTGTTATTCTGTCTCCCGAATTATTATGCCATCTCCTGAGTTGTTTTTCTATCTCCCTGGAATTGCGAGCATCCTGTGCAGCTGATGTAGTGAAGATGTGGAGACGGGGCTTTGTGTTGAGTAAGGAGTGGATTATTGCCCCTTTTTTCCCCTCGGACCCGAAGTGTAGCTACAAACAGAGCAATGCACTGATTCTTCACCAGGTAGCCATCCCCGTCTCGTTAGCCACACTGAGTCGTCTACTGTGGGTACCAACGAAGCGGTGAGATAGGGTCTTGGTCGACTATGATTAACCAGCTTTGACGCAGACAGTGAGCAATGCGTCGCTGACCGCTACAAGGAACCACGTCGTCGCCTCGAAAAATTGGAATTATATTGTAAATAAAAACACATAAATATGAAGTCTGGTTTTGTCAAAGTGATTTTTTTTTATACTGGAAATACTCGGAAGAGTCTCGGAATATTTCCCAGAATTTGCTGATGTTAACCATTGGATCGTATCCTAGCAAATTAAATATCATTCCTGCTGCATGTATTTTGAGCTTGCGATCTGTTCTGTTGCTTTCTTTTCCTGGAGTCTTATTCTTTGATGATTTCCGTCAAATATGTATTTGTGGCAGTATTTTGTCAAGGGTATCTGATAATCATTATCTCAGAGTTAGGCCCATGATGGTTGTGTATGTCTGTAGAACCTTCTCGAGTGTTTTGTCTATGACTTCAAGTTCATTCTCTGCTGGTGGAAAGTTTGTTTTGTGGTCCGGGTGTGAGACGAAAGTTTCAGCTCAGATGGTTCAGAGTTTGTCTGTTGAGAGAGAATGTGGTGTAGTCTTGTCGGTGTTAGAAATGTTAATTGTGATAGTTAGTAGTCGTGAGTTAAGTATGTGATAGTTAGTAGTCGTGAGTTAAGTATGTTATAGTTAGTAGTCGTGAGTTAAGTATGTTATAGTTAGTAGTCGTGAGTTAAGTATGTTATAGTTGTTAGTTTGTAGTCGTGAGTTAAGTATGTTATAGTTGTTAGTTAGTAGTCGTGAGTTAAGTATGTTATAGTTGTCAGTTAGTAGTCGTGAGTTACGTATGTTATAGTTGTTAGTTAGTAGTCGTGAGTTACGTATGTTATAGTTGTTAGTTTGTAGTCGTGAGTTAAGTATATTATAGTTGATAGTTAGTAGTCGTGAGTTACGTATGTTATAGTTGTTAGTTAGTAGTCGTGAGTTACGTATGTTATAGTTGTTAGTTAGTAGTCGTGAGTTACGTATGTTATAGTTGTTAGTTAGTAGTCGTGAGTTACGTATGTTATAGTTGTTAGTTAGTAGTCGTGAGTTAAGTATGTTATAGTTGTTAGTTAGTAGTCGTGAGTTACGTATGTTATAGTTGTTAGTTAGTAGTCGTGAGTTACGTATGTTATAGTTGTTAGTTAGTAGTCGTGAGTTACGTATGTTATAGTTGTTAGTTAGTAGTCGTGAGTTAAGTATGTTATAGTTGTTAGTTAGTAGTCGTGAGTTAAGTATGTTATAGTTGATAGTTACTAGTCGTGAGTTACGTATGTTTAGTCGATAGTTTGGTTGAATTCTTGTGGAGCTATCTCAGTGAGTTAACTAGTCAGCGGCCCGGAGTTATATTGTGTTGGAATTACACATGTGGGAATCGTTTTTTGATATATATTTTCGTCGTCAGTCATCATCATCATCATGTTCCACGTAAAAAATGGCTGTGAATGCTAAGGTAATGCAGTCTTGATTGATAACCCTTGTATGTGCCAGCTTGTGAACGTCCCGGGATTGCCCTGTAAAGAGTACAAGTTACTACAGGGAATGTTCGTCGTGTAGCTGCTGCATATCTGCAACAAGTTACACCACAATGTGGCAGTCAACATACATGTTTAGCACCACTACCAGGTAGAGTAACAACTCGCTTTCATGTTGACTTCTAAGCCGTGTATAGATAAAATCGAGTACTCGTTTCTTGTAATCTTGTCTCTTTCTTGTGTTGTTTTATATCACTTTTTCTGGCATCTTTTACCCTGGTGGCCTTGTTCCATACTAAAAGTATGAATGAAAACTACAAAGACAAGGGCAGATAAGCGTGAACAGGTAATGTGAAGGACTGCTTTGTTTCTGGACAGATGCCTAAATCCCAATCTATGTTCAAAGTAGACATAAACGGAACTTAAATTTCTGATTTCATTTTAGAAAGTTGTCAGCTTGAAGTACGGGACGAAGGTTATTTTGTCAAGATAGAGTGCGGGGTGTTTTATTTTTTTTCTTTTAAATGAAACAGGGGACTGATTTATGAAAGTTAAGTTTGAATTTAATGAGAACAAGTGAGGAGACGCGCCAGCCTGCAACGAGGAGGAGAAAGGTTGAAGATAACTGGTAGCCCTGAGAAGTTCAAGTACGGCATACACGGGCGGCGTGGGCAGGTGCTAGAGATGGCAGGAATTGTGGATAATTTTTTTTTCCTTCTTTTTATTACGAATCTCCTTCAAGAGCACTTCACTTCAGGAGCGCTGGCCATAAGAGAAAGATAGGCATTCAAGGCATTTGTGTGATCTCATTGTCTGCCTCAGCTCTTTGTGCTTGACTGTCTGCTTTCTTTCCGTCTTTGGACAAAAGTCTGCTTTGTGCGGTACTGTTGAGTTACTATACAGAAATGTTCCACTCTGTCACACTTGACCGCGCGTCTTGGAGTCATATTCAGTTCATTATTACTACCTCACAGGGGCGAAAGATGGCTGCTGCTGTGGAAGCTCGGCGCGGTCCTCAGGAACAGTCAAGACCCCTTTCTTCATATCATCGTAGCGCGCCTTGAATTCAGCGGCTGCTCATCTTCTGCCTGGAAAACAGGGATATCCTCTCTATTTTGATGGAGTCTGCCCAGATCCATGTTTCTCTGGTCAGTTGCGAGAACCCTGTTTCTCTGGTCCATTGAGGGTACCCTGTTTCTTTGGTGTATTGAGGGTATCCTGTTTCTTTGGTCCACTGCAAGAACCCTGTTTCTTTGGTCCACTGAAAGAACCTCTTTCTTTGGTCCACTGCAAGAACCTTGTTTCTTTGGTCCACTGAAAAAACCCTGTTTATGTGGTCCACTGGAAGAACCCTTATTTTTTTCTTTTGCCCACTGCGAGAACCCAACCCATTTATTAATTTGGTCCATTGCGAGAATTCATGCAGTTTCCGACATGACCCACTCCGCGTGCGACTTCGGGTTACAAAAAACACAGAAATAAATTCTCATAATAAAACTGCTCACACTCTCACTTAACTTTTGCATTGTCAGAACTAAGAATTTTCGGTTTCTCTTACCCCCGAAGATAATTTATTTCATCAAATTCTTCAAACGATTCTTCGTGCATCAGAAATAATACTACACGGTCGTCTTCAGCCATCTCTCTGTATCACTGGTTTAGTTTAACTAAATTTTTAACTACGATTGAGCAAACGCTGAAACAGAGCTATGCAAAGTTAACAGCCAACAACAACAACAATTTAAAAAAAAAAAAAGTAACTTGGGTTTTGAAGGTAAAAATAGGTCCGCCATCTAGAAGACACTGGAAGATAAACCTCCTAATGTCCAGTCTAATATGTTACAGGCCCCCAAGAGAAGGCGTTTTTCGTGGGGTTTCTCTCAACTCCTCACAGTTTTCCCTGCAGATATGAATTATAAATAAAGCTTTACACACTGACATACTCTTTAAGCTGATGGAGGCCGGGGAAACACCGAGCGCCACAATGCATATGTGTGCTGGCCTCACGGAATGTCAAGTTAAGGGGAGGGGAAGAGACAGACAGACAGACAGACAGAGAAAGATAGGGAGACAGAGACTGAGATAGAGAGAGAGAGAAAGAGAAAGAGAGAGAGACTGAAGAAGAGAGAGAGTGTGTGTGTAACAGAGAAAAAGACAGAGATAAAGACTAGAGATAGAGAGAGAGAGAGAGAGATAGAGACAGAGAGAAGAAGAAGGAAAAAGAGAAAGACTGAGAGAGAGATGGAGTTGAGAGAGAGAGAGACGGAGAGAGAGAGAGGCTGAAAAAGAGACTGAGATAGGAAAAGACAGAATGTGAGAGAGAAAATGACAGAGAGAGAGAGAGAGAGAGAGAAAGACTGACAGATAGAGAGATTGAGAGAGAGAAAAAGACCGAGAGATAGATTGACAGAGAAAGACAGACAGAGAGAGAGAGAGAGAGAGATTAATGAATTTGTAATCAGAAAATATAGCACCAGGATATTACCAGTAGTTCGAAAAATTATGAACGAGAATAATTTCACGGTTGTCTCTCTTCGGCTAGAATAAAAGGATTCATCCAATCCTGCGGATAGGAAGATATATAAAAGATATATAAAAGTCAGATCTACACTATTTGCAGACAGGCTCCAGAATTAATGAATTACTGCACGGTAACAAACTCTCATCTATCCAGACCTGGAGCTTCTAATGGAGACAGTTACCTTTCTCCTAGCAATCATTTAAGACAGTAACAATGGCATGAATAAATATAGATTTTTAAAAAAGGATATTATAGTTTGTCTGCTAGGGAACTTTAATAAATAAGTGTACATAACTATAGCAATCCCATGATTTAAAATTTGATTTCATACATGATCTCTTTCAAGACTGCGTTTACCTGTACATTTGTTCATAACTTAGCCAGCCCGCATTCCCCTCTTACCCTACTCTTTGAGTATCTCTTTCTCCACCCACCCGATTCTTTCGTTCTCGTAACCTTTTCCACTGTTCTGCGAATCCTTTCTATCATCTATCTATTTTATCCTATACCTTCCCCCCCCCCTACCCTAGGTCTCGCTTCAGGCCCATCTGTCTCTGTCTTCCCTCTCTTCCCATTGGATGTCTTCCCCTTTCCCTTATCTCACCTCACAACTCCACCTTTCTAGTGTTATTAAACCGCAACGCAGCAAGTATCCTCCTTCCCCCCCCCCCCACACACCCCATCCTTCCCTTCCCCTCCTCCTTCCCTCCCTCCCTCCTCCGTTTACCAGAATTTGAGTTTTCATTGAGCACCAGTTAGCCTTTATTTCAAACACACACACACATGCGCCCACACATACGCATTCACATACGACCGAACACACTCACACACACTCACGCACCGCTCACACCTAAAACTTTTGGGGGAGCACGACTGAAAAAAAAGAAGGCAAAAAAAAAAAAAAACAGGTTAGCCTACCTGGCACTAAAGTTCTTGCAAGCGCTCAAAGCCGACTGCCCGAACCTCTCACACGCGAACTCGTATTACAGGGGGTATATCTCTGTGAATCCTGCAGGCCCCCGAACTGATCCAGTTCCGTCTGTATTTCTGGCCGAACTTTTCTGTTTGCCAGTAGTAGCATGGATTACGATGTTTCTTCTTTTGAGGATTATTAAAACTGACAGGCATTGTTCTTGTTTATACCGAGCCTGCTGATGTGGAATTTGTGTTGTTGCGGGGTATTAGTTACGAAAAGTAGTTACGAGTAAATGCAGAGTCGAGATCATTGCGCGCAATGATTTGTAAGAAGCCGTTACTGGAGTGTTGGCAGCTCTAAATGGAACTGGATATTAATGTGAGATTTGCCTAACCTTTCCACTGATGTTCTTAAATATGTAGCATATAATGCGATACCCCATACTTCTCTATTAGACTTCGGTATTGAAATAAAAGTCTTGTTATTTTATTAGTTTTTTTTAAAGTAATATAAAATGTAGCTGTAAATATGACGGGGAAAGAAAGGAAAGTATTATTTTTGCTTTCAACGGTTTAGTTTTTATCTCTGTATTGTTCAGAATCACAACATGCGGCTTACATAGGTTTACATTTTCCTCCTCGTTTCAGCTTTATCTTCTTCTGCGTGTCTTTACTGACTATATCTGCAGTTTTGTCTCTTGTATAAACTGGTGTGTTTTTCGCAGTTTTTGTATATAGAGAATTTGGTACAGCTTAGTTTCTGAGCGGCTTCATGTGAGCCACTAGGTATAGCTCGATGTTTCATGGTTGGTGCAGTTCTGGATGATGTGTTCCACCCTCATTTCAGGTCTCATCGACAAGTAATTCTGATAACTTCTTTTCATTATCCCACTCCCTTGTTTTTTTTTTTCAGCTACAAAATAGTATCTTCTTCTTCTTCTTCTTCTACTACTACTACTACTACTACTACTACTACTACTACTACTACTACTACTACTAATACTACTACTTCTGCGTTTGTCCTCAAAAGGTCTTTCAATGTGTGTGTTGTTTTCTTTTTTTTTTCTTTGGAGGGAGTGGGGGTTACTGGACACATCCAGTTTCCGTTTGCTTTCCAAGTGTCATCCCTGTATTTACTAGGACAGACAACGATCTATTTTCAGGGGGCACCACTGGGTGATATAATAGGGTCTTGGTCAGCTACTGTTCGCTAACTCCGACGCTGACTAAGACTCTTTTCTAACAGCAACTGGTGTCCCATAGTAATGGGCTACTCTGGCCGAGTGAGGAGGGATGCAATGAGAAGACAAACCCCGTTCTAAAACATGGGGAAGTCCTGTGTGTCGGATCGAAAAACGAAGATATCACAGTCAAGTTGCAGATTGTGAAACAGGACAAGAAAACGACTTTCAAGGAGAATGAAGAAGAAGAAGAAGAACTGTTACATATTTTGCTGATTGCTCTTAGAAAAGTGTCTAATAATTATTTATCTTTTCTTTGTATTCCTAATTTCCATAATTCCGTTTTAACAATAACTTTTCTAATTAATGTCTGTTTGTCTTTGAGCAACATAACTCTCTTATTTTTCTTGGGTCTGCTTCGCATACGGTAACTTTCGCATATTTATTTTCATTTTAATATTTTCTATTCCTTCGTCCTTGAAATAACTGTCACATCTCGTCTGCAATTATCAGATGTCTGCCACCTTCTGGTGTCCAATCCATCGTAATCTTTATATTTTAGATGTTAAAATGTCAGTATTTTCTGGGGCTTCTCCATCGTATTGATGGCTGTTCTTGGCAGTACATACTATAGAGAAGAACATGACCATCTCTTTTTTGTTGTTCTGTCTTGGAATAAAGCCCGTTGTGACCTGTAGGGTGTCTTGGAATAAAGCCCGTTGTGAATTGTAGGGTGTCTTTGAATAAAGGCCGTTGTGAATTGTAGGGTGTCTTTGAATAAAGCCCGTTGTGAATTGTAGAGTGTCTTTGAATAAAGGCCGTTGTGAATTGTAGGATGTCTTTGAATAAAGCCCGTTGTGAATTGTAGGGTGTCTTTGAATAAAGGCCGTTGTGAATTGTAGAGTGTCTTTGAATAAAGGCCGTTGTGAATTGTAGGATGTCTTTGAATAAAGCCCGTTGTGAATTGTGGGTGTCTTTGAATAAAGGCGGTTGTGAATTGTAGAGTGTCTTTGAATAAAGCCCGTGAGAACTGTAGGGTGTCTTGGAATAAAGCCTGTTCTGAAACTGTATAGTGTCTTGGAATAAAGCCTGTTCTGAAACTGTAGGATGTCTTTGAATAAAGCCTGTTTTGAAACTGTATAGTGTCCTGGAATAAAACCTGTTCTGAAACTGTAGGAGCTTCCGGTGAGAACGTCCAACTCTAGACTAAACTGGTGCAACGAAAACCACGGTGTCACGCAATCCGCTTCAGAGACCCACTAAGAATACAGGCTAAAGCCCTGCGATACTCTGAACCCCTTGTGGTCCTCTCAGGGATCTCGTGTGGTCCTTTTGGGGACCACACAGGAGACCACGGGACCTAACGAGGACCACAGGCGTAAATTCAGTAGGATCACAGTGCGGTCTTGGTGGTAGAAGTGAACGAAGAAGAAGAAGAAGAAGAAACTGTAGGATGTCTTGGAATAAAGCCTGTTCTGAAACTTTAGAGTGTCCTGGAATAAAACCTGTTTTGAAACTTTCAGATGTCTTGGAATAAAGCCTGTTCTGAAACTTTAAGATGTCTTGGAATAAAGCCTGTTTTGAAATTGTAGAGTGTCTTTGAATAAAGCCTGTTTTGAAACTTTAGAGTGTCCTGGAATAAAACCTGTTCTGAAACTTTAAGATGTCTTGGAATAAAGCCTGTTCTGAAACTTTAAGATGTCTTGGAATAAAGCCTGTTCTGAAACTGTAGGATGTCTTTGAATAAAGCCTGTTTTGAAACTGTAGAGTGTCTTTGAATAAAGCCTGTTTTGAAACTGTGGGATGTCTTGGAATATAGCCTGTTTTGAAACTGTAAGATGTCTTGGAATAAAGCCTGTTTTGAAACTGTAGGATGTCTTTGAATGAAACCTGTTCTGAAATTGTAGGGTGTTTTTAATAAAGCCCGTTGTGAACTGTAGAGTGTCTTTGAATAAACCCCACTGAGAACTGTAGGATGTCTTTGAATAAAGCCCGTTGTGAACTGTAGGGTGTCATTTGAATAAAGCCCGTTGTGAACTGTAGAGTGTCTTTGAATAAAGCCCGTTGAGAACTGTAAGGTGTCTTTGAATAAAGCCCGTTGTGAACTGTAGGGTGTCTTTGAATAAAGCCGGCTCTGAAACTGTAGGGTGTCTTGGAATAAAACCCGCTGAGAACTGTAGGGTGTCTTGGAATAAAGCCTGTTCTGAAACTGTAGGGTATCTTTGAATAAAGCCTGTTCTGAAACTGTAGGGTATCTTTGAGTAAAGCCTGTTCTGAAACCGTAGGGTGTCTTTGAGAGTGTCTTTGAGTAAAGGCCTTTGAGAACTGTAGAGTGTCTTTGAACAAAGCCCGCTGAGAACTGTAGAGTGTCTTGGAATCAGTTTTATTCGCAGTTTATCTGGTTTGAGGACATTTCAGTAAGAAATGTTCAAATGCTTCCTTTTCCTTTTTGCGATGTTGGTAGTCTGTGCTTTTGTTATTCTTGATTTTGTTAATATGTTTGTTTACATGGTATGGTTTGTTCGCAGCCTGAAATTTATGGTTTATATTTTTCTCTTTAGATTATATGATTCATTATATAAATCTGGTTTGTTCATATATTTGTATAGGGAACGTCCAATTTTCCCTCTTACCTCTCTCTCTCTCTCTCTCTCTCTCTCTCTCTCTCTCTCTCTCAAATATAGAAACTTTAAAAACTTTAACTTGGAATTATTTTTAACTGATCTAAAAGCTTCGCCTCTTACGTACGTTTTCCAGTTAACAAATCCAGATGAGGCTATCGAATACTGGATCAAGATATTTCGAAATATTTTTGACAAGCATGTCCCCATCAAAGAAATGAGAGTAAAACACGTAACAAAATCCCCGTGGATAACTCCCGATATATTGCAACTCATGAGGAAACGGGATGAAGCTCACAAAAGCAGAAATTTCAGTAGCTATCGTTCACTTAGGAATAAGGTGCAGTATTTAATTAGGCAGGAAAAGAAAAATTACTTCAGAAATTTTGTGAAAGACAAAACTGATAGTAAATCAATCTGGAAAGCGATTAATACTCTTGTAAATAAAAGGAAGCAAACTGACCCACAAACACTTAATGGTGAACGTACTTGCACTAACTTCAGTGAACATTTTAGGGAAGAAATTAGTATTCTAAAATCTTCATTACCGACCCCTAATTGCGACCTCATCGTGTTGAAAATTTTTAGCGACAGTAAATGTGTAAAGCTAAAACAAATTAATATTCCTTTCCTCACAGTCGGTGAGGTTTATAACTACATCCGGTCCTTAAAGAACACTAACTCAGCAGGATGTGATGACATTAGTAACAAGATACTACGCTACGCTGCACCAGTTATCACAGACACACTAACATACTTATACAACTTATGTATTGACAAAAAATATTTCCCTGACGCTTTTAAACTCGCCAAAGTTTTTCCTCTTTTTAAATCTGGACAGACTAGTGACCTCTCAAACTATAGACCCATATCCATTCTGTCATCATTATCAAAACCTCTTGAAAAACATATACAAATGTTAACTCTGCTCCACATGCAAGAAAACAATCTACTAATAGACGGTCAGACAGGTTTTAGACCAAATTACTCCTGCCACACAGCATTAACTAAAATGACAGAAAGCTGGCTGTCTAATATAAATGATGACAAATTGTGTGGTGCTGTCTTTGTTGATTTTAAGAAAGCCTTCGATATGATTGATCATGAAATTCTTGCAAAAAAGCTGGAAGGCTATAGATTACACCCTGACCTAACAAAATGTATTACATCTTTTTTCTCAGGTAGAAAACAAGTAGTTTGCTTTAGAAACAAAATATCTGGCTCGTCTGTGGTTGATACCGGTATTCCTCAAGGCTCCATTCTTGGTCCTCTTCTCTTTGCTATCTATATTAACGACCTACCACTACATTTAAAGCAATCTTCATGTGATCTTTTCGCTGACGACTGTACTGTTTACAATAGTGACTATGACACCAATAAACTACAGACAACGCTCCAAAATTATATAAACAGTTTGATTAAATGGAGTAATAAAATGGTATGTTGATAAACACCAACAAAACAAAATCCATGCTCATCACTACAAGACAGAAACTGCAAAATGCAACAAAAACTTCACTACAGCTTTGTGCTGGGACTAAGGCAATAGAAAATGTTCATGAACATAAAACCCTAGGACTCATCATTGATCAGCATTTAACTTGGAATTCTCACGTACATAACCTAACAAATTTGATTGCACAGAAAGTTTACCAATTAGCCAAAATTAAACACTTTATCGACAAAGACACAAGAAAAATATACTACATATCACACATACAAACACACTTAGATTACTGTTCCACAATCTGGGATGGATGCTCAGTCTCAAACACAAAAAGGCTCCACTCACTTCACAAGCGAGCATTAAATCTTATTTGTGACAAACACCCAGTACAGACTGTAGATCAACACAAACAACTCAAAATTCTACCCCTCAAAAATAGAATCATTTTTAACAAAGTTAAGTTTGTTCACAGAATTCTGTCGCACAATGCTCCGCCTTACTTGTGGTCACTGTTTACGTATAACACTAAACATAGCCAGCGTTTAAAAAACTGTCTTCTTCCTAAACCCAAGATTGATCTGTACAAGAAAAGCCTTGCATACTCTGCAGTACAGCTCTGGAACACTCTCCCCTACAATTTAAAATCCATTGGTAATACTTCATCCTTTAACTCAAACCTGTTTCATTATTTACTTGCTTGTAATTATATGCCTCCATAAAATAACCAGCACTCTCTCAACACATGGCTCGTAAACCATCAAGTACTTCAATGACATAGTTAGAGAAGCAACTTGTTAGATATTGTTAGAAATTATTTTAATGTTTGTTAAAAAAAACATATGTTAGAAGATCTGTATTTACAATGTATTTTTATTTATGTATATGTCTGCGTGTGTATGTGTGCGTGAGTGCTATTTTATTAGGTTAATTACTTCTTCTCTTTTACTTTGAATGTAGTAGTTAAATCTTACACTCTTTTGATATGTTTTTCCTAATTTAATTTGTATTTTTGTACCAAATCAAGTGTGTGGGAAGAATGAAAGATGGAGTGATGAAGGGCAGAATGTAAGACGGGCCTGCGTGCCCAATTCTTTACTCTTTAAAACTCTCTCTCTCTCTCTCTCTCTCTCTCTCTCTCTCTCTCTTATTCCATCAGCGTTCAAGAAACATAGAACTGCTGGTAACAAGAAATTTCCACTTCTGTCTTCTTAACTATCTTCTATGTGGGTCCTTTGTTTACTAATATTTCCTCTGCTATACGTCTCCATCTCACTTTGGATCGTCCCATATTTCTTTTACCCTGTGGAGTCCACATCAAAGATCTTCGCTGTTATGATTCGTCCTTGTTACCTACTGATTCAACCATTCGTATTTGGTCGAACCTCACAGGAGTTGCTTAACTGTGCGGTACTTCTCTGTTTCATTAGGATCACTGAACCAAACAGGACCTGCTAATCACTGCAGGAAGACGCAGTGGTGTAGATTCTGCCATTCTGAGTCAGGTGGCTTTCACCGAATCTCGGGAGTGACACAAAAAGGTGTCCCGAAAGGCTCCACAACTATCATGCACGCGTAGATCCATACTTTATTTGTTTTTTGTTTTTTTTTCAGAATGAAGTTTGGTAACGGTCTCTCTCTCCAGGACCACCGCTGTACAACATTCTTCAGGTTGTGTTCGTCAGCTGAGATGACTGTTTCATGTTTTATACATTTTATCTTGGGGATGAAACCACTGTCCGAACTGGCAATCAGCGACCCATAACTGGTATGCTGACGTCAGAGTTGGCTAACCATAGCTGACCAAGACCCTGTCTCACCTCTGCGTTGGTACCCCCAGTAACAGGCCTGAAACCGGCTAGCGGGGCTAGGTTTGCTATAGTCCCCATAGCGGGGCTAGGTTTGCTATAGTCCCCATAGCGGGGCTAGGTTTGCTATAGTCCCCATAGCGGGGCTAGGTTTGCTATAGTCCCCATAGCGGGGCTAGGTTTGCTATAGTCCCCATAGCGGGGCTAGGTTTGCTATAGTCCCCATAGCTGGGCTAGGTTTGCTATAGTCCCCATAGCGGTTGAATTTACTGAAGAATTTACCTGCTATTTCAGAGACTGAAAAATACACACACCATAGCCTGTTTCCAAGTCGACACGATGCTGTGTGTCAATATCTTCACCGAATAGGCTGCAAAGAATACCAGCTCGCAGTTCCAGCAAGACTAAAGAAGAAGAAGAAGACAATATCTTCGTTCCCATTAATGTAGAAGATGCTCGCTAAGCCTCCCAGCGCCCAAAGTTACATCATATCTTGGCGTCTCAGTTTTGATGTACCTCATAATTTCTTTCCCTTCACATGTTCCCCATTTGTTTGAGTATGTGCCTGTCGTCCATTCGTGATATGTGCTCGAGACATCCTCAACTAAAAAAAAAAAAAAAGCATGAAATGAAAACTGAGCAATTAAACATCCAGATAAGCAACATAGCTAATGTACATTTTGTTTTCACTTTCGTCTGTTTCCAAAGTAAAGCGACAGAGCACATTGTTTGTTGTCTGGACAGTCTAGAGAAATACAAAGCACTTAGGATGTGGGAGAAAGGAAAATAGTAAGGGAATATATCCCCGATTAGGACGTGAGAGAAAGGAAAATAGTAAGAGAATATATCCCGGATTAGGACGTGAGAGAAACGAAAATAATAAGAGAATATCCCGGATTAGGACGTAAGAGAAAGAATAATAGTAAGAGAATATCCCTGATCAGGACGTAAGAGAAACGAAAATAATAAGAGAATATCCCTGATCAGGACGTAAGAGAAACGAAAATAATAAGAGAATATCCCCGATTCGACACGGGCTGCGGCCGGACGATCAGTCTCCTAACCGCGAGAAGGCAGAGCGCTATCCAGTCGGCCATCTACCAAGTTAGCAAGTCTCGTTTCTTATTTTGCTAAATATGTCTACAACGACATGGGTTCTTTTTTTTTTTTTTTTGTCTAAGTGAACAAAGCTCATTCATTGTCTACCATATTTTTCAATTTCCTGAGATTTTGGGAGTTTTTTTTTCCCCTCCACCTCCATTTTCTGCTTTTCTGAGACCAATTAAATAAACTAACAGGCGCTGAATGTTGTTCTGTGTTGGCTGTTTGTCGAGAATGCTCTGTACACCTGTGCTGTTGATCGCCTACGCGCCTCATTTCGCAGACTTTACATAGATGAATGCGGGATGCGTTGCGTCCCTGCATGCGTGCCCTACAACGGCTTATTCATGAAGTCTCTCCTAGCCCAGAGTATTTGTAGAGACTCACCAGCGACTTCTTTGTTGGCGGTTTTCTCTGAGAGCTCTTTTCTTTTTTTTTCCCTGGATAAAGTTGGGAGTGTTCTTGTCACCTTTACGGGTTTGATGAACTTATTTGCATTCGTAACAGAAATTATGCCACGATGAGAAGTTATTAATAGTTTTCTATTTCTATAATATGTTTGTGTGTTTATATTTATGTGCTGTAAAACAATCAGGTATCCCCCTCCCCACAACATTTGCTAGTAACAGATTATCTCCTTTCGAGTTAAAGCGCACTTTTGTGCTTATTTGTACAAAGTTCATGTGTGTGTAGAAATGTTGGCAGCCAAATATTTACGTAATGTGAATGAGGAACCAGTTTGTCCGGGACTCCTTCGTGAGTAAGTGGTGCGAGATAAGCGCGGTAATAACTGTTTTAAAACTGGTAGTTGTAGAGCAGAGTTAGGTGGAGGTGGCTGGCGGTAGTTTTAGGAAAATAGGTAGTGAGAGGAAGGAAGGTTCGCAGTAAGGAGGTGAGACAATGAAGTGGGGTTATGAAAAGCAACAATAGTTTCCTCCGAAAGCGAGGTCGCAGATTATTTTTTTTTTTTGCGTGTGTTTATCAATGCAGTCCTTGATAAAGGTAATTATGCCGAAATATTGGGGTATTATTGTTGTTTTTCAAATCTTTTTCATTGTTCCTACTCATTGTTAACTTTTCTTTCTACTTTTCTCTCTCTCCCTTTCCCTCTCTCTCTCCTCTCTCCCTCCCTCCCTCCCTCTCTCTCTCTCTCTCTCTCTCTCTCTAATATACACCTCACTCTAGAAAAAAAAAGGGAACAAAGTTCCGTGCCTGTAAGCGAGCTCACAAACACAGCTCTGATAATTTTTTTTTAAAAATGTTTCATATTTATTTCATGTTCCAGGAACTGCAAAATGGTGCTCTTTGCAGCCGATGCAGTGAAGATGTTGAAGCACTGCATCATGTCGGATTGGGAGCGGGTTACGGAAGCTTTTTTTTTCTTTAAGTCTGTGAGTGGAAATTTTAAAAAAAAAGGGGGGGGGGAATTGAGCAATACTTTTTCAAAAGACTCCACTCCCATAGGAATTATCGCGATCCCTGCCCAGTTAGCCAGGCTAAACCTGTTACTGAGGTGGAGGGGGGCGGGGCGGGGCGGGAGTATCTACGGAAAAGAGAACAGGGTCTTAGTCAGCTATGGTTCACCAACCCTGACGCAAGTATGTCACCCAGGGTTGGCTGATTGGCAGAGCGCACAGGTGCATGTCAGCTGAGGGCGGGAGATGAACTTGGGCATGGAGACAGGCGTCTCCATTTATCACATACCATCTGGTTGTTCATGTAGGAACTTTTTGTTCTTGATTTTTTTTTTAAGATCTTAGTACAGCATTGGCTGCGATATAGATGATTTATCAGGTGCCATTTTGTCTGCACACTGGCTGAGACAAACTGATATAAGTATAAGATTTATCAGCTGCCCTTTTGTCAGCACACTGGCTGCGTAACACTGATATAAATGTAGGATTTATAAGCTGCCCTTTTGTCAGCACACTGGCTGAGAAAAACTGATGTAAATATAAGATTTGTCAGTTGCTGTTTTGCTGCCGAATGGACACTTTGTTACAGCGCTTAATCCTATTCATGAAAATGAAAGAATCACCATCGATTGTAGAATGTTGTTTTCTAAAAGAGGTCTTCGGGGCTAATCGATATCATGAAATGATGAAAGTGAGAAAAATATTGAAAGTAAGATGAAGGGAAAAGAAAAGAAAATACTGTTAAGTTGTGGGGAAAAAAAGTTCCAAAGTAGAATTGTGTGGAGAAAAGAATGGTACCCCCTGTTCTATGAAGAAAAAGTCTGAAAAGAAGGTGGTATGGGGAAAGAAGAAAATCATTAAGAGATTTTCTGAAAACTTCCTGTTGTGAAATAATCATACCCAGTTTCGAACGACGGCTTTTTGGATATTTGATAGGAAGAACTTATCAGAACTGAGTTGCATTAACTGATTCATTGCGTTAATTGATTCATCTCATTCTTTTGTTCGCAATGCGGTAATACGTCAGAAGAGACAGTCTTTGCTCAAAGTTTACGCATCTTAGCATGAAATCCGTGCTAGTTCTCTCGCAGTATACATGGAGCAATGGGACTGTGTCAGATCTACCTATGGGAGCCAGGTGCCCCCTCTTGTGAAACCCTCTTGATGGTGGAGCCTTTTGATAAACCTGGTGTTTGCGGCAGGCTACGACGACACACAACAAATTTCTCATGCCTGATCCGAAATATAAGATGTATCATGGAACTCTTTTATCGCCAAAAGTTTCAGTATTATCAACTGGCAGAGTAATATAACAATGGAGTCTTGTAGTATCTGTAGACAATATTATATCATAGAAGAACTTAGTGCCCATATTTTTCTTGAAGTGACGGACCGCTAGAGTGTGACGTGATCAGCACCTGGCCTGGATGTCTATCCCTACATAAGAAGCATTGTGCTAATTTTTATAGCTGGGTAAGAGGGGCGCATCCAATCGGACTTGAACCACTTCCGCACGAGAGACCCGCACAGTAACCACTTGAACCACCGACTTCTGCATGAGAGACCTACACAGTAACCACTTGAACCACTGACTTCCGCATGAGAGACCGATACAGGAACCATTAGGTCTGCCATGCCCTCAATATCTTTAAGAAGAAAACGACAACGGCCCTATGATCTCTACCCCATATTTTCCAACCCCATATTTCCCAATCCCATCATGTTCTAGTTACGATACAAATTTGGAACAAGCTCAGAAATATAATGTATAATAACTTGATCTATGTATATATTAGAAGTATTACACCTAGAATAGTTTGGCCAAACACCATAAGAAATAACATCTTTTTGGCAGAAATGCAGATGAAGCCACTGACAGCAATTATCGAGGAGAGACGCTGGCGATGGTTGGGACATGTGCTCCGAATGACTGACAACTCACTACCAAAAATAGCACTAAGATGGACACCACAGGGGAACAGAAGTAAGGGTAGATCAAAAGAGACATGGAGAAGAACAACAGAAAAGATGTTGAGCAATAGAGGGCTCACCTGGGCAAGAGCAGAAAAAAAGGCGAAAGACAGGCATTTGTGGAAAACCCTTGCGGAAGTCTCATGTGCCCTGGGCACTTAAGGTTCAGAGAGAGAGAGAGAGAGAGAGAGAGAGAAAGATTACACCTCGAAACAAACTAAAAGCATCAAGAATGGAACATGAACTTCAACGATGTCATGAAGGTTCGAAATTTCTTACTATGAACAACAGTATTATCTGTACTTTTATAGATATAGATCCATACTTTTATAGAGAAGCTGGTCGAAGAAAGGACTTCACAGACAACTACGAATCGGCGTCGACTTCAAGATCATAGAGCTGGGACTGAAACTTGGCTCGGCGAAAAATGAACGATTCATCAGGAGCTTCAGGCGGATGGTCAGCCAAGAAAGCCACCCAACAAAGAACGGGTATTATCAGTTACTGTACGGTGAAGGGGAGATATTGAAGAAGATATATAGCACCTACGAATGTGTCCAGAGTGCATGGATGATGGTCCTTCCCAGCTAGCAATATAGCTATAGTATCTCATCTTGGCTGCGGACTGGACGCGGTATTTGTGGTCACGGTTATAAGTTACGTCATTTCGCACATGACTTCATTTACTAGAATTGTTAAACCCCGCTCTTACGACCAACAGTACTTAAAAGTCAGACTGAGCTGCAGGAAATGGCCACATATTAGGGCATATTATGACAGCCGTTTTCTGGCTGGCATGCCATGGTTGTTATCGGGTTTTCTAGTCAAGGAATATCGATCCACATTCTGTTGTATTCGCTTCTCGTAAAGTAATGCCATCGCCAGCTGGATCGATACTTCTATTCACTATTTTCAACCACACACGCAACAGTTGATGCACGTGCATGGACTTAATTAGATGTAGATCGAAAAGGACGGATTAATTCCGTGCGCTCACACTCATGGACGCGTGTAATTAATGTGTCATTTGCTTAACCCCGGAGTTGATTTTTCACCTCTATTTCAAGCTATGTTGGCATTCGTTCGCTTTATGTCCAGCAGTTTACTAACTTTCGGCCCTCAGTTGCTGCTCGCACTGTGTGCCGAATGCAGGATCAAATGCAGATAAAAGTTTCAGTTTTAGACCCAGCACAAAATGTGTATAACTCCTATTCGCTGCTTCTTTTGTGAACCGACCATTAGTATTCTTTGGATTGCCCGTTTTATTTATCGAATTTTCACTTTATATTCCTTGAATTTCAGTGATCGCGTTAACCGACAACTACCTGTAAATTACCGATAAAAAAAAAGAAGGAAAAAAAAAAAACGAGAAAAACCGAAAGTTTTGAAAGTTGTCGGTTACCGGCCGGTTTATAATATTATATTATTGAAAAAAAAAAAACCAAAAAAAACTCAGGAAATCGGTTGGAGGGTACTCAGACCAGTAGATTGATGATGCTCAGTTTACAAGAAGGGGAATCAGCCAGTTTGGACTTCGGCTTAATGTGTGAGCATTCTCTAAATAGAAATCTCGTAGGAAATATACGGTAAAAAGAAATGTGACGCGAACATTTAATTACCATCGGTGCTTTTAAAACCGTGTTCAAGTGTACATTTTTTTTTTAAAATGGATAAAATACCGAATATTGTGTATGAGAAAACCGGCACATCTGAAAGTACCACAGGCAAAGCGAATGACAATACAAGTGTACCTGTTTCCTGGAAGAATCTCAGCGCCGCCATTGGTTTATACATTCTTTTATTTATCAGTTTGTATTGTTTGAATTGTCAGTTCGCGTTTTCTGGATCGCCAGAGTTAATATCTTCTGGATTACCTGTGCGCATTCCTTGAGCTATCTATAACCTTCAGCCGCCACCCGTATTTACTCACTTATCATTCTACATCCATTGGATGCTAGTTTGTGTTCTCCGAAATGCCAGTTTGTGTCCTTTAAATTCATTGATATGGAATAGTCATGTTATACTTATTATACGTGTAAATATTAAGTGAGTTGTCAGTTTTGCCTTTCATTTTTTTTGTATTCTTTTTAGTTACAAGTATGCATTCCTTAGAATTTCATTTCGTATATATATATATATCAGCCTGTTCTCTTTCTGAACTTTTAGAAATTGAACATATCCAGTCAAAGTCTTATTTTATGAAGCGATGATGTGAGAATCGCGCATGTCAACAATGTTTAGTTGACATTTTGCGAGATATATGACCTATGACTCCTCACTTTTAGGACAAACAGCAGCTGCCGAGTAATTTGTTGCTGTCCTTGTCGTTCCTGGATAACTGAAATACTTTGGATCTTTTCTTGTTTTTTTTTTTTCAGCTGGCGTGTGATTTCTTGTATGGTTATATGTTATGCTAGGAAGCCATGGTGATAAAATGTTCACGTGAATGTTTCACATAGATCGCCATGTTCTCCCTGCAATTGATCAGCTCCTGTAAATGTCAGGTTGCAGGCCTCTCCAGACAATATCCATGTCAATAACTTGAGGGTTTTTCCGCTGTAGTTTGTTCTCGTGCCAGGCTCTGTCTGGAGGGGGGGGGGGGGGGGTCGGTGTAAAGAATTTTAAAAGTTTTAAAAAAAGTTTTAAAAATAGTAAAAAAAAAAGGACCTTGTTTTGCTGAGTCTGCAGAAAATATTATACTCTCTTGCCTTCTTGTGCGTGGCCAATAGAATTATTTCTCTGTCTGATGCCGTTCCTGTATGGTGCGTTATAGGAAACCGGTGCGGAAAATTCACCCCATGTTATAAATATAGTAGAAGTATCATTCTTATCACTGATTTATAATTTCCATAGGCCTACGTTTCTGTTGCACGTTTGGCACCCAGTCATTGAGAAACCCCCTAATTCTATTTATAGGGGATATTATGAACAAAAACTCGTGGGAAACATATGCCGGTCTTTTCTCAGTGCTTTGACACATGTCAGGGCACTTCGGTTATTTATTTCGTATGAAGATCTTCTTCTTCTTCTTTCTACACTTTTACTGCTATATCTGCAGTTCTGCATCTTTGATACTGTTTTTCTGTAGTTCCTGTATATTCCAGTATATGTAGTTCCGTCGTAGATTTTAGCTCCCTGGGCCGTTTTATGAGGCCAGTAGATACGTCTCATTGTTTCGTAGTAGATGCAGTTTTACAGGATGTGTTCTTTAGTTTAGGTGCCTGAGCGCATTTGCAAAAGAAAGAAAAAAGGAACTTCCAGTCTTGAACTTTGTGTGCATGTGGATTCAAAGAAGATTAGAAATCTCCGACAGCAGAAACAATAATTTCCCATCTGGCCTTGACACAGCCTAGATCTCTGTTTTGACTGATTTTTTTTTTTTAACGAATGAAGATTGGATCTCAAGAAGATTAGAATAATACTTCCATCACATATTAATCTGCTCATGGATGATTATCTGGCAGCTTGTATCAAAGTGGCATTTATCCCCCCCCCCCCTTTTTTTTTTTTAGTTACAAGTATGCATTCCTTAGAATTTCATTTCGTATATATATATATATCAGCCTGTTCTCTTTCTGAACTTTTAGAAATTGAACATATCCAGTCAAAGTCTTATTTTATGAAGCGATGATGTGAGAATCGCGCATGTCAACAATGTTTAGTTGACATTTTGCGAGATATATGACCTATGACTCCTCACTTTTAGGACAAACAGCAGCTGCCGAGTAATTTGTTGCTGTCCTTGTCGTTCCTGGATAACTGAAATACTTTGGATCTTTTCTTGTTTTTTTTTTTTCAGCTGGCGTGTGATTTCTTGTATGGTTATATGTTATGCTAGGAAGCCATGGTGATAAAATGTTCACGTGAATGTTTCACATAGATCGCCATGTTCTCCCTGCAATTGATCAGCTCCTGTAAATGTCAGGTTGCAGGCCTCTCCAGACAATATCCATGTCAATAACTTGAGGGTTTTTCCGCTGTAGTTTGTTCTCGTGCCAGGCTCTGTCTGGAGGGGGGGGGGGGGGGGGGGGTCGGTGTAAAGAATTTTAAAAGTTTTTAAAAAAAGTTTTAAAAATAGTAAAAAAAAAAGGACCTTGTTTTGCTGAGTCTGCAGAAAATATTATACTCTCTTGCCTTCTTGTGCGTGGCCAATAGAATTATTTCTCTGTCTGATGCCGTTCCTGTATGGTGCGTTATAGGAAACCGGTGCGGAAAATTCACCCCATGTTATAAATATAGTAGAAGTATCATTCTTATCACTGATTTATAATTTCCATAGGCCTACGTTTCTGTTGCACGTTTGGCACCCAGTCATTGAGAAACCCCCTAATTCTATTTATAGGGGATATTATGAACAAAAACTCGTGGGAAACATATGCCGGTCTTTTCTCAGTGCTTTGACACATGTCAGGGCACTTCGGTTATTTATTTCGTATGAAGATCTTCTTCTTCTTCTTTCTACACTTTTACTGCTATATCTGCAGTTCTGCATCTTTGATACTGTTTTTCTGTAGTTCCTGTATATTCCAGTATATGTAGTTCCGTCGTAGATTTTAGCTCCCTGGGCCGTTTTATGAGGCCAGTAGATACGTCTCATTGTTTCGTAGTAGATGCAGTTTTACAGGATGTGTTCTTTAGTTTAGGTGCCTGAGCGCATTTACAAAAGAAAGAAAAAAGGAACTTCCATTCTTGAACTTTGTGTGCATGTGGATTCAAAGAAGATTAGAAATCTCCGACAGCAGAAACAATAATTTCCCATCTGGCCTTGACACAGCCTAGATCTCTGTTTTGACTGATTTTTTTTTTTTTAACGAATGAAGATTGGATCTCAAGAAGATTAGAATAATACTTCCATCACATATTAATCTGCTCATGGATGATTATCTGGCAGCTTGTATCAAAGTGGCATTTATCCCCCTTTTTTTTATAGTTTCAGTATCTGAAAGAGTTTGCCCTTTCCAGTGTTTGTTTTAGCAGTTGCCTTGCTTTCTCCACTTTTTAACTTGCTCTGCTTTCTCCACTTTCTAGACTTGCCCTGCTTTCTACTGTTTTTAGACTTGCCTCGCTTTCTCCACTTTTTAAGTTGCTCTTCTTTCTCCACTTTCTAGACTTGCCCTGCTTTCTACTCTTTTTAGACTTGCCTCGCTTTCTGGACTTGCCCTGCTTTCTCCTTTTTCTAGACTTGGCTTGCTTTCTCCTCTTTCTAGACTTGCCTTGCTTTCTCCTCTTTCTAGTCTTACCCTGGTTTCTACTCTTTCTAGACTTGCCCTGTTTTCTCCCTTTTCTAGACGCCGTATTTTCTCCTCTTTCTAGCCTTGCCCTGTTTTCACCTCTTTCTAGACTTGTCTTGCTTTATCCTCTTTCTAGACTTGCCCTGGTTTCTCCTCTTTCTTTACTTGTCCTGCTTTCTCCTCTTTCTAGACTTGTTCTGCTTCCTCCTCTTTCTAGACTGGTTCTGCTTTATCCTCTTTCTAGACTTGCCTGTTTTCTCCTCTTTCTATACTTGCCCTGCTTTCTTTTTCTATACTTGCCTTGCTTACTCCTCTTTCTAGACTTGCCCTGCTTTCTCCTCTTTCTAGACTCCTTGAGTTAAGCTTAAAAAAAAAAAAAAGGCAGTGGGAAATCCGGCTGACGGAAAAGTGTGGAGCCTTCACCAGATTACAGGAGACCTCCACTTCTCCTCGACCAGCTTATCAACACTGAAAATTGAGGCTAAAGAGAAGCGAGACCACGCACACTAAACCAGAAGCGTCACCGTTTATCTACCTTAATCCTTGCCATTTATTCTTGGTCTAATTTACTCCAGTGGCCAAGCAATGCTGTCTGCGGATGCATTGAAATTGCCTGTATACTTGACTGTCCGCTAAATTGCCTTCTTCTGATGCCGGGGATTTTTTTTTTTTAATCAGTTGTTTCTTTGCCTGAGGGTGATCTACATTTTTTGTTCCTAGACATTCAAAAATAGATCCTGTCTTTTAAAGTGGAGAATCGTTTCTCTGACAGGCAGCTTGATTAGGAGATTTATGTACTGTAGGCGGGAGTTGTGTACTTTCTAGAAGATGGAGTTAGTAGGATCTAGCTACACCCGTCCAGAATATTCTTGGACTCATCTTGTTGCCTCTGGAGACGTTACAGGATCATAGTTTTTATTATTTGATTAAAAAAATATATTGCGTGTTTACATTTGTACTGTCACATTCCGGCATCGAGTTGTGTGGCGTGGTATATAAATCTGTCACATTTGTGTCACAATTTATCACATTTGTGTCACAGTTATGTTGACAGTTAAGTACTGAAGAACCTCTGGGTCGTTTTGTTCCCTTCTTAAATTGGCGAACAAAGTTCCTTATTTCAGTGGACGAAGTGTTTACGAAGTTGCGCGTCGTGTTCTACATTGGAAGAGTTGCTGAGCCAGCACAAATAATCAGCAGCTTGAAAAGTTTATCATAAAATAGAGCTGTCTGAATGTCCGTTCTGTAAGCCATGTTTGGCTACGGGCTACCGAAGGGAGATCATTTTGATCTGGAAAATGCAGGGAGCAAGTGATTAGTGTTCTTGCATTTAGCGCTGGATATGAAGCAGGGTCTTTACAGTGCATAGACCGAGATGCATTTCAGAGGATTCCGCATGAAAATAAACAGATATTACCTACGGTAAATTATGTACAACATAGCTTCAGCGTGGTAAAAGGGCTTTAACGCGTGCCTACATCTGGACTTTGGATTCGTCGGAGTTGCTGAACTTCATGAGCACACTGGCGCCCCAACATTTGCCGTTTGTTTATAGGAGATGGATTTCATTATTCTCAAAGTAAGTTTTTGCGTTTCCGTGTGCTACCTGGTAGTGTTTTGTTTCGTTGCGGTTTTCGTTTGTGCTGTAAAATTTGTACCTTCTTATTAATTTTTAGAGCTAATGTTTTGTTGTTAAATTTAAGAATATTCTTTTGTTTTTTTTTTTCGTTTTTTAATGTTTTTTGTCTGTAGAGGCAGTTTTTCATTTATGTATATATTTTTAATAACGTTTTATGTAACATAATGAATGCAATGCAGTATTTTATCATGTATTTCTTGTTTTTAACAATTCTGCTCAGTGTTTTTCAGTTTGTTGTGTTTCTTGGGAGAATGTTGGCTTTTCTTTGTGTTGTTATCTTGTCAAAGATCGTTTGTCTTTCCGCGTTCTCAGTGAAGCGTATAGTTTTGTGAGTGGCACGCCAGAGTTATCCTTTCTTCATTTGTTTTTTTGTTTTTGAACGTTCAATTTCTTTTAGGTTTATCAGTGGTGTTCATCTTTTCTCGTTGCAGACGACACTGGTTATCAACTTTTTATCTTGTTGTGTTACTGATGTGTGTTCTTCTTCTGTCTAACTTTTCAAATTTCTTACTTTTTTTGTGTGTGCGTTTTTTTCCTTTTCGTTTTAGCCTTATTTGCAGTTTTTGTTGTTGTTGTTGTTGTTGTTGTTGTTGTTAAAGTTTGATTACAAATATTTGTCTACATCTTTCATTATCAGTCACTTGCCGTTCAAACAGTCGTAAATTATCTCACAGACTTACTGATCCAAGATGAACTCATTACTCATGAAAGTCCGCCGGAGATGTTTATAAAGAAAAGAATTAGCACGATGAATATACGTGATACATTTCATATTTTACAAGCTCGTTCATCAGGAATTCGGGATAATTCTGACTCTTCTGTGTTAGAACTTCTGCAAAAAATAGTCTGTTCGTGCTTTATCCTTTCCTGTTCGTTTCTTTGACAGTTTTGAAAATAGAAACACGCTTATAAGTGAGCGCTCATACGCCCAGACACACACAGTATGTGTGTAAGCGTATGTTTGTGTGTGTGTGAGAGAGAGAAAGAGAGAGAGAGAGAGAGAAATGGTACTTTTTTGTAGTATGTAATCACAAGAGAACTTGACACAAGAACTTGTGCTTTACCTCTCTACTTCTTAGAACTCTGTGATTGTGTTTGGACACTCGTTCTTGGATCATGGGTAAAGTAGGGAGGGAGGGGGAGAGAAAATAAGAAGAAGAAGAAGAGGAGGAGGAGATAGCTAAAGAATCTTAATAAGAGAAAAAGACAACTGTAATAGATTGACGACAGTGCTATCGACGCTAGCGAAACAGCCCTGATCAAGACCCTGTTCCACCGCATCGTTGGTGCTCCTAGCAACAGACTCAGCTTAACTAGTAGGAAAAGGCTCTCCCCTTCCCCCTATAGTTGTAGAGACTGACCATAGTCAGGGTCTTCAATGCAGACAACCGGAGCCCACTCCGAACTCCACACCGTGAATGCGCTCCAACATCTTCATGGCATCGACCTGTTTGCAGGTCTAGAGAAAACAACAATAAGGACAGTCAGATGAGAATAAAAACGCAAAGAAAGAAAGAAATATCAGCAGTGATGCCAAGAAAAGAGCTAGGGAGCTGCCCATCGAACACATGGAGAGGTGCCTCTCTGGTGAGATATGAGGAAATATGAGGCCCTCTCAGGAGATGCGGGCCCTGATGTAGGTGCAACAGGTGTCGCTGACCGAATGGAGACCTGGAAGTAGTCCTGACTCTCACTGCCTGGGTGCTCGTTGTAAAATGTTTCGGGTTCTACCTGCGGTGATCTGACTTTAGGGTCTTTTTTGGGAGAGGGTAGACCTGATACAGAACACCAGCCAGCAGGTTTCGTGTGTGAACACAAAAGGCACGAACTCTTGACTGCCCACATAAATGATTTTATTCTTCTCACTGACTTGCAAGTCAAAGTTTGGCCATGTTACACGGTTACCACCAGACAGTATATCACAGACAACATTCACACTAAGATTTGAAGGTAAGAGAAGAAGAAGGCACCAACGAAGGAGATGGAGAGAGGAAACTACAGAAGCATTAAATATCCCATTATATGAAACAAATCGTCGAGCCCTGTCAAGACGTCTGTTTGTCCCCTCAACGAGGAACAAGACAAGACAAAGACAAAGGCAAGACAAGACAGCTCATTGCTGTTTCTGGCCCCTCCACCCCTCTTGGGCTTCCCGTCTGGCCGTAAGTGAAAGACAACACATTTATAGCTGGCGCTGCTCTCTTCTGGCGTATCTCACTCTCTTGTTCTCTCTCTCTCTCTCCCTCTCTCTCTCTCCCTCTCTCTCTCTCCCTCTCTCTCTCTCCCTCTCTCTCTCTCTCTCTCTCTCTCCCTCTCTCTCTCTCCCTCTCTCTCTCTCCCTCTCCCTTGCATCTCCCTGCCCCCTCACCCTGGGCTCGTCTATTAGCTCACCGTATTTAGTGTATTTATAATCCTTATTCTGGAGTATTTATCTCTTCTCCCCCACCCTCAGGTACCTGTGTGTTGTTTCTCCCCCACCCCTAGCTACCTGTGTGTTGTTTCTCCCCCCACCCCTAGCTACCTGTGTGTTGTTTCTCCCCCACCCCCAGCTACCTGTGTGTTGTTTCTCCCCCCACCCCTAGCTACCTGTGTATTGTTTCTCCCCCCACCCCTAGCTACCTGTGTGTTGTTTCTCCCCCACCCCCAGCTACCTGTGTGTTGTTTCTCCCTCCACCCCAGCTACCTGTATGTTGTTTCTCCCCCCACCCCCAGCTACCTGTATGTGTTTCTCTCCCCCCCCCACCCCCAGCTACCTGTATGTTGTTTCTCTCCCCCCCACCCCCAGCTACCTGTATGTTGTTTCTCCCCCACCCCCAGCTACCTGTATGTTGTTTCTCTCCCCCCCCCACCCCCAGCTACCTGTATGTTGTTTCTCTCCCCCCCACCCCCAGCTACCTGTATGTTGTTTCTCTCCCCCCCTCACCCCCAGCTACCTGTATGTTGTTTCTCTCCCCCCCACCCCCAGCTACCTGTATGTTGTTTCTCTCCCCACACCCCCAGCTACCTGTATGTTGTTTCTCTCCCCTCCACCCAGCTACGTGTATGTTGTTTCTCCCCTCCCCCAGCTACCTGTATGTTGTTTCTCCCCCCCCCACCCCCAGCTACCTTTATGTTGTTTCTCTCCCCCCCACCCCCAGCTACCTGTATGTTGTTTCTCTCCCCCCCCCCCACCCCCAACTACCTGTATGTTGTTTCTCCCCTCCCCCAACTTCCACTCTCTTCATATACCAGGGTTTCTAGGCGGGGCGGTCTTCTCTAAAACTTTTAATTACACTATTCGTTTACATGTCCCTGCAGCACTCCCTATCCTACTTCACTGTATATCCTATTCCTGTCCCCTATAGCAAGATTTTGCCCTAATATGTTTACTATCACTACTGGAAATTCAACATGCTCTCTCTCTCTCTCTCTCACTCTCTTTCGCTCTGTCTCACTCTTTTATTCTCTCTCTCTCTCTCTCTCTCTGAATGTAGGACTTTTATACTCTCTCTCTCTCTCTCTCTCTCTCTGAATGTAGGACTCTTCTTCTTCTGGGCTCGTGTTTTTGTTTTTCGCTCTCACCCAATACCTTCTATGACGTCACTCCTTTATTTTCAGATTCTCTACGGTTCCGTTCTATTTTATATATTACAAGGGTCACATCGAAAGTCGTGAGCAAAATTTTTTTTAACATTAGAAGTTATAGATAGAGAAAATACAAATGTACCACCTTAAACTACATCCTTTTCTTCACTTTTCAACATAAAGTCCATTTCTCTGCACGCATCTTTCCCATCGCTCTGCAACTTTGAAACTACACTCCCGATAGAATTCTGTTCCAGCTGACCGATTGCACAGACGCACAGCTTTCTGGATGTTCTCTTATGTGGGACCCAGAGAGCACAGACTTTTATCTAGCCTAGGGTTTCAATCATTTCCTGTACTGCACTGTGTCCTATTCCAAGATTTACAGCGATTTCAAATACTGTGACACGTCTGTCTTAGTGATATCGTCAACCTTTTCCACATTGCGATTAGTGGAGGCAGTTCGAGGGCGACCGCTGCGAGGCATATCTTGGATGCTCGTGTTTCTATCTTTGAAATGTTTCACCCATCTCCTAACACTGCTAGAACTCATACACACATCTACATAAGCAAGTTGAAGTCTTCGGTGAATTTCAGTATCTGGGATTTTCTCTTTAACGAGGAACTCAATAACACCACGTTGACGAAACGAAACTTCAGCACCGGCCATTTTGTTTCTGCTCCGCGTGGTCACGTGACACATGATGGTGATGTCATGTGACCTCTACATGAAGTGCAAAGGATGCAGTTAAAGTGATACATTTATATTTTCTCTATCTATGAATTCTGATGAAAAAAAAATTTTTTTTTCACAAGTTTCGGTATGACCCACGTATATACAGGGTGTCTAAGAGGCAAAGTGGTTAGTTAGTCTCTCATGGCGAAGGTCGGTGGTTCGAATCCGACTGGAGGCGTTTCAGTAACGCAGCTATAGAAATGGGTACCCGGCTTTTGTGAAGCTGGGGAAGGAAACGTGGCCAGGCCTTCTGGTGTGAGCACAGAAAGGAGAACACTACATTAAGATCATCTTTCCCGAGGTACCACTTTGACGTATCAAAGTTATCCTTACCATTTATAATACGCGTATATATAAAGTGCTTATGTATTAACTATAGATCCTTTTCCTGATCTCTTCCATTTGTCAGTTTTGAGAAACTGTGTGTCTAAAGTTCATTTAGAATGACAGCAGAATCATCTGTTCTATTTTCTGGGCCAGCTGCCTGTGTACACAATCAAGACCCTTTCTACACGAATTCAGAGTACTAGCAGGCGTTCTCGTCATCCTATGTCCCAGCCCTCCCTTGTCAACCCACGCTGCCCTCGAAGCCTCCCTTGTCAACCTACACTGTCCTCGAAGCCTCCCTTGCCAACCTACGCTGTCTTCGAAGCCTCCCTTGTCAATTCACGCTGTCCTCGAAGCCTACCTTGTAAATCCACGCTGTCTTCGAAGCCTCCCTTGTCAAGGCACGCTGTCCTCGAAGCGTATATTTGTCATCCAGAAAGGATATTTTCACCATTATACATTCCTTTACTGTGCTAATTATTGAAACAGATAATTCCCCAGGGGGAAAAAATTCCCTCCCTTAAGCATCCCCGGGGAGCCACTTGCCTCCCTTGTTGAGAACCACCGTGCTGGACATACTTTTGCTTGACTGCGTACGGATCCACGTGATATCAGCCATTACGGAGCTTGCTGGGAATTCGTCCTTGCTTGTTAGGAAGGCACAAGCTCAGATCTCATATGCGCATACTACAGATCAGGAAAACTTGCAATAAACTTCTTCTTCTTCTAGCAGCTTCTTCTTCTTCTTCTTCAGCAGCTTTCCGAGCCATTGCTGCAGACAAGACACAATCTCCACTCCACTCTATTCTTGATCTCTTCTTGCCGAGCGTCGATTCCAAAAGCGCACGTTATCTTCTTTCTTTGGCTGTCTGGGCAGTGGCATTACTACTGTGGTCAATGGGCAAAATGTTAACCCTTTTTTGGTCCGGTGGCTTTCAGAACATGAAGAAAACTGCCTTAGAATTTGCCTAGACTGCCTATTTGAACTTCCCGTGCGCTCGGCTTAAAACGTAAGGAACAAAACTGAGAGATAAGTGTCGTGTCGTCGCCACCCCCCCCCCCCCCCCCCCCAACATTTCTTCTTCCCGTGCCCCTTCATCAGAAAGACAACAGTCGCCGCCCGCGTAATTTTGTTCAGCTAATCGCACTAAGCTAAGTCTGAGGTCACTGCCCGTCAAGTTAACACCCATGTCGGTTTACCAGGGGTGCACGACACACAACCTGCGACACCGGCTTGTTAAACAGCTTCTAGGTCGTGATCAGATTTTGTTGTTGTTGTTGTTAACCAGCTTGTGGGTCGTGATCACAGTTTTGTTTGTTTGTTTGTTTGTTGTTAATCAGCTTCTAGGTCGTGATCACAGTTTTTGCTGTTGTTGTTGTTAATCATCTTCTAGGTCGTGATCACGGTTTGTTTGTTGTTAATCAGCTTCTAGGTCGTGATCACGGTTTTGTTGTTGTTGTTGTTGTTGTTGTTAATCATCTTCTAGGTCGTGATCACGGTTTTGTTGTTGTTGTTAATCAGCTTCTAGGTCATGATCACGGTTTTGTTGTTGTTGTTGTTGTTGTTAATCAGCTTCTAGGTCGTGATCACGGTTTTGTTGTTGTTGTTGTTGTTGTTGTTAATCATCTTCTAGGTCGTGATCACGGTTTTGTTGTTGTTGTTAATCAGCTTCTAGGTCGTGATCACGGTTTGTTTGTTGTTAATCATCTTCCAGGTCGTGATCACGGTTTTGTTGTTGTTGTTGTTGTTGTTGTTGTTAATCATCTTCTAGGTCGTGATCACGGTTTTGTTGTTGTTGTTAATCAGCTTCTAGGTCATGATCACGGTTTTGTTGTTGTTGTTGTTGTTGTTGTTAATCATCTTCTAGGTCGTGATCACGGTTTTGTTGTTGTTGTTGTTAATCATCTTCTAGGTCGTGATCACAGTTTTGTTGTTGTTGTTGTTAATCATCTTCCAGGTCGTGATCACAGTTTTGTTGTTGTTGTTGTTGTTGTTGTTAATCATCTTCTAGGTCGTGATCACGGTTTTGTTGTTGTTGTTGTTGTTAATCAGCTTCTAGGTCGTGATCACCTTTTTTGGTTGTTAATCAACTTCTAGGTCGTGATCATGGTTTTTTGGTTGTTAATCAACTTCTAGGTCGTGATCACGTTTTTTTGGTTGTTAATCAACTTCTAGGTCGTGATCATGGTTTTTTTGTTTGGTTGTTAATCAACTTCTAGGTCGTGATCACAGTTTTTTGTTGTTGTTAATCAACTTCTAGGTCGTGATCACAGTTTTTTGTTGTTGTTAATCAACTTCTAGGTCGTGATCACGGTTTTTTGTTGTTGTTAATCAACTTCTAGGTCGTGATCACGCTTTCTTTACACAACAGGAACAGGCGTTACACTAAACATCGTTGCTAAGTCTCTTTATCTTCCCTCGTTCCCCCCCCCCCACCCACACTACCAACCTTCTAGCTTCCTTAATGCATGCGTATTGTTGATGGCGTGGTGCTGAACGTAAAAATTTACTTATTTCAGCCTTTTCTTCGCCCTTCTTGCGTGGCAAACATGCTGACGGTAAACTAATGTTGACCGTGTTTTGCCATACACAAAAAGTGTTGATATGCCTGTGTGTGTGTATGCGTCATGTGACGTGTCCTTTCCAGAACGATATTCCCTCTCACTGCCTTTCTGAATGCAGCGCTCTCTTGAGCAAGATGACCAACATCTCGCAGTGACATATCCAGACTTTCCCTTGTGTTCGTCCTTAGCCCACGTGGGGCGAGGTCGTCACTTTTTTTTTTTTTTGAAGGGCACTGTGTCTTCTATTGCCAACCTCTACAAAGTGCTGTCTCTTGTCGCAGTCGAAGTATCT
Organism: Achatina immaculata; assembly: GCA_009760885.1. NCBI lineage: Eukaryota > Metazoa > Mollusca > Gastropoda > Stylommatophora > Achatinidae > Lissachatina > Lissachatina immaculata. Next base: position 16,731,508 of record CM019704.1, on the reverse strand, counting down.
CTTCCTTCTAACTTTGATGGTGTTTACAAGCAGTTTTCTACAGACGCCTAATTTCATCAGTATTTTTTTTTTGTTTGTTGGTAAATTTCAAATGCAGTTATTCTCTTCCCATTCGGAGTATGTAAATATTAAATATTACATTCTTAGTAAACAGCCATTGCTTTCTTCTTTATGTTGAGAACAAAATGCCGGACAGACATGCTTGTCCAGTTCTTCGCTCTTTGAAAACGAAGTAATTGCTTCTTCTTTTTTTCCCAGCCAACTTCTCTGCTTCCTGTCCTCTTTTCTCCTATCTTTTCTTTCTCTATATTTTCCGTCACTCTTATTCTCTCATATTTTCCGTGGCTTATTCTCTCTTTTTTCTTTTCTGTCGCTCTTGTTCTCTCTTATTTTCTGATTCTCTTACTTTCCATCTCTCTTATTCTCTATTATTTTCTGTTTCTCATATTCTTATTATTTTTTTTTTTTTGGTCTTTCTTGTTCTCTCTTATTTTCTGTCTCCCTTATTCCTTTTTAATTTGGTTTCTTAAATTTTTTTCCGTCCTATTCTCTCTTTTTTCTACCTTTAGCTTGCTTTCTCTCTCTCTCTCTCTCTCTCTCTCTCTCTCTCTCTCTCTCTCTCTTATTTTCATTCTCATATCTTTTCTCTTTTTCTCTGGTATCTTCTCTCTATAATATTTCCAACCTCTCTCCATCTCAGTCTCTCTCGCTTTCTGCGCCTTTCATTTTCTGTCTCTTATCTTCCCTCTTATCTCTTTATTAAGAATTCCTAGCAGGAGTCACCTTTTCTCCAAGACTTAACGTAAAGAACGTACAAGTCCTTTCACGCACAGCGCCACAGCGTAAATCAAGAATAGCAAACGTGATGTCTCCATAAATAATATGTCCTTTAATACAGCCCGACGGGACAACTAACACTGCATAAAACTCAGATTTCCAGCATAAATAATGCATCATGAAAAAAGGTCATAAATAACAGCCGATTAAAGCATACGGACAATTGCATTAAAAGCAAGAGTTACAAACAAACAAACAAAAACAGAACAAGCAAACAAAACACACAAAAAAAGCGGTGACAGTAATTAAATTTATAAAAAGGAAGGGTAGAAACAGTTTTATAAGAAGAGTATAGTTTTATAAGACGAGTAGAAACAGTTTTATATGAAGGGTAGAAACAGTTTTATAAGAAGGGTAGAAACATTTTTATATGAAGGGCAGAAACAGTTTTATAAGAAGGGTAGTAACAGTTTTTATAAGAGTAGAAACAATTTTATAAGAAAGGTACAAAAAGTTTTATAAGGCGGGTAGAAACAGTTTTATCAGAAGAATAGAAACAGTTTAATGAGATGGGTAGAAACAGCTTTATAAGAATGGTATAAACAGTTTTATATGAAAGGTAGAAACAGTTTTATAAGAGTAGAAACAGTTTTATAAAAAAAAGGGTAGAAACAGTTTAATGAGACGGGTAGAAACAGCTTTATACGAAGGATAGAAACAGTTTATAAGAAGGGTAGAAACAGCTTAATAAGCACGGGTACAAACAGCTTTGTAACAGGAGTAGAAATAGTTTCAAAAGAAGGGTAGAAACAGTTTTTATAAGAGTAGAAACAATTTTGTGAGAAGGATAGACATAGTTTAATAAGACGGATAGAAGCAGTTTTATAAGAAGTGTAGAAACAGTTTTATAAGAAGGGTGGAAACAGCTTTATAAAAATGGTACAAACACTTTTTATAATAGTAGAAATAGTGTTATTAGAACGATACAAATAGTTTTATAAGACGGGAAGAAACAGTTTTATAACAAGGGTAGAAACAGTTTTATAAGAAGGGTAGAAACAGTTTTATAAGAAGGGTAGAAACCGTTTTATAATATAGATAGAAACAGTTTTATAAGAAGGGTAGAAACCGTTTTATAATATAGATAGAAACAGTTTTATAAGAAGGGTAGAAACAGTTTAATAAGACGGGTAGAAACGGTTTTATAAGGACAGAAACAGTTATATGAAGGGTAGAAACAGTTTTATAAGAGTAGAAACAGTTTTATAAGAAGGATAGAAAGAGTTTTATAAGAAAGGTGGAAACAGTTATTATAAGACTAGAAACAGTTTTATGAGAAAGGTAGAAACAGTTATATAAGATGGATAGAAACAGTTTTATAAGAAGGGTAGAAACAGATTACTAAGACGGGTAGAAACAGCTTTATACGAAGAATAGAAACAGTTATAAGAAAGGTAGAAACAGTTTTATAAGAGTAGAAGCAGTTTTATAAGAAGGGTAGAAACAGAATGGATAGGACATGGCCTAGCTGAATGCAGTATCACGACAAGAAGAAACTGGAAATTCATTACTGCCAACCTTCGTTCTGAAGATGGCACATGATGATAGTGAGATGACTTGTTATTACGGTTTTCTCGCGGTGGCTTTGGGTGTATTTATGTTCCGTTCCGACGACCCCATGGGAAAACCAAATGTCATAAATGTTGAATTTGCAGTAGTTTACGATACCTAGGCAGCCATGTTTTACGACAAAGAGTGGCCACACCGTATGTATACGGATTTTACAATAAGCAGTATACTGTTCAAAAATAGAAACGCAACACTACTGTAGTCGTAAAGGACACCAAATTTCAAACTTGTATCAAAAGTTTATTTTACGGAATTAATGTTTCAATCTTGGCATGAAGAAACTTTAATACTTTAACAATGAAATGACGTTCATTAAATTTGGTTTAGACTTTTATTCTCTGCGACTGAGGCCTCCATTTCAGTAAAGTGTATGGCCTCCTCTGGCTTGTATCAGAGAACAACATCTCCTTGACATGGATCAGATTAGCCGTTGGATCTGTTGTTGTGGGATGGCTGCCCAGTCTTCCCGCAGTGGGAGACACAACTGTCGGATATTGGTTGGCGCCACGTCTCGCTGGCGGACTTGTCTGCTGAGATCATCCCATAAGTGTTCTATTTGGTTCATGTCTGATGACATAGATGGCCACGGAATTGTCTGGACGTTGTTGTCAGCGAGGAACTGGGTGTGAGTTGTGCCACATGAGGTCGAGCGTTATCCTGCTGAAAAATCGACCCTGGTGCAGCCAGAAGTGGAAGGACGTGAGGACGAAGAATTTCAGCGACGTATCGTTGGGCATTCAGGCGTCCCTCATTTTGCACCAGATCACTTTTTCCCATAAAGTTGATCATCCCCCACACCAGTACACCTCCATCACCATGTGGAGGATCCTCATCCACGCAGTTCTGGGCGTAGCGCTCATGGGCTCTGCGATAAACTCTTCTCCGTCTATCGTGTTGCTGGAGCAGAAAGAATGATTTATCACTAAACCAAAGCTTTCTCCAATCATTCGCAATGGTCCCTTGACAATGCTGGTTCGCCCACTGCAGTCGGTTCTGGCGTTGCCGGTCCGTAAGACAGGACCTCTGTAGTGTCTTCTAGTCCAAAGACCAGCGTCATGCAGCCGGTTCCTGACCGTTTGATCTGAAATTCGACGAGCTTCTGTCATTGACTGGACTGTTGAGGACGCAGATGCAAATCGATTCTTGAGGTGACGCAACCGTATGAAGCGGTCTTCTGCAGGAGTTGTGACTATGGATCTTCTACTGCGCGGCAGGTCTGCAACTGAGCCAGTTTCTTGAAGTCGTCTCCAAAAGCGACTAATGGTGCTTCTAACCACATTAAATTGTCTGGCCACTACACTTTGTGACTGCCCAGTCTGTAAACGTCCAATGATGACGAGTCGTTCTTCTGTAGTGAGATGAATCATACATGCGTATTGAATTTTCAAATGAACTGATTCGAGGACCGTAATTCTTTTATAAGCATTCAATAACATGGTCAGTGAATTTTGTGTTCAGAAACTTTCACAGGATTCTCGGGAACCTGTCATGAGTTATTGTCAAAAATGCTGTTTTGACTAGTGTCGCTTTTCTGTGCTCATGAATCATCTGTTGAGTACAATTCTGGTCAGCAGGTGAAGTTGATGTCCAAGTGAACATTTCAGGCAATTTGCCCTTGTCTGATCAGAAAACTTCAGTTTAAATGACGACATCGTATTTGTTGCGTTTCTTTTTCTGATATATATATATATAATTTTTTTTAATTTACAGTAAAAAAGTCACCAGAGCGAAGATAGGAAAAGCTAATCATCGTATAGCGGAGACTGCGTTGTTGTATATTTGTATTTGAAAGTGTACAGTGTGCCACAAAAGTCCAGATTCGGATCAATTACACTCAAAAAGAAAGTAAGCACCAGCACACAACTCCGTCATATTCAGAACCTGGGCAAGTGAACAACAGTCACGTTTTCGTGACTGAAACAAAGCACAGGCTCCTAATATCGCAGTCAGATTATGGAAATATAATATGGGCCAACATGCTTGTCCAATTTTTTTGCGCTGTCCGCTATTGTTTGTAATCCAGTGTTTCCAAACCTTTTTTTCGATCATGCCCCACTTCAATGCCTCAAAGATTTTGATGCTCCCTTGTGTCTGTCTGTCTGTCTGTCTCTCTTTCTCTCTCTCTCTCTGCGTAATGTTTAACCAAGTTATGAAAAAGTATAATATAGTCCAGTTGCTCCCCCCCCCCAAAAAAAAAAATCAAATTGTCCCCCTCCCCTGTGGGGTATACGCCCCAAGTTTAGGAACACTGCTCTACTCAGTGTTGCCTCTCATTATCATGCACCGAGAAATCAATTTATTTAACTTTTTTTGCTTTTTGTGTTTAGAAGCTGATTTTGAGAACAGTAAAGGTAGGCTCCTTGTGGATCTTGCCGTACATCATTTTGCTGAACATGTTCTCTTATTGCTGGCTCTGCCTATATTAGATTTGCTAACAGCAAGAAATGTTTGTGTTACATGGTCAAGACTCCTATTTTTCGGCTATCTAATGTTAATGGCTATTATAGTTTATGGAATTTAAACAAGAACATGATGATAAGTCAGTTTTCTTTTACCTCTTTCGGTGGTCGAGTAGTGGTAGGTTTGTGTAATTTCTTCCGTCTATCTTTTGATAGGCGCTCTCTCCGTTTTCTTACAGTTACCAGCGTGAATGTTTTCTATGCTATGCTGTTTGGCTGTAACCGTGTAGCGTGGCCAAACCATTTGACTTGCTGTTTCTGGATATAGTGTAATACTGGTGTTACTCCAACTCTTGCCCTGATGGCATTATTTCTGATTTGGTCTCTTCTTGTTACATTTAGTATTCTCCTTAAACATCTAATTTCTGCTGTGATGATTTTCTTTTTGTGTTGGCTATTATTGTGCGTGTTTGACACTGACAGCACAAATTTGGGAGGAAAATTGTGCTGTACAGTGATTTTTTTTAATGAATTGTGATGTACTTTTTTTCTAGTGACTTGATTACTTGATTCCATTGCTTGCCTTGAGATCATTATTTGTTCTTTCGTATCAGGCTGACAGTCAAGAGCTTTGTAGCAAGTAATCGTCCAGAGATAACTTCAGTTCTTGCTCCAGAAAGATATTTCCCCCCTTCGGCTACGTTCTGGACACTGACTGCCCTGATCATTAAAATGTCTTTCCCAAAATGTTTTGAAGAATCTATTAACAGCCGCTCCCACCAAACCCTCCCCTGATCCAGGTATTTGGTTTGGTTGTGTAAGATAAAATGTAACATCGTCTCAACGAGGATTACACGGTTCGGGTTAGGTAAACGTCTTGTTATTTCAAGTCGCGCCCATATTTAAGGATATATAAACTTAGCGGTGTATCTGAATGATGGGCCCTTCGTGGCTAATTGCCTCGTCAAGTAAAGACAGACCAGAATGTGGTAATACTTATACTCCCACTCCAAAGATCCTAAAACCCTGCATGATAAACACATCTCCAATGTGTTTTTAACCTGCAGATTAGTTTACATGTAACTATTATTCTAGTCCAAATTCTGAACGCATGAGAAGCGAAATAAAACTAAATAGATGTAGTTATTTTATGTGTGGTTTATTTTTTAAGTAAATGGCTGATAGGAGTAAATGACTGTTAACAACTTCAGGGAGTAAAGGATTGTTAGCAACGCCAGGGATTAAAGAACTGCTAACAACGTCAGGGAGCAAAGGAATTAAAGAACTGTCAGGGAGCGTAGGACTGTTAACAACGTCATGAAGCAGAGGACTGTTAACAACGTCATAGAGCAAAGGACTGTTACCAACGTCAGAGAGTAAAGGATTGTTAACAACGTCGTGAAGTAAAGGACTGTTAACACTGTCAAGGAGTAAAGGACTGTTAGCACCGTCAGGGAGTAAAGGACTGTTACCACCGTCAGGGAGTAAAGGACTGTTACCACCGCCAGGGAGTAAAGGACTGTTACCACCGCCAGGGAGTAAAGGACTGTTACCACCGCCAGGGAGTAAAGGACTGTTAACATTGCCAGGGAATAAAGGACTGTTACCACCGCCAGGGAGTAAAGGACTGTTACCACCGCCAGGGAGTAAAGGACTGTTACCACCGCCAGGGAGTAAAGGACTGTTAACACCGCCAGGGAGTAAAGGACTGTTACCACCGCCAGGGAGTAAAGGACTGTTACCACCGCCAGGAAGTAAAGGACTGTTACCACCGCCAGGGAGTAAAGGACTGTTAACAATGCCAGGGAGTAAAGGACTGTTAACACCGCCAGGGAGTAAAGGACTGTTACCACCGCCAGGGAGTAAAGGACTGTTAACAATGCCAGGGAGTAAAGGACTGTTAACACCGCCAGGGAGTAAAGGACTGTTAACACCGCCAGGGAGTAAAGGACTGTTAATGACGTCAAGAGTAAAGGACTGTTGGCAACGTCAAGGAGCAATTTATAGGAATGCCAAGAATCAAATGACTGTTAGCAAGTTATAGCAACGTCAAGGAAACAGGACTTTTAGCAAAGTCAAAATAACATAAGACATTTAGCAGGTACAGTACAGCATGAGAGAAGAATCGAAGACAGTGTGGTGTGGTCACTACAACAAAATGCTCGTTTGACGGCATCGATACGATATGTTAGAAAAAAATAAGAAAGAAAATGCTCTCTTCCATTCTTGCACATGGACTGACCACTCCAAGAAAGAACAATAGGATACAGACAGTTTACTCAAGAAGTGTCCATGTCCCACTAAGCTAACAAATCACATAGTCCAGGATCACTGAACTCCTCCACGACTCCCCTGATTGGGAATGTAAACATTTGAAATAAGTTATTCCAGTAACATCAAAGGACAGGTTTATGTGGGATGTCTGTTAGAATTGCTTCTTTCCGCTTAGCTGTGAGGTGAAGCCAACAACGAAAAGAATCAAGTGTATGCATCTCTTTGCCTTCAGGAAGAAGTAGCTCGTGCTGCTTGAGGTCGTTATACAAGACAAGGCAGGCCAGCTTAGAGTATCTTGATAAGACTGGCTCAGAGTATCTTGATAAGACTGGCTCAGAGTATCTTGATAAGACTGGCTCAGAGTATCTTGATAAGACTGGCTCAGAGTATCTTGATAAGACTGGCTCAGAGTATCTTGATAAGACTGGCTCATAGCATCTTGATAAGGCTGGCTCAGAGTATCTTGATAAGACTGGCTCAGAGTATCTTAATAAGGCTGGCTCAGAGTATCTTGATAAGACTGGCTCAGGGTATCTTGATAAGACTGACTCACTTGATAAGACTGGCTCAGAGTATCTTGATAAGACTGACTCACTTGATAAGACTGGCTCAGAGTATCTTGATAAGACTGACTCACTTGATAAGACTGGCTCAGAGTATCTTAATAAGAGAGTATCTTGATAAGACTGACTCACTTGATAAGACTGACTCACTTGATAAGACTGACTCACTTGATAAGACTGGCTCAGAGTATCTTGATAAGACTTGACTCAGTACCTGAACAATATGAGGATGTATCAGCTCACATAAGCAAATCCACTCCAGGGTTTTGTCTGGATCATTCCTGCGGGCCTCCCCCCCCCCCCCACACACACACAATCCGCCCTCGTCTTTGATGTTAGTGGTCTGTAGCCTGTTTATTTGCCTGGCCCACCCTCCGAGTTTTCACGCCCCCCTGGGGAATCAAGACCTGCTTCTCTCCTTGTCTGGATCTTATTTTGTCCGCGTGTTCTAATTTGTAAGGTGTGCTCCATATTTCTCTTGCCTGCTGCCTGCTCCTCGTGAATGTTTTCTGTTGACTTTTTTCCTCCTCGGTTCTTTGTGTGTTTACATACGTATATGTGTGTGCGTGTGTGTGTGCGCGCACATGGACAATATACGAGAGCGCATCAGAAAGTAACCGTAAATCAAGGAAGGTAATAGCTATTTTTAAAAAAAAATACATGGAAAGACTTTTTTGATTCGCTTTCGAGTTCTTTGTCATGTACTCGTATTTCTCAATATTTCGAATGTTTCACTGGTTACGTCCCGTGATTTTGCGGTTTCTTTTTTGGCACTACGCACACACTGTATATATAAACAGAGGTGGAAAGACAACATACAGGAGGATATAAAAGAAAATGGTGTCACCAACTGGAGAGAAAAGATCAGGAATAGAGAAGAATGGAGTTTAACTTTATCTGCGGGAATGAGCCTTAATGGCTTGGAAGTTTCCAAAACATGTCCTTAAGTCAAGTGAAATTTTCGCACATACAAGTATACACAGAACATACTTGAAATAGATCTTAACTCCGCTGCTGTTCGTTTTCACTGCTAAACCTTCCAGAATAAATTTGGTACACGTTTGCTACTTCCAGCACTGAGTACGTGGACGAGAGTGGAACGTTAAACGCTTTGTGATTTCAGTCTCAGTTATGTTTGTTATATGCAGAAAAAAATACTTATTAGTAAACCGTCTGGAATACAGTGAAAGTTGTAAAGGGCAGAATGCATGGGTGTACCCTTTTAAAATAAAAGTCCACTCATTCCTTCTTTCTTGAAAATCCAGGTGCTCCTGGATTTTTTTTTTAACTGCGTCTCTTGGGGGTTGTACCTTATGGTAGCCTCATTTTCAGAAACTCGTTCCCAGGTTTTCTGTAAAGAGAATTTTTCCACTTAGTTATACCACGGTGATGGGTGCCAGCCATGTATTGTTTCTACTTAGTTATACCACGGTGATGGGCGCCAGCCGTGTATTGTTTCTACTTAGTCATACCACGGTGATGGGCGCCAGCCACGTATTGTTTCTACTTAGTCATACCACGGTGATGGGCGCCAGCCACGTATTGTTTCTACTTAGTCATACCACGGTGATGGGCGCCAGCCATGTATTGTTTCTACTTACTCATACCACGGTGATGAGTTGCGAACCACGCCCGCAAAACCGTTCAATCTTCTTCTTCTTCATCTTCTTCTTGGAACTGCATGCTGATGTTATTTGCAGCCGAAGCGGAAAGGACACGTAAGTATAGGCACAGCATCATGTCGCCCTGGTAACCAATTACGACACCTATTTTTTTCTGCAGGAGGTCTGCAATGCTTCTTTAGGAGTTACCATCGCCATGGGGACTCTGGCCATCCCTATCCGGTTAGCCAGCTTAGGCCTGTTACTGGAGGGGTACCAACTGAGACGTGGGACGGGGTCTTGGTCAGCAATGTTTTGGCCAACCCTGACGCCAGTTTATCAGCTATGGATTGCTTGCTAACTGTCAAATCTGACAGCTTCTTCACCTTTTTTTTTTCCCTAGCACGGAAATCCCGTATATAAAAAAACAATACCCTCATGGGTTCTCTCAGCTTTACCCGTTACACACTCCCTCAGTTAGTTTCAGACTCTCACGTGGGACCGATCTAAAAGAAAAAATCCACACCTGACTTCTCCGCCGTCTGAAAATTAGCCTGGAGCAATTCCGTAATGAGCTGTTCCAAAAACAATATACTTTCCTCTAGCAGCCCAGCATGGGGATGGGATTTCTCTTCCTCCTACTCGAGCCGGGGGCCCAAGGGTTAATTCTGGGGAGATTTGCATTGATCTTATTAAGTTATTGGCGCGCAGCGGATGAGGAAAGAAGGAGGAGGTGTCGGTAATAAGAGCTTGGGAGGGCTTCTGTCGTAATAGCTAGGCAGGGCTAATTTATGTTGGCTTTGAGGGTGCTTGTGATGGAGGTTAGAGAGACAGATAAAATAAGGGACGGGTAAATAAGATCAGATGTTTGATACGATGTCGATAAGAAAGAGAGGTAGAAGGTCCCAGAAAAGTGTTTGTTTTTTAAATGTAATTTATTGGCACCCTTCTTCTTCTTCTTCTTCTTCTTCTTCTTCTTCTTCAGCTGCTGCTGCTGCTGGTGGTGGTGTTTTGGGGGCATAAGATAAAATTAACACACAATAATTAATGTATACAACTATACACGAAGCACTGCAGTAAAGCTGTGATATCAAAATGTATAAACTAGGTAAAAAGTAGCAACAGCTTTATTGTTTAATGATTACACAGTTAAGTAGGAACTTAACGATTACACAGTTAAGTAGAAACTTAACGATTACACAGTTAAGTAGGAACTTAACGATTACACAGTTAAGTAGAAACTTAACGATTATACGGTTAAGTAGGAACTTAACGATTTCAAGTTAAGTAGGAACATAACGATTACAAGTTAAGTAGGAACATAACGATTACAAGTTAAGTAGGAACTTAACGATTACAAGGTTAAGTAGGAACTTAACGATTACACAGTTAAGTAGAAACTTAACGATTATACGGTTAAGTAGGAACTTAACGATTTCAAGTTAAGTAGGAACATAACGATTACAAGTTAAGTAGGAACATAACGATTACAAGTTAAGTAGGAACTTAACGATTACAAGTTAAGTAGGAACTTAACGATTACACAGTTAAGTAGAAACTTAACGATTATACGGTTAAGTAGGAACTTAACGATTTCAAGTTAAGTAGGAACATAACGATTACAAGTTAAGTAGGAACATAACGATTACAAGTTAAGTAGGAACTTAACGATTACAAGTTAAGTAGGAACTTAACGATTACACAGTTAAGTAGAAACTTAACGATTATACGGTTAAGTAGGAACTTAACGATTATACGGTTAAGTAGGAACTTAACGATTACACAGTTAAGTAGGAACTTAACGATTACATAGTTAAGTAGGAACTTAATGATTACACAGTTAAGTAGGAACTTAACGATTACAAGTTAAGTAGGAACTTAACGATTACAAGTTAAGTAGGAACATAACGATTACAAGTTAAGTAGGAACATAACGATTACAAGTTAAGTAGGAACTTAACGATTACAAGTTAAGTAGGAACATAACGATTACAAGTTAAGTAGGAACTTAACGATTACAAGTTAAGTAGGAACATAACGATTACAAGTTAAGTAGGAACTTAACGATTACAAGTTAAGTAGGAACTTAACGATTACAAGTTAAGTAGGAACATAACGATTTCAAGTTAAGTAGGAACTTAACGATTACAAGTTAAGTAGGAACTTAACGATTACAAGTTAAATAGGAACATAACGATTACACAGTTAAGTAGGAACTTAACTGCATATTCATTAAGTAATAAAGCTGTTGCTACTTCTTTCCTAGTTTATACATTTTTACATCTATTCCTAGGATGAAAGAGTTCAGGGCTAAGTCAACATTATATCTTCTTGCACTGTTGGATATACTGAGCGGATGGTTGGAGAACGTAAGGTTTTGTCTGTATATCAAGAATGGTTATCTAAATTAAGACTAGTCCAGGACCTTCAGTCTTTGGAGGATTCTTTTTTTTTTCGGACTTCAAAAAGTTCTAAGCGTTTTTTTCTCCAGGTCACTCTCAGTCATGTTCCGTCTGCGAGATCACCACTGTTATCAGGCCCTCTATTACGTCAGCTTTCTCTCAACGTGTTCAAAGAACTTAGACTGGCCCTTAATATTTAAGTTTCTTTCCAGAGACTTATTATTATTACTATTATTAGTATTATAGTACATGAAATCTATCTATCTATCTATCTATCTATCTATCTATCTATCTATCTATCTATCTATCTATCTATCTATCTATCTATCTATCTATCTATCTATCTATCTCAGTCTGATAATTAGATTTATAATCTCACTTCAGTATTAAGTTCATCGAGTTATGTTTCAATTCGAATCATTATATGAATTACTGGACTGACTTTCTGTCTGTTGTGTTCAATAATATACCCGGGCGTTTGTCGGGCCGAGTTTGAATAAACCTAATGATTTATGTGCAGATCTTGGTGCCTTTCAAGTCTCTACTGCTACCACCGGCCGCTATGTGACAGAACGAGTGATATAAAGCAGGATATATGAAGTCAATGAGAACGATAAAAACAATAAAAAAAATGAAGAATCATAAGAACATGAAGAACAAAAACAAAATACTTCCACAGGGAAAATTATCTTACAGCTTCGCCGAAAACTGCGCCATATGGACCTCGGCGAGAGGTCATGTCGGCAAGGCTGAGCCTGATACCTGGAGCACCAGCGGAAAGGGTCTTGGCCATCTGCAGCCTGCTGGTTCAGATAACTTTGCCATCACTCTAGCACTGCGATGCTTGTGCCCAGATGTCTTAGCCAAAAATGTAGGAGAATGATCAAAACTTAAACAAACAAGAGGAGTAGCACTTGAAACCTGTACACACAGCACGGGGACAAGAGAAAGATACCTTTTTTTTTTTTTTTGGTTGTTTTTTAACGTGTGAGTTAAGTACGAATTCTCCAGCCACAAGCCATAACATCACTCAGCCATCTGATGCCAAATCTCCAGGAACTTGACATTCCTCTGAATAATAAATTTGAAATAATTAAAACTTATCCCAGTGAAGTGAATGTATAGAAGGTACTGTGTATTTCTGTAATGTATAGAAAGTACTGTATATTTATGTAATGTATAGAAAGTACTGTGTATTTCTGTAATGTATAGAAAGTACTGTATATTTCTGTAATGTATAGAAAGTACTGTATATTTCTGTAATGTATAGAAAGTACTGTATATTTCTGTAGTGTGCAAAAAGAAGCGAGTGGCATATAGATGCAGTGGTGGCATTGTCTGGTGAGAAGGAGTCCTACAACTGTTCAAAATTTTAACCATGCCAAGATGCCATGAAATATATCCCTTGCTGTATTTCTTCCACTCGTTTTGCCTCTTTTCCGCGTCATAACCAAGAAGATCTCATGATTAGGGCAGAAATTTAATTACTGCACACACAAACTGGTCAGCCGTGTTTAACTCTTACATACGTCTCCCTCCGCGCCGCTACACGAGAGAGATAACTCGTATCTCATGATTTCGTTTTCCGATAACTTGCCTCGGGTTTCCTTGGCATTAGAACGTCACGCTGTAGCTTTCTTAGAGCATTACGCTGGAGCATTCTTTCCAGAAGCATCTGCTACTTCTCTTTTGAGATTTAAAGTGGCTTTCAGGTTTCTGTCAGCCATAAACAACGAAGCACGTTTTGTCTGCAGCTGTTCCTCGTGATTTCTGTTTGGACTTAAACTATAGGATTAAAATATTCCTGCTTCCTTTTAATACAGCCACATTTCATTTACATAAGGTCTCGGGAATATGAAACGGTTACTTTGGGTTTCATTTTTCCTCACGGATTAACAGTTCTTTAAGAGTTCAGGGCGCAAGGAAAAGAGCACAAATTTGCGAGATCGACTACAAAAGATTTTACACGTTGAAAGATACGCCTTCCAAGTAGTACAAAGCAAGCCTATATGTTCGTATTTTCCATCCATGTCCTTGGTTGTCCACCGCTCAGTACATCCCTGCGGCATCTTACTAAGCAGCAACAAATTCTCTCCACCTCTCACGATCTGCGGCCAGTCTTTGTAATGTGCCTCAGCTGCGCTGGATGTTACTCATTTCCGCCTATACAGCTCTCCCCCCAGGTTGGCCTATTCCTATTTTAGACATAAAACAATGACAATGCATCGACTGCCAAGAAACCAGCTCGGAGTTCTAGGGAGATAGTAGTACAAGAAGAAGAAGAAGAAGAAGAAGACTCTTTATTTTTAAAGGGTAAAGAATTGGGCATGCAGGCCCGTCTTACATTCTGCCCTTCATCACTCCATCTTTCATTCTTCCCACACACTCGATTTAATACAAATATACAAATTAAATTAGGGAAAAAAACATATCAAAAGAGTGCAACTATTACATTGAAAGTAAAAGAGAAGAAGTAATTAACCTAATAAAATAGCTCTTACACACATACACACGCGTACACAGACACATACATAAACAAAAATACATTGTAAATACAGATCTTTTAAAATATGTTTTTAACAAACATTAAAATATTTTCTAACAATACCTAACAAGTTACTTTTCGAACTATGAAGAAGAAGAATGCATTATATTATTAAGTTATGAAGTCAGTCTGATGCAATTCTACGATATAAAATCAATGTTGTTAACGTTTCTAGCAAATTAAAAGGTTTTTTAAAATGAAACTACCTAGATTGACTGCGGGTCACAAAGGAAAAAAAAAAGTTTCCGCGGGCCAGATGTAGGCGGCGGGCCAAGGGTTGCCCATGTGTGCCATATATATATATAACTATATAAAAGTGTAAGAAGTTAAGATATATTGCTTCACGTGCTTGAATAAAATTCGTGGAGATAAAAGTGTAAAAGAATATACATCATGAAACCAGTGAAATGTTTTGAAGCTGCCGTAATTGGAGCCCAGACATAACTGAAGCCGGCAGGTGAAATTGAAGCCGGTATATAATTAAATACAGACACAAGCCAGACCGGGACAAATAATTTAAGTTTGTCTGACTCTAAGGCAGGTGGTTATAAACACAGAGACAGAAACTTGGCACGAAATACAAAATGTTGTTCGTATAGATCGTCTTCGACAAGGGTCGTTTCTTGTTTAGATGTATTTACCGTCTTCCCCGCATCCGCCGACATGGCTGGAGTTGCTTGTCACTGGTTAGCTATTGATTACAGCTTTACGAGAGATATTGTTTATCGCGTGGTCTTATTTATCGTTAATGGGCGTAAAGATATGTAACTGTTTATTATTTATCATTTTTCTTCTCCATCATCATCATCATCATCATCATCATCAGGTACACTGCCAGCCGAGATGGTAATCGTGATTTCCCAAAGATCTCGATTCTTGATGTTTTCGATCAGCTCTGTTGGGGGACTTTTTAGAACGCCACTGAATTATATATATATATATATATATATATATATATATATATATATATTAGAAACAATCTCTTAGAGAGCTGTGGCCTGCACTTCTTAACTCTCGTGGTTTCAGATAAGAATTTTATCATTAACCTTGTTCAGAAACAACTTACTTCTTTCATATTTAATTCACGCATTTATTTCTTTCCTTCAGTTTTAAAAAGAAAAATTCTTACTCACCGTCTTTCGGCCTCAAAAGATCATTAGTTGTGTTATTTTGAAGTTACACACGATTTTCGGCTGAGCACATCCGACTTCGACTCATAGTATTTTTCTGACAGAGTTCGCCTTCTCGTGTCGAATAACTAATAACCAGTCTAATAACTGGGCCAGACTTCGGTCTGTTTCCGGAAGTAACACTGAGATGTGGAGTAAGGTCTTGTTTGGTTATGGTTCGGCCAACCCTAAGGAAGGCAGCCATCTATAAGTCCGCTGACCGCTATCTTATTCAGCTTGAGTTCCTCAGACCACTATCTTATTCAGCTTGAGTTCCTCTAATCGTTGTGTTATACAGCTTGAGTTCCTCTAACCGTTATGTCATTCAGCTTGAGTTCCTCTGACTGCTATATTATTCAACTTGAGTTCCTCTGACTGCTATATTATTCAGCTTGAGTTCCTCTGACTGCTATATTATTCAGCTTGAGTTCCTCTGACTGCTATATTATTCAGCTTGAGTTCCTCTGACCACTGTCTTATTCAGCTTGAGTTCCTCTGACCGCTATCTTATTCAGCTTGAGTTCCTCTGAACGCTATCTTATTCAGCTTGAGTTCCTCTGACTGCTGTGTTATTCAGCTTGAATTCCTCAGACCGCTATCTTATTCAGCTTGAGTTCCTCTGACTGCTATGTTATTCAGCTTGAGTTCCTCTGACTGCTGTGTTATTCAGCTTGAGTTCCTCTGACTGCTGTGTTATTCAGCTTGAGTTCCTCTGACTGCTATGTTATTCAGCTTGAGTTCCTCTGACTGCTGTGTTATTCAGCTTGAGTTCCTCTGACTGCTATGTTATTCAGCTTGAGTTCCTCTGACTGCTGTGTTATTCAGCTTGAGTTCCTCTGACTGCTATATTATTCAGCTTGAGTTCCTCAGACCTCTATCTTATTCAGCTTGAGTTCCTCTGACTGCTATATTATTCAGCTTGAGTTCCTCAGACCTCTATCTTATTCAGCTTGAGAGCTGCATCTTCCCCCTGGATTTTGTTCTTAACTCTTTTCTTACAAAAATCAAAACACGTACACGCGTATTTTCCCAGTAATATAGTTCTAACGTTAAGTTTTCCTTTTAAAATATCCATGTTTTTTTTTCTAAACTGTGGAAAAATATAACTGGAGATCAAATATACCCAAGCACGGACATCTGGGCCACATAGAGTAGGAGCTTGTATCTTTTGACTGCTCATATCTAGGTGTAACTGGCTTATCTAAACAGACACATTGAAACTCTTGAAAGAGTAAACTGGACGTCGAGAACTTTCCCATAGTCGTCTATTACTCCTCCTCCAGTCAGCGAACTTGGTAAGAGTAATAAACATCTGTGAAAACCATACTCCCAGTACCGGAACTGAACATCTGTCGGTACTGCCAGGGCGAGCACTCCAGCGTGAATAATTTCATATTGGGCCGCTTACACAAAGGGGCTGTGGATCCTTGGAAGGTTGTAACTCTGTCAGATGACTGAAAACAGTGTCAAAATATTAAAAGGCAATCATGGTTTCAGTACAGTGTATGTTTATGAGGGCAGTGTCTCTTTCTCTCTTTCCTCTCCCCTTTTTCTCTCTCTCTCTCTTCTTTCTCTTTCTCTCTTCCCCTCTCTCTCTCTCTCTTTCTCTGTCTCTTTCTCTGTCTTTCTCTTTTTATGTCTCTCTCTTCCTCCTCTCTTTCTCTCTCTCTCATTCTCTCTTCCCCTCTCTTTCTGTCTATTTCTCTCTTTTTCTCTCACTCTCTTTCTCTCTCTTTCTCTTTTTCTCTCTTTCTCTCTTCCCCTCTCTCTTTCTCTGTCTCTTTCTCTCTCTCTTTCTCTCTTCCCCCTCTCTTTCTCTCTCTCTTCTCTCTCTCTCTCTCTCTCTCATGTCCACGTCTTGTTTCCGCAGAATTACTTTTTTTTTCTTTTTTAGATCATAGTTTGTTGTTTTCGCAGTATGGACATTGATTGGTTGTTCTTCGAAACTACACCAATGATTGGTTGGTTTGTAGAAGCAGAAGAATGTTAAAGTTTGGACCTTGTTGCTTGTTCTGGGAAAACTCTTGACAACTTCTCATCCTTTAGACTGGCTTTGTGAAACCCGTGATTGTTTAAAATTAGGCTTGAATTTGCTCGTCTCTGAACACGTTAATATTTGGCTGGTCTGTAAATGCACCTTCGTGATTGGCTGTTCTGTTAATTGGCGCTTACATATGACTGCTCTGTATTACTTTGTCAGTGATTAAAAAAAAAAAAAAACTATCTTACAACAGACTATTCTGAGAAAAGAAAAAAAACATTTATCAGGTATTTTGCAGATGTATTCAGCATAAAGATGTAGCACATGCCACCTGGTTTTTCTTCTTTGCCCTGTGCCAACTTTTGAGGACAGCTTAAAAATTAAGAGTATAGTTCTGATTTATCAGAAGCATTTTGATTTGAGTCTGTACGTGTATATGTAGTTTACGTTGTGGTAGGATGTGAATGTGCTATTTCTTCTCTGTACTGAGTATTAAAGATTTTTTTTTTGTAAGTACAGTCGAACCCACTTAATATCACATCGCTTTATGTCACCACCTGGATATTGTCACATATATTTGTATCCCCGCCCAACTCCCATAAGTAATCAATGGGCTTTACTACCGTTAATATCACCCCTCTTATTGCCACGAATCGGTTAATGTCACTGTATTTTTGCATCCAGAGGAGCTAGAGCCCCCGCTTTGTATCACAGACTGGGCGAGTACAAGCTGCAAACATCTCACAAAGTGTTATCAGCTTCGCGGTTCATCAGAGAAGGGGCCGGCCGTGTGATCAACAAGTAATTGCCGCATCAAGCTTTTGAACATGTGAGTATCGAAACTCACGTGGTGTGAGTGAAAGGCTTACCACTGCCGCCCTTTCGTGATTAAAATCTGGCTTTTTGTCGGTCATTGGCTTCTTTATCAAGACGTGGGCGGTGTTAGATTGCCAACGTGAAGTGATAGTCAGACTCGAATAGTGTAGTGTGAACCGCATAACCGGGAAGTTCTCTCTGGTTCTCGTTGTGGTAGATAATGGCTGCTAAACGCAAACATGTTGATGTGGATTTGAACAATAAAGTGGATATTCTGAAGCAAGTTTACAAGAAAGTACATAGCGGATAAATTTGAAATTGACGTTTCAACTGTATCGAAACTTTTTAAAAAAGAAGTTTGCAGACAAAATTGAACGAGACTTTCACTCGTCTTTAGCTAGGTCAAACTGTAAGCGAAGGCGTGCGATTTCCTATATAGATATTGAATGTGCTCTGTTGAAATGGTTCAAACAGCCACGTTCTGCACAGTTGCCTGTGCGCTGTCCTATACTGGCAGAAATCGCAGAACGTTTCGCGAAAGAAATTGATATGCCTGACTGGAAGTGTTGGAACGACTTTCTTGAGCGCTTTAAGAAACGACACAACATAACATTTAAGGTCGTTTCAGGTAAGCGGCCCAAGTTAACACCCATGTCGTTAATGATTGGATTTCTCGCTTGCCAAAATTTCTGGATGTGTACAGCCCGGATGACATTTTTAACATGGATGAAACAGGCGTGTTTTATAAATTGCTATCGAACAGAACTTTGTGGTTTCGTGATGAGAAATGCTACGGTGGCATACGTTCTAAAGATAGCTTAACAGCTATCGTGTGCTGTAACATATCTGGCACTGAGAAGACTTCGCTTCTTTTTATCGAAAAGTTACAAAATCCGCCGTACTTCAAGAACGTAAAGAACCTGCCCGTCACTTACAAAATCAACCACCGTGCTCGGATGAAAAGTGACCTGTTTGAGGACTGGGTCATTTCTTTTCATTTCGCAAAATTAACCGAATGAACAGAAAAGTTTTGTTGTTCGTTGACAGCTGTCCGGCACACACTGACATCACCAATCTGATGGCTACAAAGCTTGTTTTCCTGCCACCTAACACAACCAGCGTGTTACAGCCTTGTGACCAATGTATCATTTACGCCTTCAAGCAACAGTACAGAAAGTGAATAATGCGTCATGTGCTTAGATTGTGGAACAAAAGCCTATCGCTGAGATCAACATCAAGACAGCGATTCATTTTATGCATGCAGCATGGAATAGCGTCATTCAGTCAACGATTGCGAGCTGCTTTCGTAAATCGCAGTTTAGTTTCTTCCCGAAGCCAGTGATCAATACAAATGCCTGCGATATTTGTGAAGTTCCCCTGGACAAGATCACAGATGAAGAGTGGGCAGCAATTTCTGATGGAAGTGTCACGTTAGATCAGTTCGTTTCATCTGACGAAGGCTTGCTATGAACGGAAATGTTTTCAGTCGAAGAGATCTTCGCTAGTTGCAGTAAAAGCAAGGTAGACAGCGACGCCGAGGATAGTGCTGATGACGTCAGTGAGTCCACGGACCAGACGCCCACCAAATTGTTTCTTACGCTCAATCTGTAAGCGCGTTCGAGACTGTGCGCTCGTTCATTTACAGTATGCCTGGCGTGACGCGGGACGTTTTTAGTGCTGTATCGTGTTTAAATGACTTTTTTATTAATAGACCGGTTATCACTACACAACGAAAAATCACACATTTGTTAGTACTACTGCCGACAAGTCAGCTGCTGCTTAATTATAGTGTTTTCTATATTGTAAGAGTAAGACTTTGTAGAGTAAGACTACTGTATCTTATGATTAATATATTTTGTGACTAATATAATTTGTTATTAGTACATATTGTGTCCGATGATGATAGCTTTGGCTGTTTGTTATGTGTTTAATGTAGCAAATGTGAGATGGACGGACACACGCACGCGCACACATTGGCCCAGTTAAATGCTTTTTAAAGCCTCCTGTTTATGTCAACGCCATTTATTGTCATCACATTTTGACGGTCCCGACGATGTGACATTAAACGGGTTCGACTGTATTTGTTGTCTCCTTTGGTTTACTTGTCGCTCTAAGGTTTTTTTTTATTAAGGCATTATTTATATTATTATATATTAATTAATATATTATATATTAATAATAATAGTATTATTATTATATTATTAAGGCATTATACTAAGGCATTATTATCTTGTTACGATCACATTAAAGTTATTGTTGTGTTCTGTTCACCATAGAGTTATTGTCTTGTTCTTGTCTGATCACACTAAAGTTATTGTCTTTTTCTGTTCACCCTCAAGTTATTGTATTATTCTTTTCACCCTAAAGGTATTGTCTTGTTCTGATCACACTAAAATTATTGTCTTGTTATACTCCGATCACACTAAAGTTATTGTCGTGTTCTTGTCTAATCATACTAAAGCTATTGTCTTGTTCTTTTCACCCTAAAGTTATTGTCTTGTTCTGTTCTGATCACATTAAAATTATTATCTTGTTCTGCCATGATCACGCTAAAGTTCTTGTCCTGTTCTGCTCTGACCACACTAAAGTTATTATCTTGTTCTGCTCTGACCACATTAAAGTTATTGCCTTTTTTCTGATGACACTAAAGTTATTGTCTTGTTCTCTTTACCCTAAAGTTATTATTGTGTTCTGATCATACTAAAGTTATCGTCGTCTTTTGATCACAAGTTATTGACGTGTTCTGATCACGCTAAAGTCATTGTCTCTATGGTCGCACTAAAGTTAATGTCGTGTTCTATTCATGCTGAAGTTATTGTCTTGTTCTACTCACACTGAACTTATTGTCGCGTTCATTTCACATTAAAATTGTTGTCTCATTTTTTTCGCAGTAAAGTTGATGTCGTGTTCTGTTCGCTGTAAAGTTATTGTCTTGTTCTGTGCACACTAAAGTTATTGTCGTATTGTTCACACTAAAGGTAATGTTCTATTCTGTCCAACCTAAAATTATTGTCATGCTCTGTTCTGTGAAGTTATTGTCTTGTTCAGTACGAACTAAAGCTATAACACATACAGTCACTGTAGAACTGCCCTTCCACTTCTTGTAGATGTGTGATTATTATACTTTCTGGTGTCTTTCATTCTGAACTGAATGTTTGTTCTGTAAGGAGAAGTTTTATGTATAATCTCTCTCTCTCTCTCTCTCTCTCTCTCTCTCTCATTCACTCACTCACTCAAAGATTACAGTTTTATGCGTGCTTTTCTTACCATAACATAACGCCTTAACGAGGGCCACTGTGCCATAGAGGTGGCGTTGTTACAAGGACAGTGTGGCCAGAGCAGGTCAAGACCTTCTTCCCATCCTGATTCTTGAAACAAGCTGTTCTGCTACTTGCCCTTGAAATAGGTTATTGGGTTACATGTTCCCTGAAATATGTTACTGACTGGATTAGTTGTTCCAGAGAGCACTTTTCTGGGTTACTTGTTCCCTGAACCGCGTTATTGGGTTATTTGTTCTCTGAAACAGGTTATTTGGGTTACTTACTCCTTATAGCAGGTTATTGTGGTACTTACTCCTTCTAATAGGCTGTTCGGTTACTTGCTCCTTACAACATGATATTCGATTATTTACTCCTTATAACAGGCTATTTGGTTACCTATTGCTTATAACAGGCTATTCGGTTACTTTCTCCTTACAACAGGCTGTTCAGATACTTACTCCTTCTAAAAGGCTGTACGGTTACTTACTCTTTATAATAGGCTCTTCGGTTATTCCTTTCACGGGATATTGGGTTACTTACTGTCTATAACAGGTTGCTATGTTAATTCACATCGTAGAAAAGGGTAGGATCCAACGGGTGGAGCCTGTAGGGAAAGCCTGTTCTTACTGTCCTCTTCGGGAATTAAAGAAAGTTAACCTAATTTTCCCCCACATTCCACCTGATTCCTCCTATCATCACCCCCACATTCCACCTGTTTCCTCCTATCATCACCCTACATTCCACCTGTTTCCTCCTATTATCACCTCACATTCCACCTGTTTCCTCCTATTATCACCTCACATTCCATCTGTTTCCTCCTATCATCACCGCCACATTCCACCTGTTTCCTCCTATCATCACCCCCACATTCCACCTGTTTCCTCCTATCATCACCCCCACATTCCACCTGTTTCCTCCTATCATAACCCCCACATTCCACCTGTTTCCTCCTATCATAACCCCCACAATCCACCTGATTCCTGCTATCATCACCCCCACATTCCACTGATTCCTGCTATCATCACCCCCACATTCCACCTGATTCTTGCTTTTATCACCACCTCCCCCCCACATTCCACTTGATTCTCGCTTTCATCACCCCACCCCCGACATTTCCACCTGATTCTTGGGTTCATGACATCATCAGCCCAAGAACCCGTCAAGAACATGAGAACAAACTAACGGCGATACCAAGAAACTAAATAACGTCAAAATGTCAAACTTGACATTTCTGTTTTCATGTCAAATTTCTAGTCTTGTTTTGTTTCTCGGTTCTTTTCTTTCCTCTGTTATTACCAGTGTGCTGGCAGTGTTGTGTGCGGAATTGATTTGATCGTGTAATTAGTATTGATGTTTATGACAAGTTTTAGAGCCTGGAAAAGGTTACTGTTTCTTTCCTTGCCACTCGCTCATACTCTCTAGAAATGCTTAGTTGTAATTTTTACAGAGCCTTTTAAAGTTGGTTGGTTGGTTGGTTGGTTGGTTGGTTGGTTGGTTGATTGTCTGGTTGGTTGGTTGGTTGTCTGATTGGTTGGTTGGTTGGTTGGTTGGTTGGGACGGAAGGAAGGAGGGAGGGAGGGAAAGAAGGAAGGAAAATGAAGGAAGGAAAGAGAAAGGGAGAGTGGGAAGAGAAATGAAGGAAGAAAAGAGAGAGAGAAACTGTGTGTGTGTGTGTGAGAGAGAGAGAGAGAGAGAGAGAGAGAGTGAGAAAGAGGGACAGGGAAGGGCATGCGTTCCGGATGCATCTGTGAGTGCTCTATTTCCTCATCAATATCGCCTTCAGCGTACATTCTTGTACTTCTTCATTTTCTTCTTCTTCTTCTTCTACTACTACTACTACTACTACTACTACTACTACTACTACTACTACTTCTACTTATTCTTCTTCATCTTCATTTTCTTCTTCTTCTTGTTCTACTACTACTACTACTACTACTACTACTACTACTACTACTACTACTACTACTACTACTAACTCTTCTTCGTCTTCCTTTTCTTCTTCTTCTTCGTTCCATGCTTCTAGCTTCAGGCATCTATATTTATTGTCCAGATAAATTGTTCAGACTACTGGAGGTCACGCTTGGGCCCCCCCCACCCCCAGAGCTTGTCTTGTAGTGCTGCTCCATGTGGTCAGAGGGCTTCTTGGTCGAGGGGCAGAGTGCACGGTGTGCTGTGGAACCTGGACGACTGTTTCGCCTGGTGCAATCAGGGATGCGTCATAGCTGGTTTCCATGTACGGGTAATAGTAGTTTTCCCAACATAGGGTTGGCGCTAGGGATATAGCTCGGAAGGCGGAGAGAGACAGCAGTTGTTGTGACTCTTACATTTTGTAGTCTCTGTTGTGACTCTTACATTTTGTAGTCTCTGTTGTGACTGTTACATTTTGTAATCTCTGTTGTGGTCTCCAGCAGTTTCACGCCGTTAAACTCAACCTCTCACAAACCGCTTCTAATTGATGCTTGTTTACCGTGACCGTGTGTTAGAATTTTAAATTATTGAACACTCTGTAATTAATTAATTGCCCTTCCTTGGGGGTTATTGATTCAGTTCGCTGGAAGTTAATGCAGGCTCTAGATTATCATCATTATTATATTGCGTCATTTCTGTACTGAAGATTCATAGCAATAGATATCCAATCTGTTGTGTCTTTGACATCTGGTGGATGCGTTTTGTGCTTAAGTTCAATGTTACTTTGTTTTCGTTTGTTCCGGCCCACTCGCATGTTGCTTGTAAATGTTTACCTTCATTTCAAGCAGCCCCAGCTATGGAAATTTGTTGCATACTTAAGTTATAACTCTGCAGTGCATAACTCTTTCACAAAGGAGCGGCGCGTTCTGAAATCGCTTCCGCGAAAGCGCACATGAAGGGCCTGAATGTGGGTTCACCCTTTTGAAAACTCCGGCGTGGCCTAGTCGGGCACGAAAGGAGATTTAATCAGCACAAGTTCCTGAAGCTGTTCCCGCTCTGTTGGATTGTTCAAAATCACAATTAGAGAAGCTAGGCTATGGCAAGACTCAATCACTGGTGATTCTGCCAAGCGTGAGCACTCCACGCTGGGAGATGTAGATTAAGGGATTGCAGAAATTTAAATGTCAATTTCCGTACTTACGTTTTCAGCGCAAAATTCATGCATGCGGAAAAATTTTCCAGGTGATCTGCTGTCTTCACATGCCCTGAAACGACGTTTTTTGTTTTTTTTTTTGGTCTTTTATTCGTGCCTCTGCAGATTCTTAACTTGCTCCCTTGTGTGTCCATCTTCCCTGTTCGCGTATAAAGGATAAAGTTTTATTGCATAGCTTATTTGGTTTGATAGCCAAGAAAATTACAAGAAAGGCACGCCACAGTTTTTATAAAGTCCATTCATTTCTTTCACTTCAGATCTTTGTGGAGTGTAAAACGTGGATGAGCTATCTCCGATCAGCCACATTCTGGGCTGACCATTTCAATTTATTCCAGATTTTAATCTTGTTTTTTTTTAAATATCACTTTTATTAGTATAGTTCACGTCCAGTTCTTTTCTATCTCTTTTTTCTCCTGTCTTTCTGTCTCAAGACCACAATGTCACTTTCAGCCCAGTATCCTATTCTTCACATTCTGAAAACGAAGTTCGTTCGTTTGTTCTCTTCTACATGAGAGAAATCGTTGTACGTGAAAGTACGTTCATTATTCTGTGATCTTAGTCCTTAGCCGTGGTGTATTCAAGTCCTTGTTAGCAAGTCTCATGTTACTACCTGCTTCTCAGTCACCGGTCAAGTCGAGTACTCTTTATTTCTGAAACCTAACCAAAATTCGAATCTTCAAAGTCCAGTTCGGATCCAACTTGGCTATATATATATATATATATATATATATATATAACATAACTACATTTATTGGAAATTAATAAAACAATCTAATCTTCAAAGTTTGATTCCAGTCCATCTCTGGCCATATATAACATAACTATCTTTAACAGAACTCTATCAGGAGCCGAGATGTAGCTTTATGGAAGCAAAATAACAATATTGAACATAGTTTGTCACAGATGTTTATTTATGTTTTGCGTTATGGTAGAGCCATCGAGTTGACTGACTTTTAATAAATAAATGAATAAATATATAAATAAATAAACAAACAAAATAAGGACACTTTGCAGTTAGGATCTTTTCTTTTTCTGTCGAGTGGAGTCTTCAAAATGACTCGAATCAGTTTCCGGTACGTGTTAAATATCAACATGGACTAAGTACTGCTAGGAATTACTATTCTCATCCGGGGTCCCCGATCTGAAATAGGATGAGAGCCTCTGATGTCGATTTAGTTTTTGTCAAGAAGTGTCTCCTGATTCATCCGAATCTCTGCCTGTATTGTTGATTCAGTTTCTTGTTTCAGCTTTCTTTTTTTCCTTTTAACTCTTTCACTCTAGAAAAACACTGGTAGTGCTGGTAGATCTTGCATGCCTATTCAGATCTAGCCTTAGAGCGGTATTTAGGCAAAGTTTAAGTGAAACACTAGCATATTCCTAACCCGACCTGTATTTTTAAATTATAGAGTAACTTCCTTACAGTTTCTTTCTACCAAGATTTCTCATCAAAATCTGTTCTGACAGAGCATGGAAATTAACCCTGGAGGGAACGAGTTGAGTAACTAGAGGCGCTGTCGTGTGGCAAAATCTCCACCGGATCGTGCCTTGTCTTTGTTGTGTGGATGGCGTCTCTTTTGTATTTGTTAAAATCATATTTTGTGTATGTGTCTGAACACGCATGTGTGTGACTTGTGTGCCAGTCTACATCTGAGAAGGTTGAGTGTAACACAGACGTTTCTGAGTTTCCTTTTTACTCGCGTTATTTATCGCGTCACGCAAGAAAACAGCTCTTCGTTCCTTGCTTGTGTAGTCGCAGGAACAAGAACTTGAGAACCCCCGAACTTAACTGGGAGTAGTTTTTCCTGTAGTGCGTGCTTACCTGGCACTGGCTAGCTCTGGCATCGAATTCCGGTAAACATTGGGCTCTGGTTTCAAACGGAATAAAACCTGGCTTCGGGGAGACTGAGATGAACGTTTTAGAATGCAATTATAAAGTAAGAGTTAACTTTGAAAAGTAATGGAAAATATTAGAATGTAGGGTTATAACAGTACGTTTGGCTGAAACTTTAACTGAAATTTTGTACGAGGATTTGAGAGAGCTGTTAAGTGTATATACTGTTGTCCGACTGCCTGTTCATTGCGATGTGTCTCTTTCCAGTTTCATGTGTGATCATGGTGACTACAAAACTGGCAGTGGTCGAGGAGAAGGAGGCAGAGATGCGTGGTTCAGTTTTATAAAAGAATAAATAAAGCAAGAGAAGAGTGAAAGGATTATAGAAGAAACGAAAATAACATACAGTAATAATTTTTTAAAACAACATAACACTCAATGTTTTGGCAAAACGCCTTTATCTCTTCTTCTTCTTCTTCGTTCGCTTCTACCACCAAGATCGCCCCCTGATCCTACTGACTTTACTCCTGTGGTTCTCGCGATACTCTCATTTAGGATGGAGGCTCAAATGCATCGTGGGGCTTGGGCCTATGTTCTGGGTGGGTCGCAGAAGCGGCATTGCGTGACACTGTGGTTTTCGTTGCACCAATTTAGTCTGGAGTTGGACTTTCTCACCGGAAAACCTCGGCGTGGTTTGACGCTTTTATCAAAGACAAAGAGTGTCTTCCTACCATCTTCGCTTTTGGCTTCCTCTCTTTCTTTCTCCCATTATGTACCCTTCCAAGACTGTCTTCTCTAGACTCCTATGACGAGAATTTAAATCAGAATAAATGAAAAAAATGGGGGGGGGGATGATACTGAGAACCTATCAGCTGTATACCAAGACATCAAACAGCTCTTCCATCTCAGATGTGGAGACAGAATAGTAACCGTCTTTATCGCCTAAACATCTGACAACTTTGTACCATCATGCTTTGGCCACTGAAGAATATAGTTTAATCTCTTTCAGTCGACTCTTGTTTTGAACTGTTCCTCTCATTCAGATTTGACATGACTGAAAACAACACTCTACCAAGACGGTGTGGTGATATTTAATGATCATGGATGAAACTCGATGACTGGACAAAGACTATACAAGTATTATAATACATAATTAGTGGACCAAAAGACTAAGATAACAAAAAAGAACGCGAATCCGAATAAACAGGTGAAAAACACTCCTCACCAGGTTATATTTTAAATATTAAACTTCCTACGCAAGAAACAGGAAACTGGACAGACATCTATGTGTTTGCAGAACTTTAACGAAAAGACATAACACTGGGATAGGAATCCCTCTGGCCCAGCTACATATTTTTTTTAACCTAAGGAGAAAACTTTACAGGTAACTTAAACAGTAAACCAGGTGAACATTCAGAAACCACATCTCCCAGGACACGTCTGGTGAAGTTGTGCAGGAGGAGAAACGCTTTCATTTAGTTAAGTTTTCAGAAAACTAGAGAGAGAGAGAGAGAGAGAGAGGGAGAGAGAGAGAGAGCAACAAGTTATATTTTTAAGCTACAGCGTATAGACAGCTTTTTTGGTTGTTTTGTTTTTTCTAAGAAAAATGAATCCTGTCTTAATGGTTATGTGTTGTGTGTGAGCAAACGAGGGCGAGAAAATTAATCTTAGAATGAACTGAGAGGCTGCACAGTTTATGGTGCACGAATTCACAAGGGAAAGTTTATTTCCCAATTCTTCGTTTTCTTTTAAAATTACACCGAAAAACAGTAATAAACATTGAGCAGTGATTGAACATTGGCTCAGAAGAGGTGCATATTTATTCTTTGAAATAATCCTTCACTTTTGCCCATGAAGAAACTTCCTCCTTTTTCTTTTTCGTTCTTAACTTATTCAGGAATGGCCGGGAAAAAGGGGGGAGGGAGAGGGGGGAGGGAGAGGGGGGAGAGAGAGAGAGAGAGAGAAACTGTTGCAGCGTTTTTAAACTTTATCGGGCAGAATGTTTGATTCTTCGCGAACGTCTCAGACAACTTGGAGCACAAACTGGGGACATTTGAATGGTTTGTTTAACTTTGTTATGGCCCTGGTTGCTGTCAGGGAAAGAATCTGGAGAGTTTTTTTGTTGTTGTTTTTTTTTGTTTCAATCTGCCCCCCCCCCCCCCATGATCTCTTCCGCGTCTACGGCTGAAACAAAGAGGTGGAGATAGCACGGGATATTTTGTTTTCTTTAAACTGTTCTTTTGTAAGGTATTATGTTGTTGTTGTTGCTGCTATAACTACTGTTGTTATGATGTTATATCCATGCAGTTGTGAAGCTCTGTGCAACCAGTGATGTGAAAATATTCAAGCACACAAATAGGGGTCTAGTCTGTATTGGACTGCAGGTGATTGCTTGAATTCTTGTTCTGAAAATTGGCTCAACAGAGCTATTTACCTTTGGCACAGAGCATCAACCACCACATCACATCCTCCAGAGTTGCCAGCTACACAACTCAATCAGGCAAAGGTCCTGGCCAGACCTCCAGCAAAGAAAAGCTCTACGGCGATGCTGAAAACCTGAGGAAAAACTGCCGCATGAGAGAAGAGAGAGAGAGAGAGAGAGAGAGAGAAAGAGAGAAATGTCTGACCGAACGTGAATGAAGAATTCCCGTAACGCACTTAACACCGACAGTTGAGCACATGACCATAATGATCACACTGGATTCAGATTTGTTAGCCGTAAGGCTTGAGGTGTCCATAAACTTGTGATCATGAACTTAATACAGAGATATGGGACAATTTTGGAAAATTTCAGCTTTCTGTTAAAGAGTATAGCCTTTCTAGCACATAAACTTGTGATCATGAACTTAATCCAGAGATATGAGACAATTTTGGAAAATTTCAGCTTTCTGTTAAAGAGTATAGCCGTACTGCCTTTCTAGCAGATAAACTTGTGATCATGAACTTAATCCAGAGATATGAGACAATTTTGGAAAATTTCAGCTTTCTGTTAAAGAGTATAGCCGTACTGCCTTTCTAGCACATAAACTAGTGATCATGAACTTAATCCAGAGATAGGGGACAATTTTGGAAAATTTCAGCTTTCTGATAAAGCTGATAGCCGTACTGCCTTTCTAGCACAATCAGCTTTTGGCTTCAATGAAAGTCTTTCAGCCCCACGAAGAAGATTCAATGATTTCAGCCATGAATGTGCCGTATATCCGTAGAGTCCTGGTGCGGTTTGAAAAATATTTGTTTTTAGAACTATACACTGAAAATATACACTAAGTGAAAGAGTGAATCATAAAGTTTTGTTAGACATGTTTCTTGTTAGACATGTTTAGTGTATTTCTATGTGGCTTCCGTTTGTTGTCCTGCAGATATCCAACGATACTGAAGTTCTTGCCAGATACGACTAAGTACATCTGATGTCCACTGATTCAACTGTCTCAGTTATTCTGAATACTGTAAGCCGTAAAATGAAGACGTTTCTTTTACAATCTTATGATGTGTGGGTTTTTTTTTTACGGCCTAGCTTTTGAGCACGTGTACACACCGATTCCTTTGGTGGCTGTCTCGTACAGTTTCAATCAACTCGTCACTAACTGGTGACCTAGCGGGATGATGTCTGAGTAGCAGGCTACCAGTTTCCTTAAGCTGGCGATCCCAACGACAAATATTATTTTTATGTGAACACGAGACGATATTCACACTGAACAAGAGTCACAGATTCAAACTTGGCTAGCCAAAGAATACACTGAATCTTCCGCTGCGGTGTCGCCATCTTGAACTGTTCCGTCACGTGTTGTGGGAATGAAGTTTTGTAGTTGCGTAACTGTCACGTGACTAACTACAAATCCGAAACCACGTGGAAAATTTCAGCTTCTGATAAAGCTGATAGCCGTACTGCCTTTCTAGCACAATCAGCTTTTGGCTTCAATGAAAGTCTTTCAGCCCCACGAAGAAGATTCAATGATTTCAGCCATGAATGTGCCGTATATCCGTAGAGTCCTGGTGCGGTTTGAAAAATATTTGTTTTTAGAACTATACACTGAAAATATACACTAAGTGAAAGAGTGAATCATAAAGTTTTGTTAGACATGTTTCTTGTTAGACATGTTTAGTGTATTTCTATGTGGCTTCCGTTTGTTGTCCTGCAGATATCCAACGATACTGAAGTTCTTGCCAGATACGACTAAGTACATCTGATGTCCACTGATTCAACTGTCTCAGTTATTCTGAATACT
This sequence comes from Achatina immaculata, assembly GCA_009760885.1. Lineage (NCBI taxonomy): Eukaryota > Metazoa > Mollusca > Gastropoda > Stylommatophora > Achatinidae > Lissachatina > Lissachatina immaculata. The sequence goes on along the minus strand of CM019704.1, from coordinate 16,700,914 downwards.
GTAAGCCGTAAAATGAAGACGTTTCTTTTATAATCTCATGATGTGTGGGTTTTTTTTTTACGGCCTAGCTTTTGAGCACGTGCACACACCGATTCCTTTGGTGGCTGTCTCGTACAGTTTCAATCAACTCGTCACTAACTGGTGACCTAGCGGGATGATGTCTGAGTAGCAGGCTACCAGTTTCCTTAAGCTGGCGATCCCAACGACAAATATTATTTTTATGTGAACACGAGACGATATTCACACTGAACAAGAGTCACAGATTCAAACTTGGCTAGCCAAAGAATACACTGAATCTTCCGCTGCGGTGTCGCCATCTTGAACTGTTCCGTCACGTGTTGTGGGAATGAAGTTTTGTAGTTGCGTAACTGTCACGTGACTAACTACAAATCCGAAACCACGTGCAAAATATCAGCTGGTCTTTAATGTAGTGTCAGTGTCATGACTTTGCTACTACTTTTTAATGTAGTGTCAGTGTCATGACTTTGCTACTGCTCTTTAATGTAATGTCAGTGTCATGGCTTTGCTTCTGCTCTTTACTGTAGTGTCAGTGTCATGGCTTTGTTTCTGCTCTTTAAAGTAGTGTCAGTGTTATGACTTTGCTACTGCTCTTTAATATAATGTCAGTGTCATGACTTTGCTTCTGCTCTTTAACGTAGTGTCAGTGTCATGACTTTGCTACTTCTCTTTAATGTAGTGTCAGTGTCATGGCTTTGCTACATTTGGTTCTGGCAGTTTATGAGTTAAAAACCGCAACATGATTTTACAGACGTTATTTTAAAGTTTACAAAGAACTGTAATCCAGAGTTTCTCAGCCTGTGATACGGTTAACCCTAAGATTCCAAGTTAGGCCCATATTTCCAAGACCATCGGCGCATGAAAGTGTGATGTGGTCAGTTTCACTCCTGCCCGCATTTACCTTCCCAGATATTCAGAGGCTGGGTGGACTCCAGGGCATTTTCGGTGTGTACAAAAACAAAACAAAAACATCCCATTGCTGGAACTTGAACCAAGTACCACCGGATTAATAAACTGAGCGCCTGACCACTTGGCTAATGGTAGACGGGCCTGCGTGCCCAATTCTTAACTCTTCGGAAATAAAGTATGTTCATTCGTTCGTTCGTTAACCAGGCCACCTACTACAGTATTGTCTCTTTGAGAACTGAATTCTAAATCAAATCCTGAATAAGACATGCACCAGTACATGAGATGGATCTGTATGTACGTGTATGTATATATGAAAGTTCATATGGCCTGTCTTTCATAGTCGTCCCTATCAGTGTCAATCTTGTGCTTTCTTTTGACTCTTATAACCGCCAGAGAACTTTAGCAACCATTTCACATTCTATCAAGGGGACTTAAATCTTCCCATAACGTACTGCCTGAAAGCTTGAAAGAAGAGCTTCTCTGAAATTCTACCTTGCCAGAAGCGAGAACCCGATTTGAGCACGCATGCGTAACGGCGGAATGATCGTCATCGACGGCACGTGTTCTGCGGTTACCTGCGCGGAATAATACCCGTTGGAGCGTGCTCAATGATCGCTGGCGATGAAGAATTATACCCGCTGTCGGTTCACAGCCACCGCTCTATGTGAAATCATACAGTTTTTGGGAGTAATTTTGTTCTCAATGTTTTCTATGCTTTCGCGTTGTTGTTATTATTACTATTATTAGTATTATTATTGGCGAATAAGCAGAATATGCTCTATTAACTTTCACTCCAAAACACAACTGGTACGGTTGGCATATGTTGCACTTCTCTGTGAATCAATATTCAGAGCAATTATTTAGTTGAAGTCTAAATAAAATGGGAACAAGCACATTTCTAACCCAACCCGTGCTTTTAAATTATAGAGTAACATCATTCCAGTTTCTTTGTACCAAATTATATCAATAAAATTTATCGTAGTTGTGCATGGAAATTAATTCAGGAGTGAAAGGGGTTAATGACAGTAGCAGAACCGCCAGCATCTGTGGCATTAGTAGGCAGACACGGTGTAGGGACAGCTCGTCGCGGACACGTAAACACTTGGGGTTAGGTTTAGGGTTAGGGGTTAGGGGGTAAGGTTTGTGGAGTTGAAGGTAAACTTAAGGTTAAATGTAAGGTTAGGATTAGATGTAAGAGTCAATAAAGCGCTTAAGGTTAGTATTATGTGTTGTGTACTTGTCGGTGTATTAATGAAAAGGAGATACAACTGGATGTCTTAAATAAAGGGACCCACCCTTATCTCATAGCAGGCTCACATACAATGGTCTCCCGTGAATATACATACTCGGCCAGGGCAGAAGAGGAGACCGCCTGTCAAAATGGGGATTGGAGGGGATGCATCAGCAGCAGGCCATCTTGCTCACAACACCGAGAGGAGTGCTGTTAGGGAGGCAAAGTTCCACAAGGGACATGTAAAGTAATATATATATATATATTTACATTTGTTTTACATTTATTGAAATGTACATTTAATAGGAGATTATTTGTGTATTCCTTAAATGGGGAATGGTTAGTGTTTTTTGTTTATATTTCGTACTTTAACCACTTTCTTATAGAAGATGGTCCGTGTTTAATGGTGGTACTTCGCTTATACTTGGATATGACTGATGTGGAAAGGTCTGGAGTTATTTATTTTGTTCTGTTGCTTTTAACTTCTCTCTCTCTCTCTCTCTCTCTCTCTCTCTCTCTGTCTTCCTCTGATTATCTATGCCCACCGAGACTTTGTTTTATCTTCTTGTAGTATAGTACGATAAAACTCATATAACTGATATTTATTTTCTTGAGGCTATCACTTATGTCAGACACCTCCATATCAGATATTTCCATTTCAGATACTTCCATATCAGATCCTTCCATATCAGACCCTTTCATATCAGACACTTCCATATCAGATCCTTCCATATCAGATACTTCCATATCAGACACTTCCATATCAGATACTTCCATATCAGATCCTTCCATATCAGATACTTCCATATCAGATACTTCCATATCAGATCCTTCCATATCAGATCCTTCCATATCAGATCCTTCCATATCAGACCCTTTCATATCAGACACTTCCATATCAGATACTTCCATATCAGATACTTCCATATCAGACACTTCCATATCAGATACTTCCATATCAGATCCTTCCATATCAAATACTTCCATATCAGATCCTTCCATATCAGATCCTTCCATATCAGATCCTTCCATATCAGATTCTTCCATATCAGATTCTTCCATATCAGATCCTTCCATATCAGATTCTTCCATATCAGATCCTTCCATATCAGATACTTCCATATCAGACACTTCCATATCAAACACTTCCGTATCAGACAATTCCATATCAGACACTTCAATTTCAGACACATCCATATCAGACACTTACATATCGGACACTTCCTGTAATAATTTCTTGTCCTCTTCATCCCCCATCCAATTTATCCAGTCAACCCAGTTTTCTTTCGTCCCTTAACTATCCACCACTCTCATTCTCTCCTAGTAACACCAGGCTACTCCGCTAAGCAAGTTACACATAAACCAAACATATTTTAATATGTGATGAATCTGAACACACTGAAATCAAATCAAATGATTCAAGTAGTAATATTGTTTCGAGCATGCAACAAAGGTAAAAGTGCATCATGACATACATAACAACGTAATAAGAATCCAATTTACACAGATATTTACACATGTTAAACTCGCCAGCGTTTTGTTTAACATATCACCAACTACTCTGCTTACATATCCTTTTGTACGTCCGATTGTCCACTCAGTACTCAATGTTGGTTTCGGACTCTTTTTTTTTGTCAAGTCCAGTAAATATATTTATTTCTCATAGTAGAATGTCAGTGCCCACATTTACTGCGCTCATGCCAAATGTTCCCTCTAAGGGTTTGCGGTCTGTGTACAAAATATTCAGCTCGTATGCAAAAAAAATAGTATATGTGCAAATAATCCAAATGTGCATAGTAACGTATATATATATATATATATATATATATATATATATATATATACTGTAAAGCCTGTACATTTAAGAACAAGATAAACCTGCTGTACTTTTCAGTTAGTGGTGTTTAGTTAATGCCAATGATGATTTCTTTGTTTACTTATTCAGTGATTCTGCTACACAGTACTACCGAAACTACGTGATAAACGACCTGTTGAAACAACCGATCTGAAAGTCGTTTCTCAACAAGAAAGAAACAATAAAAGAAAAACATGTAGCATCACTGTATTTTTCCCATTTATAGCACGGAGAAACATCTGGAAACTGGAAAATTAAAAGTAGCATTTTCCGTTTCCTTTTTTTGCGCGGCTCCAAAAAATTTGTGCGAGGTATGAATTTTTTCTGTGCGCGGCCGCGCAGGCGCGCAGCTTAGAGGGAACATTGGTTCACACCCTGTTGTATGGGCAGGTTTTGCCAACTTCTTTGTCGTATTTGATTTCGCATTTTTTTGTTCGGTCTGGTGTACGTCTGTACTAAATATACTAGCTTCTCATAGCAGTACGTCTGTACTAAATGTACTAGCTTCTCATAGCAGTGCGTCTGTACTAAATGTACTAGCTTCTCATAGCAGTACGTCTGTACTAAATGTACTAGCTTCTCATAGCAGTACGTCTGTACTAAATGTACTAGCTTCTCATAGCAGTACGTCTGTACTAAATGTACTAGCTTCTCATAGCAGTGCGTCTGTACTAAATGTACTAGGTTCTCATAGCAGTTTGCCTGTACTAAATGTACTTTAGCCTCGTTAAGCTGGAAATTACAACAAAATACAGCTCAAATTAAGCAATAGCAACAATACAACACTTACCAACACTACAACATCTACTCACGTCGGTCAACGGGTCAGTGAGATCATAGCTCTTTTCACACAACAAATCACACGTTACGTACATATGTGGTCACTTCACAAGAGACCTCAACCCTGTTCCACTGACGAAAACAATCTGTCATCCAAGAGCTCCCTCATTACCAGCGTCATCCAGTTCAGTTCAGTGTGCAACTTATGACTGAATTAGAACTTAGCCTGCTTGAGCCCTATAAACTATGCATCAGGAATTTTCCATTCCTAAAACAAGGCTGAAACATATTATTTCATTGACACTAAGTATTTCCATTCTTAGAGCAAACAAAAGTGATTAGTCATTCGCGCGATGTGTGATCAACAGCCTTGGTTGTTTAGTCATCATTGAAATGTTTGCATGGCAAAAATACCATTCAGTGCTTACACACCATCAAGATGGGACAGAAGAGGACATCAGGATAAGACAATGAGAGGACCATCTTAATAGGACAGAAGAGGATCATCAAGATAAGACAAGGAAAGGGCCATCAAGATAAGACAAGGAGAGGACCATCAAAATAGGATCATCAAGATAAGACAAGGAGAAGACCACTAAAATAGAGGTCTATCGAGATAAGACAGGATAAAAACCATCAAAATAGGACAGGATAGGACCATCAAGACAGGACAGCAGAGGACCATCAAAACAGGACAGAAGAGGATCATCAGAATAGTACAGGAAAGGACCATCAAGATAGGGCAGGTGAGGATAGGGCCATCAACTGCAGGCTCTCATTTTTCTTCGGTGGTCCAAATACGTCTTGTTTTCTCAGACGATGCATCATTTAATTCTCGCTCGAATTGACGAAAAGGTAGATAAGTGAGGTAATCTGACATGACAGCTTCGTGGCCCTGCATTTAAACAGCTTTCTTGCTACAGAATCATCTCAGTTTTAAAACTAAATTAACAAGATACAGCGACTTCCTTACTTGTCCTTGCCATTTTAAAATTAATACAGCGGTTCTCAATTTGTTAAGATATTGAGAGCTCTAATTTTAATTGTTTAATTCAACAGATGAGACTTAATACCCAACTGACGACACAGTTGCCCACTACCTGATAATGTTCCGAGGACCGAAGGTCGGGAAACACATCATCATTTAAATATGTGTTTCTTATGTGGATACTTTCAGTTCTTGCGGTCTGTTTATACTGTTACTCTTGTTCTTTCGACTGGTTGCAGTATTATGTTAATGTCCCAATCTTTTCACTTCAGCGGTCCCCAACATTTTTTGTTCTTCGGGTCCCCAGACCCCCCCCCCCCCTTTTCTGAAGATGTGATAATTCTCTGTGCTTTTTACAGTCCACCAGCACTTGATATTTCATTTTAAAAAAAGAAAAAGTCTTGAAATATTTTTTAGTATTTTACATAATCTACACCTGCACATTGGATGCACAGATTGGGAACCGCCGTTTTGTTTGCACTGGCCCCGCTGTGAGCTCACGAGTTATCTCCCTTGGGTCAGTCGCTGGCATTGATTCTTTACTCTAATGTTGATCGTCCTTATTAGACACCGGCGAACCAGAAGCAAGAGCTCTGCATCTCTTTTGTATAACTAGTAATAGTAACGATTTGGAGAAAAGGGGTGAAGGAGGTTGGGGGGAAGGAGAGAGGGGGACGTGAACATCGAAAAAAAGAAAATGTATCACAGAGAATAAAGAGGAAAGAAAAAAACCAACTTTAAAAAAATTAGAGTTAAAAAGAAACGGAAAAAACCCTGCCAATACGATAAAGTTAATTGGGAAAACGGTTTGGGAAAAATGAAATATAAAGGGGGGGGGAGGGGTAGGTGAAGAGCGCGGAGAGAGAGAGAGAGGAGAGAGAGAGAGAGAGAGAGAACAGGAGAAGAACATTCCACAGATAAAATTTTGATTTGCAGCAATCCAAATGTTTACTTTGTCAGGACAAGTAGCAACTTCCTGCTGGCTGAGATAGGTAACGGTTGCTAGGAGACAGCCACGTTAGTCTTTCGCTTACCTTTTGGGTTAAAAATTTAAAAAGAAAAAAAAAATGGAGAGGTTCATGAAAGGGAGACCAGAGCTAAGAGAATTTTATTGTTGATGTTTTCCCAGCAGAATTCTTCTTCTTCTTCTTCTTCTTCTTCTTCTTCAACTCTTTCGCTACAAAACAACACTGACAGTGCTGGCAGACCCTGTAGACCTGTGAATATCAATGCTCAGAGCCATATTTAGGCATAATATAATAAAATGAAAATTAATATATTTTTGACAAACCCATATTTACTATAGAGTGAATTCTTTCCAGCTGCTTTCTGCCAAAATTCCTTATCAAGATGTTTTCTGGTAAAGCATGGAAACTAATTCAGGCCTTAAAGAGTTAAAATATGAAAAGATAAGTGGAAACGTGTAATAAATAAAATAGTAGTAAAACTGTAGTATAAATGCAAGAAGTAGTGTGAAATAAAATAGTTTTTAATGATAGTATGGAGTGTGTATGGGGAAGAATTGCATGTTAGAAACAGAAAATATAAAACAGAAAAAAAACAGCAAAAAGTAGTAAATGAAAGACAGTAAATATAGAAAGTAGCAGATTTAAAATGTAAATCTTATCTTGTCTACGCCCTGGAACTGGGTGCTGGCGTTTCTTGCAGCCGATGCTGTGAAGATGTTGAGGCGCAGAACTGTGTCGGATTGGGAGCGGGCTATGGTAATTATTTTTTTCAGTCCCCGAGTCCCTAAAAACCAGGTGATGTGCAGTGCTTCTTTAGCAGACTCCACCACCATGGTGGCCACGTCGATCCTTAGTCCCGTTAGCCAGGGTATGGCCTGTTACTGGCATAAACCAGCGGAGAGGTGAGTTAGGGTCTTGATCAGCTATGGTCCGACAACCCTGACATTACAATGTCAACTGTGGGTTGCTGATTGCCAGATCGGATAGCGTCTTTGCTCCCATTTCAAATCTAAGAATGTATACGTGCGACAGAGGGATGTTAGAATAGTTACTGAAGGATGCGAAATCTAAGAAGCTAACAAGGATGCGAAAAACGTATGAAGTAGAGTAGTAGTAATAGACAGAGACAGGTAGACAAAGAGAGGAAGTAGACTCCAGATAGAGGGTAGAAAGACGTATGTGACAAGTGAAGAACAGACAACAAAAGTAGTCAAGTAGAAATGTGGAAAGAAATTAAAAGAAATAGAACCCTTCGTGAGTGCAGAGTTGGACAACACATGAACAGCTCCTCGCCAAGGTGGGTTAAGTTCATTGTGGAGGCATATATTGTCAGAGCGTTTTGTGTAAGAACCATAGATTTCATATCCTCTTTACCCTGCCTGACAAGGGCGTAGATTTTCTGACTAAGCAAACGTTTACCGTCTACAGAAGCCGTGCTATAAGTTTTTATATGGTCGTTTTGTCTAGCAAAGTTCACATTATGAAGACCACTCTAAAAGCCCCGTGTGTTTGAGGGCTATAAACGGAGTTAATACATTTGGCGGCACATTGCGTAGCCTCACGTGACTACTTTGTGTAAATGTAGTTTAACCTGATGTACCGTAATGGCAATATAGCGTGACTTCAGTGACAGCATCTTGACGTGGCTGACGTGACTGTAATTTTAACGTAGTATGTAGCATTTGTGGTGTTGTGTGAGCGCATTTTGAGTAATTAAACGCAACGAGACGTGATTGTTGCTTTATGTACTTGTTTTTTTTTTCAAAATGGCTTCTTTGTCTTGTTGTTGTTTTTGTTGCTGTTGTTGTTGTTCTCCTCCTCCTCCTCTTTTTCTTCTTCTTCTTCTTCTTCTTCTTCTAGCAGCTGTTGAATTCAGCAGCTTTCCAACCCCTTGAGGTTCATTGCTGCAGACAAGACACTTCTCCATTCCTCTCTGTTCATGATTTTTTTTCTTGCCAATTGTCGGTTCCAAGATCGCGTATATCTTCTTCTAGGTTGTCTCCCCATTGTTGTCTAGGTCTACCTCTTGGTCTGTCCCCTTTCATCACTTCTGTATAGGCCATCTTTGTCTGTCTGTCCTCCTCCATTCTCTCTAAATACCCGAGCCAACTCACTCCGTTGTTTTTCATAATGGCTCTTATTAGCGGAGAGTTAAACAATGTGTAGCTTTCTGTGTTACTTCTTATTTTTCATTGTTGTGTTACAAGACCTCTTACATGTCGATAAATTCTATTCTGGATTCTGTTCTCATATGTTTATATTCTGTTTTCATCTTCTTTAGTTGTACTCCATATTTCTGACCCATATGGTACAACTGGTCTAACATGTGTCACTTATGGTGCTGTGGGTTCGAATTTTTGAGTGTAACAACTGTCTAAGGACACATTATGTCTTGTTTCTAGCTTGTATTCTAGCCTTTATATCATCTCTAACAATGTTGGAGTTATTGAATATTGCTCCCAGGTATTTATAGGAATCTGTTCTTTTAATCTTTATACTTTCTGTGTGGATATGATCTTTTGATCTTGCTATTCTCATGTAGTTGGTTTTCTCCTGATTTATCCTTAGTTCCACATTTTTGCTTGTTCTGTCTTCTATATTTCAAATCGACTGATGAATATATTTGTTGTTACTGTAATCGTTAACTATTATTTATACTCAGCGCTTATAGATATAAATGATCATACTTTCCCGTGCTACTACTTATGTTCGGCGCTTGTAGATATAAATGATCATACTTTCCCGTTCTACTATTTATGTCAGACACTTGAATTTATAAATGATCATACTATTATTTATGCCCAGCGCTTGTAGATATAAATGATTATACTGTTGTTTATGCCCGGCGGTTGTAGATATAAATAATCATACATTCTTCGTTCTACGGGATCTCCAACGTCGCTTGTCTTCCCTTTTATCCGTGCCCCCAGGTCAGTATCTTCCCTTTTATCCGTGCCCCCCAGGTCAGTGTTTTCCTTTTTATTTGTGCCCCCAACTAAGTGTCTTCCCTTTTATCCGTGCCCCCAGGTCAACGTCTTCCCTTTTATCCGTGCCCCTAGGTCAGTGTCTTCCCTTTTATCCGTGCCCCCAAGTAAGTGTCTTCTCTTTTATCCGTGCCCCTAGGTCAGTGTCTTCCCTTTTATCCGTGCCCCTAGGTCAGTGTCTTCCCTTTTATCTGTGCCCCCAGGTCAATGTCTTCCCTTTTATCTGTGCCCCCAGCTCTGTTTTCTGTTGAGATGTTTTCATCTTGGCAACCTTCTTTCTTTTCCTGTCTTCAGCTTCCAGGCGCCCGTAATGTCTGTCCTTTCATGACATACCAGGCGTCCCTAATGTCTGTCCTTTCATGACATGTTCGAAAAACGTTCTTTTATTTTGACTCTTAATTAGTTTTCATTGTTCAACAGCTTCTCTCGGAACTTTATTTTTTCCCCTAGCTTGTCCTGTGCATGTGTTGTATCTTTCTTCGGTGCTATATACGTCGTCCGCCCCCAGCTTGTCCAGTGCATGTGGTGTATCTTTCTTGGGTGCTATATACGTCGTCCGCCCCCAGCTTGTCCAGCGCATGTGTTGAATCTTTCTTAGGTGCTATATACGTCGTCCACCCTAGCTTGTCCAGTGCGTGTGTTGAATTTTTCTTGGGTGCTATATACGTCGTCGTTCCCCCCCCCCCCAGCTTGTCCAGTGCATGTGTTGAATCTTTCTTGGGTGCTATATACGTCGTCCGTTCCCCCCCCCCCCCCCAGCTTGTCCAGTGCATATGTTGAACCTTTCTTGGGTGCTATATACGTCGTCCGTTCCCCCCCCCCCCCCAACTTGTCCAGTGCATGTGTTGAATCTTTCCTGGGTGCTATATACGTCGTCCACCCCAGCTTGTCCAGTGCATGTGTTGAATCTTTCTTGGGTGCTATATACGTCGTTCCCCCCCCCCTCCCAACTTGTCCAGTGCATGTGTTGAATCTTTCCTGGGTGCTATATACGTCGTCCACCCCAGCTTGTCCAGTGCATGTGTTGAATCTTTCTTGGGTGCTATATACGTCGTTCTCCCCCCCCCCCAGCTTGTCCAGTGCATGTGTTGAATCTTTCTTGGGTGCTATATACGTCATTCACCCCCCCCCCCCTCCTAGCTTGTCCAGTGCATGTGTTGAATCTTTCTTGGGTGCTATATACGTCGTTCCTCCCCCCCCCCCAGCTTGTCCAGTGCATGTTTTGAATCTTTCTTGGTGCTATATACGTCGTTCCTCCCCCCCCCCCCAGCTTGTCCAGTGCATGTGTTGAATCTTTCTTGGGTGCTATATACGTCGTTCACCCCCCCCCCCAGCTTGTCCAGTGCATGTGTTGAATCTTTCTTTGGTGCTATATACGTCGTTCACCCCCCCCCCCCCAGCTTGTCCTGTGCATGTGTTGTATCTTTCTTAGGTGCTATATACGTCGTCCCCCCCCCCCCCCAGCTTGTCCAGTGCATGTGTTGAATCTTTCTTGGGTGCTATATACGTCGTTCCCCCCCCCCCCCGCCCGCCAGCTTGTCCTGTGCGTGTGTTGTATCTTTCTTCGGTGCTATATACGTCCCCCTGCCTTGTCCTGTGCATGTGTGGTATCTTTCTTCAGTGCTATATAGTCCCCCCTGGCTTGTCCTGTGCATTTGTTGTATCTTTCTCTGGTGCTATGGAAGTGGTAGTTTTTCAAATAAATTTCTTCCTTCTTAACCTGGAGATAAATACACATATTAGGAGTCTATCATCATCATCATCATCGTCATCATCATGTAACGTGTCCTTTCCAGAACGTTGTCCCTCTCACTGGCTCCCAGTGCAGTCTTGAGCAAGTTGACCAACATCTGGCAGTGACATATTCAGGCTTTCCGTGATGCCAAGAGTCCACCTGTGACGAGGTCGTCCCTCTTCTCTTTTGCCAGGCACCAGGCCTTCTGCTGTCAGCGTCTTCAAACTATTAAGTCTCTTCGATGTGACCGAAGTATCTCGGCTTTCTAACTTTGATGGTGTTTAGAAGCCAGTCCTCTACAACACCTAATCCCGTCAGTATCTCTTTATTTGATTTTCTTTCTATCCATGATATTCTAAGTGCCCTTCTATAAACACTGGACATTGCACCTGTTGTTTACGACAAAATACCTGTTGACAAACCTACATTCCTTCTTCCAGCTGTAGCAGCAGCAGCAGCAGCAGCAGCACGTAGCGAGGCCACGAAAGGGAACGGTGTATGGCCGTACAAAACTGAAAGGAAGGAGTGAGGAAAACTCCGATAAGTTGCCAGTCTGTTTACAGCAAGGCAGGAATCAAGATAAATAGATGGAAAGCAAGAATTTTTCTATAAACCATCCCCGTGGCTTATCAGTCCATCCTAGTTTTGTAGCATCCGAATACAGCACGGAGTGTGTATGAAATCTTTCGCGTAGTTTAAACTTCTAGAAAAAAAAAGGGGGGGGGGGGGGAGGAGAGAAATCTGATCTCTTTTGGAAAATAGTAATTAGAAATGAGACTTGAACCACTGTATGGACCCTCTTTCATATTATTTATGCGTATCATATCACATGGAGTGATGTGCTTTCTGTATCTGCAATGTAGGTATCTGTTTTAAACCTGACATCTCTTTACTATGGTGTTTTTTTGTTTTGTTTTTTTTTTTTTTGTCTCCGTATGTTGTACGAATCTCTCTTGCTCCTTTTTTTTCTATCAGTGAATTTCTAATGTGATGTGTTATTTAGATGTACTGTGATTAAGACTTAATAAGAATGACCTACATAATGATCGAGTTTATAGTCCCAAATTAAACCAGACTAAGGAAGCCGCGTATGTTCAAGAATGTGAAGTACGAAGAGAAAAGTCATGTAAGTGGCACAGAAGCAAAGGGACAGCACCCAGAAAAAAAAAGTCTGGAAACCACTGATATTGAGGTATATAGACGGAAATGTTTGCCTCAGTGGTGTTGTGTCGGATGTGTCAGGTCTGTGCTGATTTGTTCTGTTTTCTAAAGCCATCTCGTTTGTGTAGTCGTGTTGCCTGTTTCAGAATAGCGGAACGTCTGCGATAAGAAACACATTGCCATGGTCTGCTTTACATTTGTCAAATCGCTGATAAATCTACAGCATATGAACACACGCTTGTTTTAACAAGGACTAATTAATTTACTGCAAATTAACGCCCGTTTTTGCCAACAAAATGAAAGCGCCCGTTAAATTATTCATTATGCAGGAAATGCAGTTAATGAAAAAGCTAGCTACTGAATGTCAGTCATATCACAAGGGTTTTTTTTTTTTTTCAATTTTATAATTTTGAAGAATGTCACTTGGATCACAATACAAATGGTGAAAAATTGGATAGTCACTTGGGTCACAATACAAATGGTGAAAAATTGGATAGTCACTTGGGTCACAATACAAATGGTGAAAAATTGGATAGTCACTTGGGTCACAATACAAATGGTGAAAAATTGGATAGTCAGTTGGGTCACAATACAAATGGTGAATTTATGGATAGTCACTTGAGTCACAATAAAAATTGTGAATTTATGGATATGTTCTTCTCTTTTATGTCTTTTAAAACCACATTACGTATTTGCAAGAACTGAGATAAATTTGTATTCCGTTACTATTTTTCGTTCACTTTTTTTTATAGATTTTTTTCATGTTTTGTTATTTCGCTTATATTAGTTTGATGCAATCCATACTTTGCCTCTTCTCTCTAATTCTTCGCCCTGTTTGTTTTAGTTCGATAAAGTCTCGCGCTGAAACGTTACAAGTTCGTTATACAACGCTGTTCCTACTTTCTTCTTAGTTTATAGACTTTGTTTCCGCAAGTAAGTGTTGCGAATAGTCTTCTGTTCACTTCCACGAGCCTAATGTTATGCTGTTACCTACCATATGTTGTCATCTCGTCTCCTGACCTACTACTCTTTCTTCCTTCTCCATCCATCCATCCATCCATCCATCCATCCATGCCCGACGATTGGTTGAGCATTCACCAGCCGGTACGCCTTGTGGCGTCCTGCAGGGCAGAAATAAATTCTCTCCACCTCTCACGGTCTGTGGCCAGCCAAAAAAAAAAGTGTGCCTCAGCTGTGCTGCATGCTACTCATCTCTGCTTATACGCTTCTCCGCCCAGTAACCTTTGGTCGACCTCTCTTGTCCTCCCTCAGGTGCCCACCCTCATGAATGTTTTAACGATGTTGCTGGGATCCCCTTCAGAGCACATGACCAATCCCTTTCCAGCTTTTGCTCTTATGACATGCATATCTTGCAGCTCACACTGGCCAGCTAGGCCTCTCTTATTTATTAACCTCGGTCAGTAAATATTCAAAAACTTTCTGGAACATTTCTTCTCTTGTTGTTGTTGTTTTTTCTTTATTTGGAACCTTCCTCCGCTTATTGTACACACCTCCTGATGCTCAACCTGCAAGTGTTGTTTCTCCTGATACTCAACCTGCAAGTATTGTTTCTCCTGATACTCAACCTGCAAGTGTTGTTTCTCCTGATACTCAACCTGCAAGTGTTGTTTCTCCTGATACTCAACCTGCAAGTATTGTTTCTCCTGATACTCAACCTGCAAGTGTTGTTTCTCCTGATACTCAACCTGCAAGTATTGTTTCTCCTGATACTCAACCTGCAAGTATTGTTTCTCCTGATACTCAACCTGCAAGTGTTGTTTTCAGCTTGTTAGCAAAGTTTCATTTGAGTGGCTACTCCCTTCGCTTTGGTCAACACTTGTAGGAATCAGTTATTCTTTCTCTTGTTTAGTCAATGCACTACATACATGGGGCTTCTTGCAGCAAGAGATCTCTACTTGTATCAGTCTTTTCGTTATCTTTTTTTTTGCAGTTTGGCATGTCAGTCCTTTGTACATGCCAGCATTTTCTCTGCAGTACATCTTCGGAGTCAGTTATTGATGGTATAGTTCATTCATTAGACGATGTGCAGATCTACACTGACAATCATACTTTCTCAGTTTTTAAAAAAAAAATACTGTTCTTGGTATTTCTAGGCTTCTGAGTGGTGTAGTTATTAGTGCGTTAGTCTCTCACGCGGAGGTTGGTAGTCAAGTCCAGCTGGAGGAGCCCCCACTCACCTCCCGTCACTGGCGTTAACCTTGGTACCCATTTTCTTTTTAGGCTGGGTGAAGCACGGGAGTTTCTGCGAGCCACGGCTGGAAACCGAAACTGGTTCGCCTGGTCTGCGAGCGAGTGACTAATCCACTGCGCTAACGCGCTCCGTGGTCAAGGAAAATATAAACACTATCACTACATCCCCCCCGTGTGGTACCCGGGATCTGCAAAGAATAGGACCACTGTACCCTACCATAAGTAAAGGTAAAGATAATCCTCTCATGCCTTAGAGGCACATAGGGATATGGTGTTAGTGCCAATATTTTCCTTGACCTGTCAGCACACTAGAGGGTGATATGTACCCTACCATGCATGATCGTAAAAGGCGACTAAGGAGGGTTCAGCATAGGGCCAGCAACCCTATCTGGTAAAAAAAAAACTATCAGACTGCTACAGAAACGGAAGCAAGGGAAAAAGCAAATGCAGGTGGAAGGAGAAATGCGTATCAGGAAACTGAGCCCATGAAGGTTGTGGATGAAAGCCAGCCACTGGAAGTCCCCAGCCCGACTGCAGACCTCCTGGAACCGAAACATAAGATGCAAATAGGCAGCTGGAATGTAAGAACACTAAACCAGACTGGAAAACTAGCACAAACCATCAAGGAAATGCACAGATATAAACTAGACATACTAGGAATACAAGAAGCAAGATGGACAGGACAAGGCAAAAGGAAATTAACAACACAGCACACAGAAGATACAATAATATGGTCAGGTAAAGAAGATCTTCATGAAGGAGGAGTAGCATTGATTATAACAAAAGAAGCATCAAGAGCATTGCTGAAATGGACCCCAATAAATGAGAGATTATTATATGCACGTTCAACTCAAGATAGTTTGTTATGCACCAACAGAAGCAGCTGAAGAGGAATTAAAAGAAGATTTTTACAACAGCCTCCAAGCAACAGTAGAAACAATACCCAAGCATGATATGCTACTCATCTTGGGCGACTTCAATGCAAAAGTAGGTGAAGGAAATGAAGATAGAAGAAGAATCATGGGAAGAGAAGGAATCGGAGAAATAAATGAAAATGGAGAAAGACTGTGCAGTTTCTGTGAAGAAAACATGATGACCATCGGAGGGACAATTTTCCAACACAAAAACATCCATAAGGTGACTTGGAGGTCACCAGATAAAACCACAGAAAACCAAATTGATCACATACTAATTAACAACAAGTGGAAACGGTCACTACAAGATGTGCGAGCAAGGAAAGGAGCAGATGTAGGAAGTGATCACAACCTTCTGGTAGCAAAAATAAAACTAAAATTAAGGAAAGCCAAAATCGGAGAACACAGAAGATACATTTTGATACAAGAAAACTGATAGACCAGCAAACAAGAAATGAATTCTCAATAGTACTTAAGAACCGCTTCAGTGTCCTACAAGACGAAGCAGAAATGTCCATATTAGAGTTCAATAAAACACTACAGGAAACAGCAAAAGAGGTGCTGGGATATCGGAAAAGGAGAAAAGAGGAATGAATAAGCGAGACCACATGGGAAAAGATAGAGCAAAGAAAAGAAATCAAGGGAAAATTACTGAACACCAAATCACAACGGCTTAAAGAACGAGTTTTAAGTAATTATGCACAAAAAGACAAAGAAGTGAAGGAATCATGCCGTCAAGATAAACGTCAATATTATGACAACTTAGCAGAAACAGCAGAGAAAGCAGCATATACAAATGACATGAAAACCATATATAAAATCACAAAGCAGATGACAGGTAACTTCAACACAAGATATGAAAGTGCAGTAAGAACACAAAATGGACAACTGGTCAGTGGAGAAAGAGAAAAAATTGAAAGATGGAGGGAACACTTTAATACCCTACTAAACAGAACACAAAGAGCACAAACAATAGACATACCTGAAGCAAAAACGGAACTAAACATCACTACAGGACCAATAACAATAAATGAAGTAAAGGAGGCGATAAAGAAGCTAAAATCAGACAGGGTACCAGGTGAAGATGAAGTGACTGCTGATATGTTGAAAGCAGAAGAAACAGAAACACTAAAACAACTTTGCCGGATATTACAACAAATTTCGGATTTAGAAAAAGCCCTAGAGGAGTGGAAAACTGGTCTTATAGTAAAACTACCAAAGAAGGGTGACCTCAGAGATTGCGGGAACTGGAGAGGCATTACCCTACTGCCACTCACCAGTGAAGTATTTTGCAGAATAATCATCAACAGAATTGTACCAACACTTGAGGAAAAACTTCGGAAAGAGCAGGCAGGATTTAGGAAAGGAAGATCATGCTTAGACCACATATTTGTACTTAGACAAATATTAGAACAGGCAAATGAGTGGCATAGTACAACATATGCATTATTCATAGATTTTGAGAAAGCCTTTGACAGTGTCAACAGAGATGCACTGTGGAAAATCCTAAGATGGCATGGCCTACCCCATAAAATAGTTAATGTAATCAAAGCCCTATACGAGGGTTTTCAGTGCAAAGTTATCTGTGGAGAACATACCTCCAGCAGCTTTAGGGTACAAACAGGAGTGAAACAGGGATGTGTACTATCACCAACATTATTTATCTTGGCAGTAGACTGGTTAATGAAGGAGGCAACATCAGACAAACGCAGAGGATTACAATGGACCCTTGACCTGCTGGAGGACCTTGACTTTGCGGACGACATTTGTCTATTATCAAGCAGTCACAAAGATATGCACGATAAAATAAACAAGCTAACTCAGAATGCAAACAACATAGGACTAAAGATCAACGTAGGAAAGACAAAGTTAATGAAGCAAAATGTGAACAACAGAAATGTACTCAGAGTAGATAACAAGTTAGTGGAGGAGGTCAACGAATTTGTATACCTTGGCAGCAGAGTAGTAGAAAATGGAGACAGCACAGAGGACATCAACAGCAGACTTACTAGAGCAAACCAGGCTTTTGCAATGCTGCAGAATATATGGAAATCAAATAAACTAAGCATAAATATAAAAATCAGGATATTTAAGAGTAATGTTCTAAGTGTACTACTCTATGGAAGTGAATGCTGGAAAATCACCAAAACCATAGAAAACAAGTTAAATTCTTTCCAGACTAAATGTTTACGAAGAATTAGAAAAATATTTTGGCCAAACACCATAAGAAATAACATCTTATTAGCAGAAATGCAGATGAAACCACTGACAACAATTATTGAGGAAAGACGCTGGCGATGGTTGGGACATGTGCTCCGAATGATTGACAACTCACTACCAAAAATAGCACTAAGATGGACACCACAGGGGAGCAGAAGTAAGGGTAGACCAAAAGAGACATGGAGAAGAACAGAAAGGATGTTGAGCAATAGAGGGCTCACCTGGGCAAGAGCAGAAAAAAAGGCGAAGGACAGGCATTTGTGGAAAACCCTTGCGGAAGCCCCATGTGCCCTGGGCACTTAAGGTTCAGAGAGAGAGAGAGAGAGATCACTACATCCCTTAGGTCATTCCGTAGCATAACAAGACTACATTTATTTGATGCTCATGGTGAAATAGCTTGTCTTTCCTTTCCCGCGCCATCATGCCTGTTCTTCACCTTGATTTCCATCGCTTTTGTTTTTCTTTCGAATTTTTCGGTCATTGTCAGGTTATGTAACGTCTGTTATCTCATGACGTGTTTGAAGAATTTCTATACTTGTTACTTTCTTGATAGTCATATTCATTGTTTAACAACATGTGTGAAAAGTTCAGAAATCAGAATCCGGCATCATCACATTCAGGACAGCCCTGTACATTCTTCAAAGAAATGTTTGTCTACTAATGGTTCCTGTCAAATGTTTGTTATTGATTATACGTTTTCTCCCACAAAATTCAGATTTTATGCCACAATCCTTCCTCTGTCTTAACGTCATCAATCTCCGTAAATGTACATTCTCAATCCACTCCCTCTCCTCATCCTCCCGCAGCCTGTCCAAAACAGCCTTCGCAATGTCCTTCTTGTCCATTCCCAGCCTGCCTTGTATTTCAGCCTGTCCAGCCAATCTTTCAGCCAACTCATTTCCATGCACTCCCGCATGTCCTGGACAGAAGATCCACGTTAATCCCCTCACATGCGATTGTCCCAACAGGTTCAGAAATTCATTTACATACAGTATAATGCAAAGAGATCTTACTCCAAAACTGCACAGCATAAATAACATATCTAAATTATAATAAACCACGGGCAGGCCCATTAAAATGCTCTGATTTACATTAAATGCTTGTAACAGAATGTATTACTTCAGTTTTATCTTCTTGGCCTTCGCCCTTAAACTGGCGTCGGTTGCGTTTTCTCACAGTTGTGTGCTTTGCAATCCGACCCAATATCTACTTTATTTTGGGCCGTGTTCACCTTTCCACTGCCATCTCCGTTTGTAGCATAGTCCCTTGTATATTAGGATAGTAGTATAATTATTGTTAATAATGTAACGATTATTATTACTATTAGCATTTTTATCATAGTAGTTATTATTACCGATACACAGAAAGTAGGCCAGAAACGATGGAAAGTTTGAGAGAGGAACACTCCCACGGCATTAGTAGTAATATTACGACATGACGCTGAGAAGAGTAATCAGACTAAGTAGATACCAAAAAATACAAGACACAATAAAAGTAGAGAGCGGACTAATCCCTGAAACCTACGACATGAAAGAGATAGTGAACTTAAAAACTGAATACATGAATTTGACGCAACTGACCAGTGAGGCATATTTGCATGCAATTTGCACACGGGTTTGAAAAAAAAAACGGGAGTGGACTAACTCATCCCGAAATCCAAACAGGGTTAAATCAGTAGGTAGTCAAACAGCTGACCAATAGAAAGATCTAGAGGTGTGCCCTATTGGACAACTGACGTAGCATAAGCCAGGCAGGCAGGCAGTTTTAAGAGGACAGAACAGAATAGGAGGGGATGGGGATAGAGAAGAACAGAGGATAGAGATGGAGAGGACAGAAAGAAGAGGAGGGCAACGACAGATGGAACAGATGGACAAGTAGGACAATAAATATTCAGGAGAGAAGAGTGATTCACTAGTTGTTGACCTAGTGCAGTGTAAAATTAGGCATTTTCGATCACAGTTTGTGTAGAAAATAACGCTAGAGTTTGATTTTGTGAGCAAAGATTATGTGCTTCAACGACGAAACCAACGAATGTTATGTCTTACCGCATTGTATTCCAAGTGACGTAGTCAGTAATAAATCCGTGACCTTATTTATTAGAATTAAACGGATTCAGTGACATTTTCATCGGACCTGGTCTAGTGAATGTTATCATATTTGTGAAACTTATCCTAGACCACAGAAATCTAGATGTATGCAAAGATAATGTCAGCATTAATCACAGAACATATTCAAGCTTCAATACTATAATCATCCAGAAATAGTATGTGTTATAATACAGTGTTATCATTGATTCAAATGACGAAATTACAAGACATTATTAATCAGAAGAATTATAAGACAGTAATGAACATACCGGTACTTCGTCTTCAGTACTATAATAATCAAGAACAGAGCCCTTACAGTGTTATATATCCACTTGGCCAAAGCTACTGCCTTTTTCCCAGAGGCATCGTGGGAGGTAGTTGAGGGTCTTGGTCGACAGTGATTTGCCAGTCCTGAGGCAGGCAGTCGGCCAGCCATGTATCGCTGGCTGTTGTCTCATTCAGATAATAACAGTGAAGAGGTGTAAAGAAAGAGTAGCTTCGCTGGTCCCTTCAGTTCTCACCACGCGGTGGTCTGTATAAGGCCGGAACAGTAATTGTTATTTCCCCTGGCTGCAGTTGCCGTTGGTGTGTTCGTGAACTCCATGTATCATTGATCCGCAAGGGGCAGTAACTCATTCAGCCGGTGTGTAATAGTAAATGAGATGACGACAAGCTTTACCTGATACCACTACACCAACCTGATACATTTACCTGACAATAATACACCAACCTGCTATATTTCTTATCTTATATCTTATATCCTTCCTGTGCCGTTAAACGTCACGTGGGGCTCGCAAAAGTAGTTCGCCAGTTTTTCCTGCTATATTTACCTGATACTAATACACCAACCTGATATATTTACCTGATATCAATACACCAACGTGATATAATTACCTGATACCAATACACCAGCCTGTTATATTTACCTGATACTAATACACCAACCTGTTATATTTACCTGATACTAATACACCAACCTGTTATATTAACCTGATACCAATACACCAACCTGTTATATTTACCTGATACCAATACACCAACCTGTTATATTTACCTGATACTAATACACCAACCTGTTATATTTACCTGATACTAATACACCAACCTGTTATATTTACCTGATACTAATACACCAACCTGTTATATTTACCTGATACCAATACACCATCCTGTTTATTTACCTGATACTAATACACCAACCTGTTATATTTACCTGATACTAATACACCAACCTGTTATATTAACCTGATACCAATACACCAACCTGTTATATTTACCTGATACCAATACACCAACCTGTTATATTTACCTGATACTAATACACCAACCTGTTATATTTACCTGATACTAATACACCAACCTGTTATATTTACCTGATACTAATACACCAACCTGTTATATTTACCTGATACTAATACACCAACCTGTTATATTTACCTGATACTAATACACCAACCTGTTATATTTACCTGATACTAATATACCAACCTGTTATATTTACCTGATACCAATACACCATCCTGTTATATTTACCTGATACTAATACACCAACCTGTTATATTTACCTGATACTAATACACCATCCTGTTATATTTACCTGATACTAATACACCAACCTGTTATATTTACCTGATACTAATACACCATCCTGTTATATTTACCTGATACTAATACACCATCCTGTTATATTTACCTGATACCAATACACCATCCTGTTATATTTACCTGATACTAATACACCAACCTGTTATATTTACCTGATACTAATACACCATCCTGTTATATTTACCTGATACTAATACACCAACCTGTTATATTTACCTGATACTAATACACCAACCTGATATTTCGCCCGGAGGTTTCTCTTACGTTAGGAAAACAAACTGTAAACAAAAGAGGATATTCTCATCTTTCTTTACCCATTGTGCAAGAGAATTCTGCTTTATTAGGTTTAAAATGGAGCGGTTGGGTCAAAAGTCTTCTTTTATTTTTTCTTTTATTTCTTCTTTTACTCTCTCCCTGCGATTGCGAGCTGATGTTCTTTTCGACCGATGCGGTAAGGATGTTGAAACAGAGTACTGTATCGGATTGGAAGCGGGTTAAGACAGCTTTTTTTTTTTCACTCCATTCTTATGTCCTTCCCATGCCGTTAAACGTCACATAGGGCTCGCATGGTAGTTCGCCAAGTTTTCCTGTTTTTTTTTTGCGAGCTTTTCAACCTCATAAAGGGATGTTATGTCTACTAATTTCGCTGTTCTTAACAATGTCTCTTTTAGTAAAGCTAAAAAAAAAGCGAGAGATGTGCAATACTTCTTCAAAACACCCTGGAGACTCGTTAGCCAGGCTAGGCCTGTTACTATGGGTACTAACGAAGAGGTAGGTCAGCGTTTTGCTCAGCTGTGTTTCGCCAGTCCCGACGCCAGCATGTCAGCTAATGGTAGCCGACAGTCGCCACAGCGTCGTTGTCTCCCCCCCCCCCCCCCCCGGGGATTAAAGTAAAGCATTTAATAAGAAAACAGGGACGCACTGCTCGAGCTGAGTGAGACACCGGCCAGGTACCCGCAGCCGACTGCTTGCGTCAGAGTCGTTGAACCATATCAGACCAAGACCCTCTTCTACCTCCCAGTGTTGTCCTTGGAAACAGACAGTAGTCCGGCTCAAGTGAATATGGATCGTGTGGGCAGCGGACTAAAAGATCGTGTGGGCAAGCGGACTAAAAGATCGTGTGGGCAGCGGACTAAAAGATCGTGTGGGCAGCGGACTAAAAGATCGTGTGGGCATCGGACTAAAAGATCATGTGGGCTGCGGACTAAAAGATCGTGTTGGCAGCGGACTAAAAGTACCTGTAGGCAGCGGACTAAAAGATCGTGTGGGCAGCGGACTAAAAGTACGTCGAACCGAAGTCGGGTGTGTTCGGTCGAAAGATGCATAACTGCGACACAAAGCAACCAAAGCCTTTTTGATGACGAACGGCGACTACAATGATGATGATGATGATGGTGGTGGTGGTGGTGGTGGTGGTGGTTTCAAATTTAAATGCCGTGTCAAAAGTAAAGGATTTAAATAAAGTACAACACAACATCTTCCAGACTTGCCAACTTGTACAGCCCACTCAGGCAAAAGGACCTGATCAGACCTCAGCCTCCATACAGGAGAAGCTCTATAACCTGGAACAAAACTGCT
Source organism: Achatina immaculata (assembly GCA_009760885.1). Classification (NCBI taxonomy): domain Eukaryota; kingdom Metazoa; phylum Mollusca; class Gastropoda; order Stylommatophora; family Achatinidae; genus Lissachatina; species Lissachatina immaculata. Next base: position 16,677,670 of record CM019704.1, on the reverse strand, counting down.
GCACTGGTCAAAGAGATCGGCGTCCACGTCTGAGCAAATGGCGACGACGAAGAAGAAATAGCGAAAGTTTCAAATCGGACAACTGTGTCAAAAGTAAAACATTTCATTAAAGTGAAAGCTGCAGGCATAAACAACTAATGTAAATAAGGAGGGGGGAGGGGGGGAGTGTGGAGGTTGACAAATCGATGGCGAAGACTATACTTCAGCAAGTTTATACTTTGGCAGTGTTAACACCTTCTCTGTATGAGGAGTACTTGGCGTTTACTTCCTGGCGGAGTTAGAAGCCATCAGTCTTGTGTAAACAGGCTGGAGATTCCTACGCAACTATCGCAAAATGTCAAATAGTCTCCGTGAATGCTGGCTGTTTCTTACTTGCTGGACCCCTAAAATGTCATGCGGTGCGTTACGTTTTCAGCAGGAATGTACCCTAGAGAGGCCCTTATCACGATTCTTCTGTACTCTCTCTCTCTCACTCATTGTTTCTTTTTTTCACCTTTCTTTCCTTCTCTATTACACTCTGTTTTTTTTTTCTTTCACCTTTCTTTCCTTCTCTATTACACTCTGTTTCTTTTTTCTTTCACCTTTCTTTCCTTCTCTATTACACTCTGTTTCTTTCTCCTTGTCTCTCTCTTTCTTTATCTTTCTCTTTGTCTTTCTGTTATTCTCTTCTCGCTGTCTTTCTCTCTCTTTTTCTCTCCCCCCCCCTCTCGTTTTTTCTCCCTCTCCTTTTGTTGTTCTTTCTCTCCCTTTATTTTTGTTCCTTGTCACTGTTTCTTTCTCTCTCTCTATCTCTCATTGTTTGTCTCTCGTGTCTTTCTCCTTCTCCCTTTGTTGTTTCTCTCTCTCTCTCTTTGTTTTATTGTCACCATTTCTTTCTCTCTCTCTCTCTCTCTCTCTCTCACTGTTTGTTTCTATGCTTCTCTCTCTCTCTCTCTCTCTCTCTCTCGTTTCTTTCTCCCTCTCCCTTTGTTGTTCTTTCTATCTCTTTGTCTTATTCTTTGTCATTGTTTCATTCTTTGTCTATCTTTCACTGTTTGTCTCTCTGATTTTCTCTTTCTTTCTGACTGAATTAGACAGGACTGAAGCCTAAATCTAGATTGCCTAGGAAAATTAGACAGGAGTGAAGCACTAAATTTAGATTGCCTAGGAAAATTAGACAGGACCTAAGCACTAAATTTAGATTGCCTAGGAATATTAGACAGGACTGAAGCACTAAATCTGGGTTGCCTAGGAAAATTAGACAGAACTGTAGCACTAAATCTAGACTGCCCAGGAAAATTAGACAGAACTGTAGGACTAAATCTAGATTACCTAGGAAAATTAGACAGCACTAAAGCACTAAATCTGAGGTGCCTAGGAAAATTAGACAAGACTGTATCACTAAATCTAGATTCCCTGGGAAATTTAGACAGGACTGTAGCACTAAATCTGGGCTACCCATGAAAATTAGACAGTACTGTAGCATTAAATATGGACTACCTATGAAAATTAGATAGGACTGTAACACTAAATCTGTATTGCCTAGGAAAATGAGACAGGACTGTAGCATTAAATCTGGGTTGCCTTTGAAAATGACAGGCATGTAGCATTAAATCTGGTTTGCCTAGGAAAATTATACCTGTAGCACTAAATATTGGTTATCTTTGACAGTTAGACAGAACTGTAGCACTAAATCTTAGTTCCCGAGAAACATTAGACAGAACTGTAGTATTAAATCTGGGTTGCCTATGAGAAATAGACAGGACTGTAGGACTAAATCTGAGTTGCCTATGAAAATTAGACAGGACTTTAGCATTAAATCTGGGTTGCCTGTGACAATTAGACAGGACTTTAGCACTAAATCTGGGTTACCTAAGAAAAATAGACAGGACTGCAGCATTAAATCTGAGTTGCCTAGAGAAACACTCGTCAGCAGGATTTTTTAAAAAAATGTTTAAAGGGAAACAGTTTTCACGCTTTTAATCTTTATTTCTGTCTCCTCTTTGGAAGAAAAGTCTCCATCAACGCAGATCAAAGCATGCAAATTAGCGGCAAAATACGGCGCGTTTGAACTGACATATCAGTGCCAGGTTCTGCATTACAGTGTAATGCTGTGTCATTGTACACATACGCGAAGGAATGATCATTTCACCCATTTGATCTTCCTGTTTCGTTTCTCTGTGACATTCGTAACCCGAATTCAAGTTCCTGGCCAGTTCTCGTGCTAATCCTGTTATTTTACGAGGTTTTGTTTTGTTTTTGTTTTTCTTCCTCAAGTTAGAAATGAGGGGGGATACAAATAACGAAACTCTATCTGGCTTCTGGAAGATAGATATGAATTTTGCGTTGTGCAGCCCGTCTGAAAACTTGAAAACGGAGAATGGGATATATAGGAAACGTTCATTAAAATGTCGTGAATTATAGACTACGGTTTTTGGTTTGTTTTTTGTTTTATTTTTTTTTTCATGTAATGTTAGAGTTTCAATGAAAGAACAGTAACGGTGCGAACACTCAGCATGCTTTATACATCGAGAATCAGGCAACCACTGGTGATAAGAACTTCAGAAGTCTTGAACTGAGGATGTTAACATGTTACCATTTAGATCAAAGGAAACGCTCTGCCAAATAAACTTCGCACCTGTCCGGCCTATCTCGCAATCCAGGAAGACACAAGAAACAATTTGGGGGGGGGGGGGGAGGGAACGGGTGGGCGAGCGTTCTCTGCAACCGTCATTTCAGATATACTTTATCTGTGAGTGCGCTGTGTGTCTTGGTTTGTTGAAATTTCCACTCGTCCGAAAAGACAACTACAAGTTTATCCTCGGTTCAAACAAAACGGGTTCTGTTGAATCCTGTTTATATCCTTAAAACAAACACTTAGAATTTATGATCCCACTTCTGAGAACTTTGAAGATTCATATTCTGAAATCTCTTCTCACCTGGAGCTTAACTCTTTCATTCCAAAAGAACGCTGGCAGGATTGGCCTATGTGAATCAATGCCTAAAACGATATTTAGGCGAAGTGTAAATAAAATTTAAAGTAACACATTTTTTTTCTTAACTCAGCTAATATAAGGAGCAGCACGATCTATGTCAGATCATCTCACAACCCAGGCCTCACCTGTCTCCTTCCGGCCACCCGTGTACCCGCCATCGTTTTCATGTGACTTCTCCTTTCAGAGTAACTTCCTTCCTATTTCTTTCTGCCAAAATTTCTTCATCAAAACTTAATCTAGAGAGCACGAAAATGAATTCAGGAGTGAAAGAAAGTTAAAGTTGCATTTCTAAACTAAAAACGATCAAGTTGGAGTAAAAGGAAACACTGTAACTGTCTAAGTTCCGTTACCATGGCAATCTAATTCAGTGGTTCTAAAACATTTTTTCCACCAGGTTTCTGCTCTTTGCTTTACACATCACATCATTTGCGCCCTCAGATATTTTTTTCCCCGCGCTTCTCTGGTTCTGATGCCCCCACCCCCTTTTTGTCCCTCTCTTCCCCCACCCCTTTTTGTCCCTCTCTTACCTCATCCCCTTTTGTCCCTCTCATTCCCCCACCCCCTTTTTGTCCATCTCTTCCCCCACCCCCTTTTTGTCCCTCTCTTAGCCCACCCCATTTTTGTCCCTCTCTTTCCACGCCCCCTTTTTTGTCTCTCTTTGTCCCCTGCCACTTTTTGTCCCTCTCTTCCCCATTCCTTTTTCCCCTATTTTCCCCTCCCTTTTTTGTCCCTCTCTTTCCTCCGTCCTCTTTTTTGTCTCTCTCTTCTCTCATCCCCTTTTTGTCCCTCCACTCCTTTTTTGTCCCTCTCTTTCTCCACCCCTGTTTTGTCCCTCTCTTCCCCCACCCCTTTTTTGTCCCTCTTCTCCTACCCCCTTTTTGTTCCTCTCTTCCCCCATCCCCTTTTTTCCCCTCCCTTCACCCCACCCCCTTTTTATCCCTCTATTCCTGCCACCCGCTTTTTGTCCATCTATTCCCCCAACCCCCTTTTTTGTCCCTCTTTCCCCCCCCCCACACCTTCCCGCAGCCCACAAAGAAAGGTGGTAACACCCATTTTGGGAACCATTGGTCTAAATGAATGAGAAGGCTGTAATCTAATGCAGTGGTTTTCAACTCTTTTATATTCGAGGACCACTTATCCAACTACATTTAAGTTTCCGACCATCATATTATATGTAATATCGCAATGTTATAAACTCTTAATTGTATGCATGATACCCTATCGATAACGCAATCGATAACACACACACACACACATGCATCTCCACATACGATGTTATACAGTTACAAGCACAAAGACACCCATTCCACGCACTAAAGACATTTATTCCACATACTAATGTAACATATTCCACACGCTAATAATAATAATCAAGCCCCATATACTTACACGAAAACCAGCACACCGCGGCTCTTACAGATTAACACACATACATACACATTACTTAGATTTTACACACCAAATCTGACGTATTAAAAATATCTCTTCGAATATAATGAACACACACATCTCTCTCTCTCTCTCTCTCTCTCTCTCTCTCTCTCTCTCTCTCTCTCTCTTTGAACCTTAAGTGCCCAATGCACATGGGACTTTCGCAAGGGTTTTCCACAAATGCCTGTCCTTTACCTTTTTTTTTCTGCTCTTGCCCAGGTGAGCCCTCTATTGCTCAACATCCTCTCTGTTGTTCTTCTCCATGTCTCTTTTGGTCTACCCTTACTTCTGTTCCCCTGTGGTGTCCATCTTAGTGCTATTTTTGGTAGTGAGTTAGCACACACACACACACATACTCAAAAACGATAACGACGATGACGACGACGACGAGGAACACTTTTTATTTTCTTAGATTTGCTAGATCCTGGATATTAAAACAGTGACCTGGTTAGCTGAGCGGTTTGGCGCTCTGTTCACTAATCCGGTGGTACCAGGTTCAAGTCCCAGCAGTGGGGATTCTTTTCTGGTACCGCCCACGCCAAAAAAAGAAGGCCTCATGCTCTACCTAGTCTCCAGAAATGGGTACCATGGGAGAAATCTGGGAAGGTACAGCGGCCAGGCGTGATACTGACCAGACCACACTTTCATGCGCCAAAGGTATTGGAAATACGGACCTAAAACCGTGTCCCCAATATGCCTTAATTGCATGGAAAGCGGGATTTTACCTTTACCTTACCTGAATGTTAAAATATAACGCACCTGTTCAGTTATGTCAGAAGGAGCAGCACGATGTATGTGAGTACTTCAACTCACAATTCAGACCTCACCTGTTTCCTTCCGGCCACTTGTGTACTAGCCATCGCTCTCATGTCACTTCTCCTTTCAAACGTTCAGGCTAGCAAAGACAAGAGGAACTCCGCAGAAGAGAAGATTTCACATGGTGATTATCCATGCACTTGGGGATATGCTGGTATCCAAACCACGTCGAGGTTTTCCGGTGAGACAGTCTAACTCTAGATTAAACTGGTGCGACGAAATCCACGGTGTCACGCATTCCCGCTTTTGCGACCCACCAAGAATTCAGGCCCAAGCACCGCGATATTCTGAACCTCTTGTGATCCTCTCGGGGATCTCTTGTTGGCCTCTCGGGGGCCACAGGGGGACCACGGGACACATCGAGGACCACAGGAGTAAATTCAGCAGGATCACGGGAGATCTTGGTGGTAGAAGCGAACGAAGAAGAAGACAAAGAAGAAGAAGAAGAAGATCCATGCACTTTTGCTGTGGTATGAGCCATTTACTGGAAATACCTAGTTTCAGACTACTCAACAGGTCATTATAAAGAAAGAATGTCAAGATCCGTAGATCGACTGAAGTACTGCATTTTTGTTAGATTAGTTGTTTTTTTTTCGTATGACGGTATATTACTTGCATTTCATTACTCTGAATAGCAATGCACAATGCAATGCAATACAGAGATTTACAACGCAGACACACACAAGAATAACAACACATAAACAAAAAACAGAAGATTAACAACACAGAAACAGGAACACACAAGTTCAACAGCACAGAAACAGTAACGCGCAAGATCAACAACACAGAAACAAAAACACACAAGATTCCAACACAGAAACAGGAACACACAAGATCAACAACACAGAAACAGAAACACACAAGATACCAACACAGAAACAGGAACACACAAGGTCAACAACACAGAAACACATAAGATCAACACCACAGAAACACACAAGATCAACAACACAGAACCACATAAGATCAACAACACAGAAACACACAAGATCAACAACACACAAACAGAAACACACAAGATACCAACACAGAAACAGGAACACACAAGATTAACGACACAGAAACACATAAGATCAACACCACAGAAACACACAAGATCAACAACACAGAACCACATAAGATCAACAACACAGGAACACATAAGATCAAAAACACAGAAACACACAAGATCAACAACACAGAAAAACATAAGATCAACAACACAGAAACACACAAGATCAACAACACAGAAACAGATAAGATCTCCAACACAGAAACACACAAGATCAACAACACAGAAACACACAAGATCAACAACACAGAAACACACAAGATCAACAACACAGAAACACATAAGATCAACAACACAGAAACACACAAAATAAACAACACAGAAACACACAAGATAAACAACACAGAAACATATAAGGTCAACAACACAGAAACACATAAACTCAACATTGAACAATGTTCCTAAAAGGATCCTTATTTCTTTCTGAATCTGACAGGAAAAAACAAACTGCAAACCCTCCACATTTGTAAATGTTCCAGATCTTCTTTCTCGTTTCATTTCTCACATTAATCCATCTTCCTATCTCCCCTTAATCCATGTCCACATTCGACCACTAATCCATCTTCAGATTCGCCTTCTTTTGGTAATCCATCATTCTATCCTTTCTTCAACTAATTACTGTCCACATTTTTTCGTGAATGGTTCCCTCTTCTCCTTCTCTCTCTTTCTCTCCTCTCTCTCTCTTTCTCTCTCCCCCCTCCCTCCTCTCTTCCCCGACCCAAATATCCAGTAAACGCAGCTAATATATGTCAGCTGAACAGCTGACCAAACAACCAGCTACTAAAAGAAAAATCGCCGGGACAATTCTCTTGCTGACCAAACCGTCATGTCTCGTAAACTCAGTATACTTCCTTCACAGTTGTTAGCTCCGCTGTGATTATCTAGACGGCGAAACTGGACGCTGGAACGTGTATAATCTCTGATTAATTTGACTCGCCGTCGAGTCTACGGAACAATAATCTAATTTATGTCAGCTGGAAATCTGCCACATCTCTGTCGCGACCTGGTTTTCTGAGATTACTGGGGCCCACAAATTAGCCCCTCGAAGGAAAATCTTGGATTTGTCCGTTTTTCGTTCATTTACTGGCTTTATTTAGGCTCTTGTGATCTTTTCCTTACTTCCATATTTGAAAAATGGCTTGATCTCTCGTACGCCAGCGCTACATAGAAACATAGCCTTATAACAGCGGACTTGTACTTCTCATAGCAAGAGAACTGTGATTGTTTTCAGATGCGATATAATACGTATATGAAATGATTTTCCAGATGTCCAGACTTGTTTGAAGTCTATTTGTTTGTGTCGGACTCCAGAAAACAGTAAATAGAACTGGAATAAACTGCTTTTCTCAAGTTATCAAAGGTGGTCTAGCGATGGTGTAGCGATGGTGTAGATGGTTCACTCTAGTGCCAGTCGGAAGGTTACTGGACTGAGGGGGATTTTTTTTTTTTTTTGGACCGATCGACTTCATGGTCAACTTAGCCTCGAGAAATGGGTGCCTGGGCCTTCCCTGGGGAAACAAAGGTAGCAAGGACAGGTGGATGTGTGAAGGTCCTCTAACAGTTCATACACAATTATGTAATTGAAAATACCACATGACATGACTTATAATATTTAGACCAAGGCAGAGACTCTCTCTCTCTCCCTCTCTCTCTCTCTCCTCTCTCTCTCTCTCTCACTCTGAACCTTAAGTGCCCAGGGCACATGGGGTTTCCTCAAGGGTTTTCCACAAATGCTTGTCTTTTGCCTTTTTTTCCGCTCTTCCCCAGGTGAGCCCTCTATTGCTCAGCATCCTCTCTGCTGTTCTTCTCCATGTCTCCTTTGTTCTACCCTCACTTCTGTTCCCCTGTGGTGTCCATCTTAGTGCTATTTTTTTGTAGTGAGTCATCAGTCATTCGGAGCACATGTCCCAACCATCGCCAGCGTCTTTCCTCAATAATTGCCGTCAGTGGCTTCATCTGCATTTCTACCAACAGGATGTTACTTCTTACGGTGTTTACGCCCGAAACTAGTTTCCGTTATTGTTTTTTTTTTCTTTATATGTAAAACACACATATTATTCTTTTTCTTATGTATTCTGAGAACTGGCGATGCGGTGAGGATGTTGAGGTACAAGATCGTGTCCACCTGGAAGCGGGTTACGGCGGGTATTTTTTTCAGTTCCTTAGTAGAGCTAAAAAAGCAAGTTGCGTGCAGTACTTCTTTACCAGACTCCACCACCATGGGTATTATAAAGATCCATGTCCCTTTTGCCAGGCTAGGCCTACTACTGAAGTTATCAACAAAGATGTATGACAGGGTCTTGATAAACTGTGGTTCACTTAACGCTGACGCTAGAATGACAGTATGGAGCGCTGATTGCCAGTCGGATAGGGTCTTCACGCCCCCCCCCACCAAAAAAAAATATATATATATCTGAACCTTAAGTGCCCAGGGCACATGGGGCTTCCGCAAGGGTTTTCCACAAATGCCTGTCCTTCGCCTTTTTTTCTGCTCTTCCCCAGGTGAGCCCTCTATTGCTCAACATCCTTTCTGTTGTTCTTCTCCATGTCTCCTTTGGTCTACCCTTACTTCTGCTCCCCTGTGGTATCCATCTTAGTGCTATTTTTGGTAGTGAGTTGTCAGTCATTCGGAACACATGTCCCAACCATCGCCATCATCTTTCCTCAATAATTGTTGTCAGTGGCTTCATCTGCATTTCTGCCAATAAGATGTTATTTCTTATGGTGTTTGGCCAGAATATTTTCCTAATTCTTCGTAAACATTTAGTCTGGAAAGAATTCAACTTGTTTTCTATGGTTTTGGTGATTTTATATATATATATATATATATATATAAGAATGCCTAAATCGTTCCAAGTAGGAGAAAATACTTGTGACTCTCACGTTAAATTTGGTTGTGGCTTGTCAGCAAAATCTACAAGCACAACAAGGTGTATACAGATTGTAAAACTTCTTTTTCTTCTTTTTCTTCTTCTTCTTCTTCGCAGAGTGAACATTGTATGATAATGGGAAGAATGTCAGTCGGGCCTGCGTGACAATTCTTAACCCTTTGGAAGTAAAAACCGATCAATCAATTAGACTTCTACAACAACAACAACAGCAACAACAACAACAACAACTACTACTACTACTATACTACTACTACTACTACTACTACTACTACTACTACCACTACTACTACTACTGCTGCTGCTGATACTACTACTACTACTACTACTACTACTATTTCGGTGTTCGTCCTCAAAATGACCATGATAAAATTGTGTCACCACTACGTTCTTCGCAATGACCGACGCATCAGATTTCGGTCCCTATTTTCAGGCCCGGAAAAAAAGGGCCTATTTTCCTATAGTACAATACATCCTAAAACATTCATACACGCCTTAAGCTGAATAACAAAGATCCTGACATCTGTTTATGACCGCAGTAACAGTGTGCTTAGTTTGAGCTCGCCTATCATTCTCAGATAGTAGATGTGGCCTTTGGCTATGGGGATTATGATTAAGTAGCAAAGCCATCTGCGGACTCATCTCACTAATCTACCGCTCTCTGGCCACCTTTTGAAGCAGAGTAATTCTGATATGCTGGAGGTGACAGTTTGACAGACAGTTTAGATCAAAGTTCATGTAGGGATTCGCAGGGAGACTTATCCTTGTAAGAAGAGCTGAAACGTTTTTAGGGATAATGGCTCATGAAAGTTTTTATATTAAAAACGTATGCTCTTGATGTTATAATACAACATCACAGAAACAGAAGTACAAAATATCAACAGCACAAAACAGGAATATAAAATATCAACAGCACAAAACAGGAATATAAAATATCGACAGCACAAAACAGGAATATAAAATATCGACAGCACAAAACAGGAATATAAAATATCAACAGCACAAAACAGGAATATAAAATATCGACAGCACAAAACAGGAATATAAAATATCGACAACACAAAAAGAGGAGTACAACGGATCAACAACAACAACAAAAAACAATAATATAATATATCAACACTTAAACAACGATAGAAAATATGAACATCTCAGAAACAGTAAATTGTTTCTTTTTTTTCTTCATATTTTCACTGTGGCACATTCTTAAGTTCCGCTAATATTAGATTAAGTATTTACATTTGTTGCTGGTTCTTCACAAATTCACTTCAAGCTGTTCACTTCAAGCTGTTCAGTTCAAGAGACAACTAAGTCTGATTCACCAGGTCTTTTCCATTGACATTTTAAAAAAAAAATCTTTCTCTACTTCTCCGACTGTCCCATCCTACTGCCTCCACCTCTTCCTCGTCCTGCTCCTTATCCTTCTTCTTCTCATTAGTCTTCCCGGAAAAACGAAAGCCGGTTGTCAGTGTACAGAACTCTGGTCATACGGCACCACTGTACAGACTCGGATTAGGAAATGATCTCAGCAGAATTGCTTAATCACTTTGCAGTAGGTCAAAGAAGCTGACTTTATTTATTTATTTATTTATTTATTTATTTTTTAGAAATTTGACTGTGTTGACGGACTCCAGAAAACAGTAAACAGGACTGGAAGAAATTACTTCTCACATCAGAGATGGTGTAGCGGTTTGTTCACTGGCCTGTTGACCAAGAGCTGCCTGATTCAATTCTGAAATGAGGCCGATTTTTTTTCCCAGACCCCTGCACCAGGTTTCTTTTAGAAAGCTCCTCTACATCTGGACACTGTCCATCTTAATTCCATCGGCCGGGTGTAAAAACTTGTACTGATTTGATAGATTCTTTGCTTGCATGACTGGGCGGTCTCTGTGGAGTTTCCTGTACAAACGCTATGCGGAATCTCCTTATCACACGACAAAAAGATGATGAGATATTAGGACCTCATTGATGTAATGCTAAGAGCCGCTTTGCCAGAGTATTGTAGTAGCACTGGGTTTTACCCAGCCCTAACCCTGTAGCTCTGATAATTGTTTTTTTCTTCAAGAGGAGCCATCTTTTCGTTCACTGCCCGCCTGCCTGCCTGCCTGTCTGTCTGCCTGCCTGCCTGTCTGTCTGTCTGTGCGAGTTGGTTTTTTTTTGTACTTTGTATTGGAAGAAGGTCATGGTGATTCTTTTTTTTCTTTTTCAGTCCCGAAATGGAACCAAAAGCAATTTGAGTGGGGGTGGGGGGGGGGGGTTGCAGTACTTCTTTATCAGACTCCATTATAATACTAACATGGGGACTAATGCGATCCCTGCCCTATTAGCCAGGCTAGGCGTGTTTCAGGGGATACCAACGGAGAGACGGGAAGGGTCTTGGTGTATAGTTGTTATTATTATTATTATTAATGAATATGACTATGAAAATATACTGTAAAAAAATAGTAACATCGAATAGCTACAGAGAAAAGTAGGTAAGAAAGGAAGAGAAAGGTATAAAACTTCCATGACACTAGAACAAGACGCGGACAAAAGTAAACAGTGGAAACAGTGAATAGAAAAAAGACGAGACTCAGTGACGCTGAGATATAGGTAATACACAGGAAGGACGCCAGAAAGTAGGATGGTCCAGTGATAATAAAACGGTGACTGGACGATGACACGTGTAAACAAAATAGAAAGGACGAATAGAAAAGGCGGACACAGTGAAAAGCGAGGACGCAATAAAACCTCCGATATGAAAGAGCAAGATAATGACTTAGGTAAACGACAATTGTATAGATGGAATTGATGCAGACTGATACACATGACAACTATTAACATTAGGACGCTATTAGGACGCTATTGCACACGGTTTTTAAATAAAGGAGTAGACAATGTGGCCAGCTTACCAATTAAATAGGCGTGGCTTATTGGACAATTGACTTACGACATATAAGTCACGGGGCAGTTTGAATGACGCAGTCAGAACGCTCATGGGAACCAGTAGACACCTGAAGGGTGGAGCGAAAATACTTATTGGTTAATCCATCAAGCTGGACTTGAAGATAAAAAGAAGAGCGGAGAGACAGGAAAGGACGAAGAAGTATGGGAGTACAGGAGAGGACGAAGAAGTACTGAAGTACAGGAGAGAGGAGACAGGGGAGGGAGCCCGAAGACAGAGGAACAAGGACGGTCAGTGAATAGAGACCGGTCCAGACGTCAAAGTGAGGAGCACGAGAAAGAAAGAGCCCCCACGAAGAGGAAGTCCAGAGGCAAGCAGACAAGTGAGGGGGGATCGTCAGAAGTAGATTTCTTCTTTCCTTCGTTCGCTTCTACCACCAAAATCGCATTGTGATCCTACTGAATTTACGCCTGTGGTCCTCGTTAGGTCCCGTGGTCTCCTGTGTGGTCCCCGTAAGGACCACACGAGATCCACATGAGGACCACAAGGGGTTCAGAGTATCACAGGGCTTTAGCCTATATTCTTGGTGGGTCTCAGAAGCAGGATTGCGTGACACCGTGGTTTTCATTGCACCAGTTTAGCCAGAAGTAGACAAAGAAGAGAACAGCATACGATCAGGGTAAGAAAGACAAGAGAAGAACAGAAGGACAGACAATCAGAGAAGAACAACAGAAGGAGGGGAGGGGGGAAGACAATCAGAAATTCTTGGACACGCCTTGAGAAGACAGAGGTTTGGAGCAATGACTGAAAAAATGTAAGAGAAAATGAAAGAGAAATGGTGGACTGACAAAGTGGCATGGAAAAAAGAAAAAGCATATGAGTTAACCAGAAGCTCCAAGCACTACACAAGATGGTGAATCATGATCGTGGACGCTGTGCGGCACGGCACATGATAGTAATTTGAAAGTACATACGCCTAGTAAAAGTGCCAGTCTCAGACATAACGATTTAACGTAGGAGAACCTTCCTAAAGTACCACTTACTTCACTTTTATAGCATCTATCACACCAAGTCAGAAACCTACGCACGGGCATTTCTTTTTTCACTTTTCCGTAAATGTTTAACCGTCTTCCGCGGTCCGGACATTTTCCCAGAAAACACGAGAGAGAAAGAAGACGTAGATAACGACAGATGGAACAGATGGACAATTAGACCAATAGATACCCAGGAAAAGCAGTTGTGAAGAAATAGTTTTAGGACAGATTGAAGATGCGATTCAAGTGACTGCGAAGAATTTACACTTTTGGAGCTTCGAGTAAAGTGATTTTAGACGAGAAACTAGCTGACCACGTGTTGCAGATCTATTAGGAAACAGAGTTTAGAAACGTCATAGCATCACGTGTAGAATATCTTGAAGTTGAGAACATTAGAATAGGCCAAGCAAAGACTGCATTTCAGAGAATGAGAAACATATTAGTTAACACATCCTTATCGATGAATGTTAGAAAACGAGTCCTAAAATGCTATATTGAACCTATCTTGTTATATGGAAGTGAATCATGGACAATAGGCAAGTCTGCACAAAAATCATTGGAAGCAGCAGAAATGTGGTTTATTAGAAGAATGTTGCGAATCCCCTGGACAGCAAAAATAACTAATGAAGAATGTATGAGAAGAGCTGGAGAGACAAAAAACCTTGTCAGAAAGATAAGAGAGAGACAATGTACTTTCATAGGACATGCAATGAGAAGAGGGGGCATTGAAAATATTATAACAACAGGAAAAATAGAAGGAAGAAGATCAAGAGGAAGACCAAGAGAAATGATACTGGACAGTCTGACGAGATGGTGTGAGAGGAGATCACCAACTGAACTGATAGCCTGCATGAAGGATCGGGTACTCTGGAGAAGCATAATAGCCAACGCCAGTCGGCACGGCACCTGATGATGATGATGATGATGATGAGAACATTGACGAAATGTTGCATGTAGAATATGATATAGTTTGGATATTGTGAACAAATGATTAAGTGATTCAATCCAAGTGATGTTGTCGACAATACATCGTGAACTTATTTGTCAGAATTAAACAATGCAGTGAACATTTCATCGGACTTGCTCTGGTCTGGCATATGCTGTGGTTTAGCCAAATGTGGTAAAGTTTTGTGGAACCTGTGATGTGTCATGATCAAACGGAAAACTTAATCATCTTCAATCTTCATCAATAATATGATAGTTCACACTTACAATATTATATTGATCAACCTTCACGCTAGCATGTAAACTATGGATCGATGACGGCCAGATCGGACAAAGTTGTCACAGACTCTTCGGTCACACATAACTACATATACATACACCATAAATATCACAAATCTTGTTTTTTTTTCTTTACATGTGTCATCTGGTTATTGTCCACCACTCCACATCTATGACTGTCTGCCACAGTAACCAACCAAAAGCAAGGAAATTTCCTGGTTCATTCAACGATAATATTTTCCCGCTGACACAACTGGCAGGTCCGCTTTAATTCGACTTTCATGTTCGTGCCATCATGAATGAACTTAAGTATCCAGGGACCATTTTCTCGCCCGCTGAAAAGATTAAGTCCAATTCAGTCTATCTTAAGAATATGTTTTAAAGAAAGGAAATGCCTAGTGTTGACCTAGATCCAGAGGACTGGTTATAAGAGGTTTTCAGAGTGTAAAGAAGTTATTATACAAAATTTGTTTATGGACTGATGCCCCGATAATTTTTTTTAAAGAAATGTTTAAATCTCTGGTATATCGAAGTACGAAAGACCTCATCCCTACTTCCGACATGTCGTTGGAATCAACGAACTAGCAACGATGTGTTCATATCAACGAACCAGCAACGATGTGTTCATACCAACGAACTAGCAACGATGTGTTCATACCAACGAACCAACAACGATGTGTTCATATCAACGAACCAACAACGATGTGTTCATATCAACGAACCAACAACGATGTGTTCATATCAACGAACCAACAACGATGTGTTCATATCAACCAACCAGCAACGATATGTTCATAGAGAAGAAGGTTTTCGTCTGAAGTGTCTGAATAGTATGGGTGCTGGAGAACAGACCGCTGTTTTATTAGAGCAAAAGTGGGGTTAAATCCAGATAAATATGCTTGGGGCAAAGACCTTGTCCGATCTGGCTGTCAGCGACCCATAGCTGACATGCTAGAGTCAGGGTTGGCGACCCATAGCTGACATGCTAGAGTCAGGGTTGGCGATCCACAGCTGACATGCTAGAGTCAGGGTTGGCGACCCATAGCTGACATGCTAGCGCCAGGTTTGGTGACCCATAGCTGACATGCTGGTGTCAGGGTTGGCGGGGCTAACATGCCAGCGCCAAGGTTGGGGAACAGCCCCGTCCCACCTCTCCGTTGGTACCCCCCACCCCCCCAGTAACAGGCCCAGCCTAGCTAAGGGTACAGGGAACACAGTGGTCGCCATGGTGGTGAAGTGTGCTAAAGAAGTAGTCCGTTCCCGTTCCCCCCCCCCCCCCGGATTTTAGGGTCTACACAAGGACTGAAACAATAGCTGCCATGATCTGCTCCCAATCCTAAACCATGATGTACCTCACCATCTCCACAGCATCAGCTACAAATAACACCAGCTCGCAGTTCCAAGGAGATTTCTTTCTCTAAAAGAAGAAGAACGTGCTGTTACAATGGTACAAAAACGGATTCCAGGTCACTTTTATTCTGTGTACCCGGAAAGAAGACGGTATCTGCTGGTTGACCTAGGAAAGAGATCCAGGGATAAAGTGGCACCTGAGAAGCCAAGCTTGGTTTTTGGATCATTAAATTTCTGGGCCGTTGGTGTAAGCTTTCTTTAACAACCAGATAAAACATGATCGTTTGGTGGTTCGATAGGCACAGTGTTCAAGTATTCTTCTTCTTGTTCTTTTTTCTCCTCCTCCTCTTCTTCTTATCCTCCTCCTCCTTCCTCTTCTTCTCCTCCTCTTTCCTCTTCTTCTTCTTCTTTTTCTCTTCCACCTCCTTCTTCTTCTTCTTCTTTTTCTCCTCCTCCTCGCTCTTCTTCTTCTTATCACACCACGATCATCCCCCGACGCTGCCGAGTTTGCTCCTGTAATCCTCGAGATAAGCCTCGTGCATAAGGGATTTCCTTTATTATAATTTTTAATATTATATTTCCCGTATTAACTTTTATCTTCGACTCATTAAGATGGTAACTGGCTGGTGCTTGATAATGTCCGTACTAATTTAAATTGAGTTTTTGTTTTGTTTTGTTTTGTTGGCAGATGATATCTTGAGAAGTAAGAATGAAATCGGATCAGGAGAAGGCTGTTGTGGCTCTCATTATTTCGTTTTCAACCTCAAAAAAAAAAGCGAGTTTTTAAGTATTCTACCCTAATGAAGGCGGGGAGTATATGACTTGGCCCCTTATATTCAGAGGTTGAAGAACTACAAAGGACAGCAAGGTCTTTCACTGTGGCATCAGCTAACAAGAGCTTCTGTCTAGCAGCAGGGAGATCTACCACAACCACCAGCTCTATATGAATTGTCCAAAGCAGAGTTTGTCTGTGCTTTCTGCTCCACTGCGACTAGGACTTGCTATAAAGTGCTGTCATGTTTCACTTCTTTACCTCAGGCTACAAGATTATATGACGTAGATTTATACTTTACTATGAGTTCTAGCTGCGCTAGTAATGGTATTATGTTTATGTATGTGTCTGTGTGTGTGACAGAGAGAGAGAGAGAGAGGAGAGAGAGAGAGAGATCCGAATAAGGCAAGGAGGGAACTTGCGAAGTAAGTTGACCAGAATAGAATTTAATGAAGGTTTGCATGACATAATCAGCTTTCGTGACATTGCCCAATCCAGTTAGCGTCAGAATTAGTTCTCTCCCTTGCTGGAAGTTTTCTTACCTGCAGGACATAGAGCCCCTGTCGCGTAGATTCGTAAATTATCGTGTGGGGTCCTAATGTACATTACGCGTAGGCCGCAATCATAGATTAGGAGTCGTTCAGGGTTTCCACAAACATTTTACTTTCCGCAGCCTTCAGGATTAGAGAGTTTAGTTGCCTGAATGAGCTTTGTTGTCATGAAAATTGGTCAGGAATCATTCTCAGAAAATGCAGAAAAATCTTCAACGGCTACACCCAACTCTTATAGAACCTTCAGGAGTTTATCCAGAACCTGCAAAAATCTGATCTTACATTCTATCATCTGTATTTCATTACCTTTCTGCTCATCTTCTTCCTTAATCAGTGTACGAGGATAAATACGAGAGGTTCAACAGAAAAAAAAAAAATTGTAGTGTTGGGCTACAGCATCGTATCAGCGTGGGAGCGGGTTATGGGAGCGATTTTTTTTCAGTCTAGGAGTACAACTAAAGAGAAGGGGGTATGCAATGCTTCTTTAGCAGACTCCACCACCATGGGGACTACGACGATCCTTGTTCCGTTAGCCAGACTAGGCTTGTTACTGGGGGGGGGGGGGGTACCAACGGAGAGGTGGGACAGGGTCTTGATCAGCTATGGTTCGCTAACCCTGAAGCTAGCATATCAGCTATGGGTCGCTGATTGCCTACACGAGCAGCATCTTCATCCCCAGTGTTGATAATCAACCTACAACTTCCTGCTGTTAGAACAGCGTCTTCATCCCCAGTGTTGATAATCAACCTACAACTTCCTGCTGTTAGAACAGTGTCATCCTCAATGTTGATAATCAACCTACAACTTCCTGCTGTTAGAACAGCGTATTCATCCCCAGTGTTGATAATCAACCTACAACTTCCTGCTGTTAGAACAGCGTCTTCATCCCCAGTGTTGATAATCAACCTACAACTTCCTGCTGTTAGAACAGCGTCATCCCCAGTGTTGATAATCAACCTACAACTTCCTGCTGTTAGAACAGCGTCATCCTCAATGTTGATAATCAACCTACAACTTCCTGCTGTTAGAACAGCGTCTTCATCCCCAGTGTTGATAATCAACCTACAACTTCCTGCTGTTAGAACAGCGTCTTCATCCCCAGTGTTGATAATCAACCTACAACTTCCTGCTGTTAGAACAGTGTCTTCCTCATATCTCAGGTTATTGATATTATGACTTCATATTTTAATCCCTTTCAAAATTTTAATACCTCTCATGATGATTTCACTGTACAATGAGACCAGATCAGGTGACAGTACTCACCTTTGTCTTACGCCTCACCTATGTCATTGTTCACTCTTATTGTTGTTCTTTGCTTCCAGTTAATATTCTTAACAATTCTCATACCTTTAACGTCTACTTTTAAAAAAAATATCATTTATTCTAATAATAAAGAGTGAAAGCAATTAGAAACTTGTGAACAAGAGAGCAATAAATGAAGCATAGAACTAAACAGCTAGAAGACAGAAACAGTGCGCAACATCGAAAGGAATAAACATACCAAAGTACACGGGTAGCATCGAAAAGAATAAACATACCACAGTACATGGGTAGCATCTAAAAGAATAAACATACCACAGTACATGAGTAGCATCGAAAAGAACAACCATACCACAGTACATGGGTAGCATAGAAAAGAATAAACATACCACAGTACATCGAAAAGAATAAACATACCACAGTACATGGGTAGCATAGAAAAGAATAAACATACCACAGTACATGGGTAGCATCGAAAAGAATAAACATACCACAGTACATGTGTAGCATCGAAAAGAATAAGCATACCACAGTACATCGAAAAGAATAAACATACCACAGTACATGGGTAGCATAGAAAAGAATAAACATACCACAGTACATGGGTAGCATCGAAAAGAATAAACATACCACAGTACATGTGTAGCATCGAAAAGAACAAACATACCACAGTATATGAGTAGCATCGAAAAGAATAAACATACCACAGTATATGAGTAGCATCGAAAAGAACAAACATACCACAGTACATGGGTAGCATAGAAAAGAATAAACATACCACAGTACATCGAAAATAATAAACATACCACAGTACATGGGTAGCATCGAAAAGAATAAGCATACCAGAGTACAACATCCTTTCAAACGGGAAGACACTAACACAAGCAAATAAGTTAGTTACCTCGGAACAGCAACAATAACAGCTGATGACGAGTGCACAAATGAAACAAAATCACAAACAGGTACGCAAAGACAGTTTGTTTTTAATGACACGAAGAAGATACTAAGAAATAAGAAAATGTCTCCGAAAGTGAGGAAAACAGTAGTACAATGCTATAATGAGTCGATAGTGATATATGATTGTGAAACATGGATAGTCACCCAAAAAAAAAGACAAAGAAAGATGCAACAAATACCCCGGACAGGCAGAAAAACAAATGAAGAGGTCCACAAGAAGTGTCAGAACAACGGGGGGGGGGGGGGGGGGGGGGGGGGGGGGTAAGACAATCAGAAATTCTTGGACACGCCTTGAGAAGACAGAGGTTTGGAGCAATGACTGAAAAAAAATGTAAGAGAAAATGAAAGAGAAATGGTGGACTGACAAAGCGGCATGGAAAAAAGAAAAAGCATATGAGTTAACCAGAAGCTCCAAGCACTACACAAGATGGTGAATCATGATCGTGGACGCTGTGCGGCACGGCACATGATAGTAATTTGAAAGTACATACGCCTAGTAAAAGTGCCAGTCTCAGACATAACAATTTAACGTAGGAGAACCTTCCTAAAGTACCACTTACTTCACTTTTATAGCATCTATCACACCAAGTCAGAAACCTGCGCACGGGCATTTCTTTTTTCACTTTTCCGTAAATGTTTAACCGTCTTCCGCGGTCCAGAGATTTTCCCAGAAACTTTCATAACAAGCATCGCCGCCTGACCCACGTTACGGGTAATGACTCCAGCGATGTTCTGGCCACTAGACACCGTGCCACGCCAAGATCTGTCCTAGATTCCGCCAAAACACTGTAGGCTCTGCTAGTATCATCTTACGGTGTCATGGCATCCAGGCAAGCGGCCCGCTACTACTGACACGGAGATTATCAATGGAAAGAAGTACTCGGGGCGTAGCTCATAACTCAGGACCTGAGTGTTTCAAGTTTGGCCTCGGGGAAAGAAAAAGAAAAAAAAACGGGGCAACCAGTTGAGAGTTGGCAGCGCTGCGCGTGGGTTTTTCGAGGTCGAAGGTGAAACGCTTATCTTATTTTTGGCGTGGCAGGCGTCGTTGGTCGCGTGGGTAGGTACGCGATGGATTGTTTCCTCACATCCTTGTGAAATGGCTTCCATTAGGAGCAGTATTTTCTCTCAACACTTACCTCCTCCTCCACCTCCTCCTCTCCTCTTTTTCCTCAAAACACATGCACGTTTTCGTTTAATATGTCCCGTACTTCAAATTCCAGGGCTTCTCGACATTGATTCATCATCAGCATCATCTTGAGACGCTCCCCCCCCCCCCACCTTTCCGAAGGTTGGCGTCGATGGACCCTCCAACCTATTTTGTCCGCCTTAGTTAACCTGATCGTATTTTCTAAGTTCAGGCACTGTGGGGAGTGGGGGGGGGGGGGGAAACGTAGTTAAAATTAAACTTTAATCCAAAGTTTTAATCAGTAACCTGGCCAGGTTTATAATTTTACTTACGATCTTGGAAATAGCAACATTTTCAATAAGATAATTAAAAGAAAAATTATGGGTATTTCCTAATACACAGCGATCACACATGAGAATACTGGACAATATGGGACACGCGTTTAAACACAGCATAGGGGACATGGAGGCGTCCCGATCGAATTAAAACGATGTCCGGGACATATTCATAAGATACGGGTTTGTCACATAGTATAGGGGACGGCGGGTCACTTTAACTTAGTCTCGTGATATGATATCAGTTTGTTCTTGTTTTTATTTCAAATCCATTGCTCTCTTTAGGTACTCAGTCAGTCAGTCATTTGCATGTCCCTTACAGAATGTTGCCTCCCTAACAGCTCTCCTGTAGGCCTATCGGTTGTGAGCAAGATGCCATGCTGCTGATGCATCCATTTCCATGTCATCAACGATGTCTTGCAGCCATCTTCGCCTTGGTCTTTCTCTCTTTCTTTTTCCCATTATGTACTCTTCCAAGACGGTTTTCTCTAAATTATCATGACGTTTAATGTGTCCAGAATATTTAAGTTTTCTCTCTTTAATCCTCTTTACTAGCCAGCCTTCGTCAATATTAAGTTCTTGTAATATAGACATATTTATTATTTTCCGTGTCCATGATATTTGAAGAATTCTTCGGTACCATTTACATTCAAAGGCATTTATGTGTTTCTCAGCTGTTTTGTTAAGTGTCCAGGTCTCGCAGGCATATATTGCAATGGGAAAGATGTATGTCCTTAAAAATCTTATTTTTATAGTTATGTCTGTTCCTCTCCATAGATTCGTTAGTTGTTTTACTTTCTGAAGAGTGATAAATGTCACCCTTTTAATTTCCCTCATTGTATCTCCATTATTATATAAAATAAGTGGAATGAATTCAAGAACAATGCAGAGATAAGACAGATGACTGAACAACAACCAGTCTCATGGGTGTTCAGGAAAAGGAGATGGACATATGTTGGTCACTTGATGAGAAGAAATGATCAGAGAATCCCAAAACAAGCTATCAAGTGGAACACAACAGGCCGAAGAAAAAGAGGCAGACCGCGTGAAACTCTGAAGAGGACATTATTAAGAGAGGCCAAATTAACAGGCATAAAATCCTTTGATGATGTTGAAAGACTCGCCGAAGACAGGAAAAATTGGCGATCTACTTTGCGAGCCCTATGTGACGTTTAACGGCACGGGAAGGATATAAGATATAAGATCTCCATTATTAGTAATGATCAAATATATTAAAAACTCTCCACTTCTTCCAATTTTTCCTCATTTCAGCTGCTTCTTTGTATTTTCAGTTGTGGTCAGTTTAGTTTTATTTGCATTAAGATAGAGGTTTTGCTCTTCACTATTCTTACGGACTGACATAATTAATTTTTCCAGTCCTGTTTGTGTTATGGAGAGTAATACTGTGTCATCAGCATATCTAATATCTGGTATTTCATAACTTCCAATTTTTATGGCATCGTAATATTCTTTGTCTACATCTTCTCTAACATTCCTCATTATATTTTCAGTATACAAGTTAAATAAGTAGGGTGACAATATGCACCACTGACGGACCCGTTGTTTTATGTCAAACCAAATTGTTGTTTCACCATTTATTCTTACTGCTGCTTGTTGGTCTAGATACAGCAGTGATATTAATTGTATCACGTGTGTTGGAAATCTCTTTTTTTTCCATTATTTCCCAAAGTTTCTGGTGTTGTAAACAATCAAATGCTTTTGAATAGTCTTTTATATAAAGGATAAATATAGATTCACATTAAATTTTCTGCATTTCTCTATTATTAATCTTATATTGAATATATGATCTCTTGATCCTCTTCCTTACCTGAAACCAGCTTGGACTATATTGACTTCTTCTATTTTCTTACGAAGTCTACCCATTTAGGTACTATGATGAATATATTTAACAAAATGCATTCGTTTGTTCTCTTCTTATTCTACTACTACTACTACTACTACTACTGCTGCTGCTGCTGCTAAAACTACTACTACTACAACCCTAACCACTACCAAAACTATTACTACAGCAACTACTACTACAACTACTACAAATACTGCAACAACTTCAACTGCCTGTACAACAACTAAACTACTACTATTAAAGCTACTACTACAACTACTACAGCAACTACTACTACAACAACTACTACTACAAATACTACAACAACTACTACTACAACTACTGCTACTACTACTACTACTACTACTGCAACTACTACTACAACAACTACTACTACAAATACTACAACAACTACTACTACAACTACTGCTACTACTACTACTACTATAACTTCTTCTGTGTGGTTTTAAATAACAATCTGAGGCAATTAGATGGCAGATAATAGCTAAACAAGGTCAAGGAAACTGTCAGGGATAGAGACCTGTGGTTAAACATGAGCACGAGGGCCCACCGATTCGATATTGAAACTTGCTCTCTTGAAATAAGTGCCTTCCTTCTTTCCTTCTTCAATGTTTCTCTTCTGCTTTTAAACTGTGTCACCTTTACTTGTTTTTATTTCTTAGTCTGGACACGGGACGTGGGTTCATCTTCCTTCAGCTTTTCTCCACTTCTACCCCCCCCCCCCCACCCCACAATCCTGCTAAACGAACCATAGGGGCATGGCTGTCAGAAAACATACAAGGGCGATAATTGCAATCCCAGCAGGGCGGCAGCGTGAGGACTGGGGGCGGGGAGAGAGGGGGTGGAGGGGGTGCAGGCACGTTCCCATCAATCTTTTGTTTCCACTGTAACCTCCACAAAGCCCAAGCTAAGTGTCACAGTGTTTACACGCCAGCGGATTGGCCAGTGGAGATTTCTGAGCCAGGCCAGGGAAAAAAATGGTCCTCTCAGTTATTAGTCCCCGAAGGTCTCGGGCCAGAAAGACCTGGTGGAAGCTGTGGTGCGAAACTCAACGCTGGACGCTCCTGCGTGCTCTGTGGGGGTTTTCATTTCGTGTGGGGCTTTTTCCCTGGAGAGCTTTCGTGGCTTGCTACATTTGTGTTGGTCAGTGGTGCAACGTTTTGTGCTAGTGAGTGTTTTGTTTTTTTTTACAAAAATATTTATACTGTATTTTCATTTGTTTATATTGCAAAATGAACTTTATGATTTATTAATAAACTTGCCGCAATCTTTATTGTGAAATTAAACTTCAAAGTGGCGTGTAAACCCCCAAACAACGATCTAATGGTTTCATTATGCAGAAGTCTGGACAGTGTTTCCGTGCGACAAATATTTCTCATTGTTATAGAAGAGTTTACTTAATACGCGATTGTATAATTCTTACAGAGTTTTGTTACATGATTAATGAGGCAGTGAATATTGTTCTTAATGAGGTCATAGGCAGTGAATATTGTTCTTAATGAGGTCATAGGTGATGTCCGTTTTTTGACATCAGCGACCCATAGCTGACATGCTGGCATCAGGGTTAGCGAACCGTAGCTGACATGCTGGCGTCAGGGTTAGCGAACCATAGCTGACATGCTGGCATCAGGGTTAGCGAACCATAGCTGACATGCTGGCATCAGGGTTAGCGAACCATAGCTGACATGTTGGCATCAGGGTTAGCGAACCATAGCTGACATGCTGGCGTCAGGGTTAGCGACCCATAGCTGACATGCTGGCGTCAGGGTTAGCGAACCATAGCTGACATGCTGGCATCAGGGTTAGCGAACCATAGCTGACATGTTGGCATCAGGGTTAGCGAACCATAGCTGACATGCTGGCATCAGGGTTAGCGAACCATAGCTGACATGTTGGCATCAGGGTTAGCGAACCATAGCTGACATGCTGGCATCAGGGTTAGCGAACCATAGCTGACATGCTGGCGTCAGGGTTAGCGAACCATAGCTGACATGCTGGCGTCAGGGTTAGCGACCCATAGCTGACCAAGACCCTGTCCCACCTCTCCGTTGATACCCCCCAAGTAACAGGCCCGGCTCATTAACGGGACAGGATTCGCCACAGTCCTCGTGGGGGGGGGGGTGGAGTCTGCTAAAGAAGTATTGCACACTCCCTTGCTTTTTAGTTGTACTCAGGGACTAAAAAATAGCCTCCATAACCCGTTCTACATTATGATGTGCCTCAACATCTTCATAGCATCGACTGCAAAGAACACCAGGTCGCAGTTCTAGGGAGACCGGAGAAGAAGAAGATTGTCCTTAATTGTGCTTCAAAACATACGCAAGTATCATTAAACCATATGGGACTGTGTTATGTTCCGATATAATAGTAACATTTAACCATATAGAACTGCTGTGTTCTGATATAATAGTATCATTTAACCATATAAGACTGTGTTATGTTCCGATATAATAGTATCGTTTAACCATATAGGACTGTGTTATGTTCCGATATAATAGTATCATTTAACCATATAGGACTGTGTTGTGTTCCGATATAATAGTATCGTTTTTTGTTTTTTCTTGGTGAACTTAACTATTCAGCCTAATATTATATACTGTTTCGAAATCTACCTTATTTGTCGACTTGGTAAAGAAACCGGGAATTGAAGCTACGTACCAGAGCATATGTCGTACTGGAAAAATGAAAGCCGAATGCTTGAAGAATGAATGTCGTACTTACTTCCACGCGAAGATAGAGAAGAGGTACATATGCCCTGTGCAAGTGCCCTGTGGTGACCAGCTGTCTGTAGGACATAAAAGATCTTAAAAGGAGCATTTCTTTTTGCTAAAAAAATATCCATGTTACACAAAATGGGACAGAAGAGAGAGGGGAAAAAACAAGAGTTCGATGGGTTGGATGCTGTAAGGATGAAGAGGCTTTGTGTAGACTTAGATGTAAGAATAAGTAGAGTCTTCCTTGCTAAGAAACTGAATAATTTTAAAGAAAAGAACATTGTTCTAGATTGTGTTTAACGTATCCATAAGAACGCCATGAAATACAAGTACAGATGTAGACTTATGAACATTTCAAGGGAAGCACTCTTTGCGAAGACCTCACCCAGAGTAGATAAGACACTTTGACTTAACATATACAGACGTTGCGTGTAGAAGCTGCAGGAAAGTAACTCAACCTGTTTATCAGTTAGGCACAGACTGACAGCTGAAGGAATCCTAAGAAGATTAAGCTGCTCATTGGAAGTATGCTTCTTGTCTTAAGACAAAGAGTTCATTGCTGGATCATGTCTTCTTGTGCTATTCGCGGAGAATATTTCTTCGTTTCGAAATATTGTCCTGTTACGTTTATCTCTGCATTCTTTCTTTATATTCACGTTTGAGTCTGTGTATGTGTGCTGCGTTTCTAATTTTTCTGTCTTTGTTATTTCATATAGTTTTTTTTCCTGTGTTTTCTCTTGATATCTCTTTGCATGTCTTTCTGTGTATCCTATATTTCTTGCTGTCCTTCTCTGTTTCTCTGTGTTTCTTATATTTCTTGCTGTCTTTCTCTGTCTTTCTGTGTTTCTTATATTTCTTGCTGTCTCTGTCTGTCTTTCTGTGTTTCTTATATTTCTTGCTGTCTGTCTCTGTCTTTCTGTGTTTCTTTTATTTCTTACTGTCTTTCTGCGTTTCTTATATTGCTTGCTGTCTTTCTCTGTGTTTCTTATATTTCTTGCCGTCTTTCTATGAATTTCTTCTTGGTTTTTTTTTTTTTTTTGCTTTAGCTGTTTTTTTTTCCGTGGTGTATATGCATGTTCATACTTGTCTTGTCGTCTATCTTCCTGAACATGCTAGCTGGTGTTCTTTGCAGCCGATGCTGTGAAGATGTTGATGCACAGCATAGTGTCGGATTGGGAGCGGTCATGGCAGCTATTTTTTCAGCCCCAGAGTGTAACTAAAAGCAGAGGATGTGCAGTACTTCTTTAGCAGACTCCACCACCATGAGGACTGTGGCGATCCCTACCTCGTTAACCAGGCTAGGCCTGTTACTAGAGGGTGGGGTACCAACAGAGAGGTGAGGCAGGGTCTTTGACAGTTGTGGTTCGCCAACCGTGACGCCGGGTTGTCACCTATTATAGAAAGCTGAGTGCCAAAATGAGACAGCAGTTTCAATGTTTGTGGTTGCTCTATCCATTATCATAGGCAGGGCGTTGGTGGATCATCCATTAGGCTGAAGAGGATTAAGCCTAGGGCCCAGAAATGGCTAGGGGCCCGGCTTCAAGAAATAAAATTATTATTGCTGCATTAGTATGTTATATAAAAGACAGTTTTATATCAGTTTGTGTTTGGTCTACGTAATACAAAGTCTTCTACTAATAGTAGGCACCACAAACAGAGGGGAATCAGGCCGTACACATGATGAGAAGAACAGTATGAATCGGAGGGGACCGGGAGGGCCCTTACTAGGTTTTGTTTAGGGGGCCCGAGTGGTGGTTAATCCGGTGCACGGTATATATGATATTACTACGATATTATTCTCTTTAGCGTTAAGTAAAACTGCCACTACGGCCTCTGGAAGCTGATGGGTACAGCCGAGATGGGGATTCGTGCAAATTAGGAAAAACGCCTTTCTCCGCATAAACTACCCAGGCAAGGCAGGAAACACACCTTAGTTTATCCCGTGCAGGTTGTTGAGTAAAAGTGCACGATTATAGGATGAAAACGACCTTTATTGTTGAGTAAACTGCAGATTTATAGGATGAAAAGAACCTTTATTGTTGAGTAAAGTGCAGATTTATAAGATGAAAACGACCTTTATTGTTGAGTAAATTGCTGATTTATAGGATGAAAAGAACCTTTATTGTTGAGTAAAGTACAGATTTATATGATGAAAACTACCTTTATTGCTGAGTAAATATCAACATATTTCCTTAAGTAACAATAACTATTAGATTTTTAGATTAACTCTTCCACCCCAGAATTATTTTTCATGGGATGTGAGAAAGAAAAATTGGTGTAGCAATTTCGTTAGAAATAAACTAGAAGGAAGTTCGTGTATAATTTTAAAACAAAAAAGTTCTGTTAGAAGTATGCTTTTTTCATTTTATTTAGACTTTATCGCTCTGAGCGTTGATTTTTCACAGGTGTGCTAGGTCTAGCATCTCTTCCTGTGGTGTTTTGGAGGAAAAGAGTTAATGGTGCTCGTCTATAAAACGCATCGTTTTGCACAGAGAGATTTATTGTTAAGCTAGTGGAAGCGGTGAATTCGCTACTCTGTTAACAAATTGACCATCTAATAACTTTATGCACCTGGCCGTAAGTGTTTCCCAATTACAGTTATTTATGCTTTGCTTATAGTTTACACATAGCAACCCGAAACTGATAGAAAGTCCAGAGATTTAAAGTGTAAGAGGCTTACATAAGTCACATTCGTTGATATTTTTTCCCCTCCGTGTTCTATTCTGTTTGTTTACCCGTGAAGAGGATACTGACAAAAGGAAACAATGCACTCAGGATAATGTTTACCATCGGGTCCTAATGGCTCCGGTTATACTGGATACTCTGTGTCTGAAGTGCTGTGCAAAAATGCTCTCGGTAAGTGACCTGTCAGCTAATTTACCCTGTAGCTGTTATGCATGTTTATTGTCGATGAGTCACTGACATGTGTAGTTTAGTGTACTCACCTTTCATGGTCAGTGTCTGTGGTTCTGTCCTGGCTGCAGACTCCCTGGCCAACTTACCTATAGAGAAATTGATATTTTCTTCTGGAGCTAGAGAAGGAAAGAGATGAGAAATGACCATCACCCAGGTAGCTCACAGGTTAAGAGAAATGGTTGCTAACACATCTGCTACGTGCATCTGTGACATGGAAGAAGCCAAGGAAAATATGGACATTAAGATAGTATTTATTATTTACTTTCATGGCATTTAGCAGGTTAAACTTCTTCTTCTTTTTTGTTGGTAGTCCTTCTGTGGAACCATGGAGCTTAAGTTCTTGGGTGGTTTCACTGGTCCAGTAATTGTCTCCCAGTGTCTTAAAGTTGGTGCAGTTTTGGTAGACATTTTTCACATATCGGGGCGCTTGGGCGCATGCCAACTTTAAATTTTGCATAAATGTGACATCGGAGTCGGCAGTGTCCTGTTCTGAGACAGAAAATTATGACTTGTTCATTTCTGTTTAGCATCTGATGGTCATCTTATAGTGCTGTTTGTGGCTTCCTGTAAGTTTTTAATCATGTTTTTTCGTCTGGTTATAGGTGACTGGTATGTCTGGTTTCTCCATTACAACGCCCTTTTTTAGCCAGACGGTCAGGGTTCTTATTGCCTGGTGTCACTTATTGGGATGGAATCCTTTGCAAGGCACTCTATATGAGCAAGTTCAGCAAAATATGGACACTAATATTATATCTTCTATATACTCGACATAGATTAGGTCAAAGAAAATACGAGAACTAGCATATTATGTCAAAGAAAATACGGGTATTAGCATACTATGTCAAAGAAAATACGCGAACTAGCATATTAGGTCAAAGAAACTACGAGTACTAGCATATTATGTCAAAGAAAATATGAGAACTACCATATTATGTCAAAGAAAAAACGAGAACTAGCATATTATGTCCAAAAAATACGGGGCACTAGGATATTATATCAAATAAAATACGAGTACTGGCATATTAGGTCAAAGAAAATAACCCTCATAATTTCTGTATCAGTGATTCTAAAAATTTTGTCAGGCCGCCCCCCAGCCCCATCTCCCTGGCTACTTTCCTGGCGTCCACATTAAATGCACACGCTCCACATGGTTCTGATGCCCTTCTGGCGATCTTCCATCCTAATAAGGTGGCACGTATGCGTGCTTCTCTTACACATGTAAGACAATCGTTTTTGTCCTTCTTGTTATCTTTCCTCTTCTCAGACTTTATGCTTTCACTTTTTCAGCCAAACATCAAGAAGAAAAACAATGAAGCCAGTGTCACTGATATAAAGTTTGTGAACTCGGACAGTGATACCGTGAAGAAAAATTCGGTGAAGAATAAAAAATGTTGATAAAAACATAGAAGAAGAGTTTTACAAGGGAAAGGAGTCAAATAACAGCTGCCCGGAAGGCAAATTTATTACGGCAAAATAAGAAATTAATAACAGATGGTCAAAGAAAGTTGACACACATCAAACAAAATAACATACAGTTGATAACGAAGATGGATGGGACAACATACAAAATAACCTACAGTTGATAACGAAGATGGATGGAGCAACATACAAAATAACCTACAGTTGATAACGAAGATGGATGGAGCAACATACAAAATAACATACAGTTGATAACGAAGATGGATGGAGCAACATACAAAATAACATACAGTTGATAACGAAGATGGATGGAGCAACATACAAAATAACCTACAGTTGATAACGAAGATGGATGGAGCAACATACAAAATAACCTACAGTTGATAACAAAGATAGATGGAGCAACATACAAAATAACATACAGTTGATAACGAAGAAAAATGGAGTAACATACAAAACAAAATAACCTACAGTTGATAACGAAGATGGATGGAGCAACATACAAAATAACCTACAGTTGATAACGAAGAAAGACGGAGTAACCTAATATACAATTTTTTGGCTGATCATGTAATTTCACGTACAGAGAAATCTAAGAAAATGTTGTATAATCCAAGTCTTTCCTCCTCCTCCCCCCCCCCACCTCACCTCCCTTCTCCTTCTCTTAAACTCTATACCCGCTTCTCCTGTATACAACTTGTTATAATCTCTATTATCCCGACTGAACTTAACAGTGATTGCTGATGCATACGAGTATTGCTCATAGAAAATATATGTTTCTAACGTTGAAAGTATAGCGCCGATCAGAGAGAGAGAGAAAGAGAGAGAGAGAGATCTTCTGAAAGCTACTTTTTTGTCGTCCTTCGACTTACCTTCTGGTCACACGCGAGTCCACTTCTGCTCATCTGCCTGGACCACGTGTCTGTGGTCTGTCACGCTGAAGCATGCAGCACGCTCCTTTGCCCCGTAATCCCCATCAACCATGACAGCAGCAATGGCCACGGTCACGTCCACGAACACCAACCACTGGTAAAAATCATGAAGGGACTAAGATTGTTGTGGCTTGGTTAATGGAAGCAGCAACAGTATCTCATGAACCTCTGTTCCCGTTACTTTTCTTAATTATCGTTGTTTCAAGATATCAACAACTGTTACAATGCTTTTTAAGCTTTTACTTACATTCCACGAGAGCAATGTTCCCTCTAAGCTGCGCGTCAGTGCACACAGTAAATAAATAAATAAGAAGCTTTGATTTTTCTCATGTTACTCGGAGTTATAATAGCGCTGAAAAAAAATATAATAGCGATAGATGTTTTCTCCTGATTTCTTCGGATTTTAGTATACTTTTTTCCAATGAGAAAAAGAGATTATATATATATATATATCTATATATATATATATATATATATTATATACATTACAAGCACACGTGCAAGCAAAACATTTTCGAAGATATTATATATATTTGCACATGGGTTGAAAATTTTGCGCACCGACCGCAGAAGCATAGAGAGTCCACATTGGATGAAAGTCTTCGTACAACTGATCACAGTCCAGAATCACAATCTTTCCCATCGCCATGGGTGTAAAAAGGAAAACAGCAGTAGGGATGGGGGGATAACACCCTCGCCTGGACCACCATCAGTACGATGGAGAGAGAGGAAGAGAAAAGGGGAAGGAGAGAGAGAAGAAGAGAAAAAGGGGAAGAGAGAGAGAAAGAGAAGAAGAGAAATGGGGGAAGAGAGAGAGAGGAAGAGAAAAGAGGGAAGAGAGAGAGAAAGATAGGAAGAGAAAAGGGAGAAGAGAGAGAGGAAGAGAAATGGCGGAAGAGAGAGAAAGAGAGGAAGAGAAAAGGGGGACGAGAGAGAGAGAGGAAGAGAAATGGGGGAAGAGAGAGAGAGGAAAAGAAAAGGGGGAAGAGAGAGAGAAATAGAGGAAGGGAAAAGAGGGAAGAGAGAGAGAAAGAGAGAAAGATAAAAGGGGGAAAAGAGAGAGAGAGGAAGAGAAAAGAGGGAAGAGAGAGATAAAGAGAGGAAGAGAAAAGGGAGAAGAGAGAGAGGAAGAGAAAAGGGGGAAGAGAGAGAGGAAGAGAAATGGGGGAAGAGAGAGAGAAAGAGAGGAAGAGGAAGAGAGAGAGATGAAGAGAAATGGGGGAAGAGAGAGAGAGAGAGGAAGAGAAATGGGGGAACAGAGAGAAAGAGAAAAAGGGGAAGAGAGAGAGAGGAAGAGAGACAAAGGAAGAGATGGAAAAAAGAGAGAATGAGAAGGACGGAGGAGAGATCCACTATTTCTATCTATGAAAATTGTGGTGGTTGTGGTGGTGAAAGGAGCGAAGAACCTGGATAGAACTGACTGAAGGCGGGGGGAGGGTCGGATGTTTGACAGCCACGCATCTTTAAAACTTAACAAAAGACACTGCAGCCTGCATCAGCACATTTGAATCAGGGCACGATTAATTTATGCAGACGACAATAGCAGTGACAAAGACAGGCCTACTGATGTCAAGCCCCCAAACACTATCATCGCCATTAGCGTTGAGAATACACCCAACACTCATGATGAGATAAACGCGCGAGAAAGCACGATTCCCCCCAGTATCTGCTTCCAGCCATTATTTTTTGTTCTAACCCTTTTAACGCCTGCGACAAACTGTCCCATAAAATCTCATTCCAAACCGATGTTTTAACTGAATTTCTAGTCCAGTGGAAAAAAAAAACAAACCAAAAATCTCATCTTTCCACGGTCTCATTTGCGCTGTATTCAAACCGGACTTTGAAATAACTCACACTTACCGAGTCATTAGAGCTAACGACCCTTTCTCCTTGTTACTGCGCAGTTATTTTGTTAGCAGTTACGGGGCGAGTGGAATGTATTGTTACAATTTGTGTCCAAAAATGGGCGTCTCGGGAGTTTCCTCTCCGGGCAGAGCTATAAAGTGATGCTCCGCAAAGGTTCTTCTGGGAATTAATGTGTGTCGAATTGATTAACTTTTTGTTGTTAACTCAATGTTTGGGTTAAGTTTGGCCGCCGTCCGCTCCCCCCCCCCCCCCACCCCACCAAATCTGAAGACGTTTAAATTTTGTTCTTGTTCTGTCTCCCAAGAACTGCTATCACGATGTGTTTTTTTTTTCCCCAGCCGATATAGTAAAGATGCCGAAGGATAAGCATCGTGTCCAGGTGGAAGTGTGTCCTGTCCCCGATTAAGAACCGGCCACTTGCAGGCTTCCGAGCCTCCTCCGGCAACTCAAGATCTCACACATTAATGAACGCCCGTGTAGGACCCGAGAACGTGTGCTCCAAGAGTGTCCATCTTCCACAGACCTACCCAAGCAGACAATGGTCACAGGGCTCCGACCTAAGGCAGATGCTGTGGTGATGCCGGGATGACCTGGAGAAGACTGGACTTGCAACCGGGCCTCTGAATGAACATGACCAAGAGCTTGACTTGAACGCCGAAGAAGAACGAAGGGTGTTATAAGGACTATTTTTGTCGAGCCCAGTGGAGCTAAATTTTAAAAAAAAAGCAGGAAGCGTGCAACACTTTGTTTATCACACGACTCCACCGCCGTATATTAAACGTCATGAGAATTTAGAGAAGACAGTCTTGGAAGGGTACATAATGGGAACAAGAAAGCGAGGAAGACCAAGGCGAATATATAATGACCCTCCATATCCGCGGCTTTTGATTCCAAGTCTTACTGCGGATGCTTGAAACGCCATAAGACCGAAACATGTGTAATATACGTTTTTATTTAACATATATACATATGATGCAATTTAAATGAAACAGTTATGCACATTAATGCCCATAAAAGGCTTCTCTCTGGCATGACAGAATTGTCAGCATCACTGCTTTTGGTCCATATAATCCTAATAAATTATACAAAGCACTGTACAGTACTCGTAGCGATATACTAGGTGGGTGGATACCGTTTACACAGTGGATGCTGACCACGAGCATGGATACTCTTTACACAGTGGATGCTATAGTGTAGCTATGGCAACGGGAGAGACCAGGAGAGGGAAGCAGGGGAGACGCGGGTAAAATTTCATCATCATCAGGTGCCGTGCCGACTGGCGTTGGCTATTGCGTTTCTCCATAATACACGATTCTTACCGCAGATCTTCAGTTCATCTAGCGATCTCCTCTCACACCATCTCGCCAGACTATCCAGTATCATCTCTCTCGACATTCCCCTGGCTCTTCTTCCCTCTATTTTCCCTGTTGTTACAATATTTTCAAAGCTCCTCTTCTCACTGCGTGTCATATGAAAATACATTCTCTCTCTCGCATTTTTCTTAAACAAGGTTGTTTTTTTTTTTTTTGGGGGGGGGGGGTCTCTCCGGCTCTTCTCATACAATCTTAATTAGCGATCTTTGCTGTCCAGGGAATTCGCAACATTCTTCTGATAAACCACATTTCTACTGCTTCCAGTGATCTTCGTGCAGACCTGCCTATTGTCCATAATTCACTTCCATGTAAAAAGGCAGGCTCAATATAGCAATCTAGGACCCGTTTTCTAACATTCATTGATAAGGATGCGTTGCATAATATGTTTCTCATTTTCTGAAAGCGTGAAATTTATGAATTCATATTGATGAATTTTTAAAAAAAATCTCTTTTAGTTCATATGTTCGAATCAGGGATAACTGAAAGCGCAGACACAGGGAGACTACTGTATGTGCAACACGTCTAATCTTTGTTTTAACCGTTCTGAAATATGGATTATGTTAGTTTGGTGAAAGTTTGGGGGGGGGGGGGGAGAAGGAAGAAAGTGCCCAGCTGTTTCCGAAGCGCCAGTGCGAGGATTAACATTAAGATTAACCCCATGGTTACAGGAGAGAACAAACGGCAAAATATGGTACGTCTCCATGGAAACATAAACACCTGGTGGCGATACTGAATAGCTCGCCAGCGAGGCTGAAACTTGACCGTGTGTCCTAGCTTTATCACTAAACTGTATAGAAATTGTTTACTATTATTGATCTTGAATCTCAGTTCAGGGAGTGTTCATTATTTTTTTTTAAAATAAGATATGCATTTTGATTTACTTAGTGTGTTGTCTTTGCTAAGACTAACTTACGACCGAGTTCAAACTAATCCATAAAACACTGCGAGCTTGCCTGGGGTTGCCAGCAAAATTTGGATTTAGTGGCGTAGTTAATTGGTATAACTGTCTTATACGTATAGCTATTTTTCACAACAAATATTTAACCCCCCCCCAACCCCACACCCCCCCCCCCCACACACACACACCCTATTTTTTTACATTCAAGGAAAAAAAAACTCTCAACAAATGCATGCCATTAAATAGAACTATTAATTCTTTCCAAACAAACAAAAAAATCTTATTTGGTCTGCACAGATCGAGAAATAGTGGCCATAAAGTAATCAGGTCAAGCCAATGAAGTTGCCGGAACAAAGAATATGCCGAGAAAGCCAAGGATTGGGAGACCAATAAAGAAAACACGTGCAAAAGAAATGCCATATGATCAAGTTGTGTTTGTGAGAAATAAATCCTACTTTTTTAACGGAAAAAGCGTGGGAAAAAAAACAGCTGCACAATCGATATGAATAATTAGGAAAATATTCTTTATTACAACAGAATTGGTAAATATAGGTCTTGTCTGAGAATTATTATCAGAAAACAGATATAAACATCACGGAATATAGCAATGACTTTTTCGTTTTCCATACACATACTGCATGGTAAAGATGTATAATGAGAAATGTAAGGCTGTGGAAGGAACATAAAAGTTATTATTATTATGAGCTACCCCATTCTCATCTTATTTAAAGCCCGGGAGCCAAATCATTATCTTTCTCCCGCTGCTGGCGAGACTCTTCGGATACCGCACGTGGAGTGAAACTCCTCTCGGCCAATGAAGAAAATGAGGAAAAGCAATCAGGGTTGCCGTGCGGCGCCGATGTGAAAAGGTGATGGAAAGGATAAAGTGAAGCTTAATCGGTATGTCCAGTAGTCTTGCGGCGAGAGCTACTCATACCACGGCACCTCTGCTCTAGAAGCCGGCCACGTCCGATGTATACCATACTGGTGAAATATGCCTAAACCAGTTTAACCCAAGGCTGAAACTTGACGACTACTCATGTCATGGTTCCTCCGCTCTAGAAGTCGGTCACATCCAAAACACGCCCAGTATAATATGCCTAAACCGGCTCATCCCAGGAGTTAAACTTACTAGTGGCGAGGATTCGTCCTCCTGGACAAAAGCTCCGTCCTGGTCACCACCAGGAAGGGTAGCGGCCACGACTACAAAATGCTGAAGTCGGAGACACTGGACCAGGGCAGTCCTGATAGGCAACCACCTCTCACCCGGCGAGGATGTATGCGTATCCTAATCACGCTCAGGTTTCCGGTGAAAAAGTCCAACGCTGGACTGGTTGGGCAACCACCTCTCACCCAGCGGGGATACACGGGTATCCCAAAACACGTCGAGCTTTTCCGGTGAGAAAATCCAACTCTATGCTAGTGGGCAACCACCTCTCACCCAGCGGGGATATACTGATATCCAAAACACGTCGAGATTTTCCGATGAGAAAGTCCAACTCTATGCTAGTGGGCAACCACCTCTCACCCGGTGGGGATATATCCAAAACACGTCGAGGTTTTCCGATGAGAAAGTTCAACTCTAGATTAAACTGGTGCAACGAAAACCATGGTGTCACGCATTCCCGCTTATGAGACTCACCAAGAATACAGGCTCAAGCCCTGCGATACTCTGAACCTCTTGTGATCCTCTTGGGGATCCCGTGTGGTCCTTTCGGGGACCACGGGACCTATTGAGGAACACGGGAGTAAATTCAGTAGGATCACGGGGCGGTCTTGATGGTAGAAGCGAACGAAGAAGAAGATTATCTTTCTCCATGTTGAATAACGTGGGATACACAGCAACCCGCTTGTCTAGCGGATGGAGAAAGACCCTTCAGGCTGCTTGGGATCTCTATATCACAGTTAAATCTGCAATGAACGACCA
Organism: Achatina immaculata; assembly: GCA_009760885.1. Taxonomy (NCBI): domain Eukaryota; kingdom Metazoa; phylum Mollusca; class Gastropoda; order Stylommatophora; family Achatinidae; genus Lissachatina; species Lissachatina immaculata. The sequence goes on along the minus strand of CM019704.1, from coordinate 16,641,107 downwards.
TGTATTCGTGCGCATGTAGACTGGGTTCACGCGTCGGCGCTGTGAGGGCTAGTCCAGTACATGGGTTGTACATTTTGAAGTTGCTGGCGCGGAAGTGACATATTAGCGGAAATGGTACTCACTTTGTAAGGAGAGAAAAATGTCTAAGACATTCTTATTTTTGGCTTAATTTCCTGCACTAGACGCCTGGGAACACAAGAAATGGAAGCAGAGTAAGAACACGTTACTTCAAAAAGAAAAAAGGAGCAACGAATTGCGCATCCAAGTTCTCTGAGAATGAATATTTGATCCTGCATACTCAAAGAGTTAAAGCGACAGAGATATCAATATACAGTACTCGTATAATACTAAATCGTCATCATCATCATCATCATCAGTGCCATGCCGATTCGCGTTGGAGAAGCCGATATGCTTCTCCACAGTACCCGATCATTCATGCAGGCCATTGGCTCAGTTGGACATCTCCTTTCACACCATCTCGTCAGATCGTTCAATATCATTTCTCTTGGTCTTCCTCTTGATCTTCTTCTTTCTATTTTTCCTGTTGTTAAAATGTTTTCAGTGTCCCCTCTTCTCATTCATGTCCTATGAAAGTACACACACACTCTCTCTCTCTCTCTCTCTTGACAAGATTTTTTAAAAAAATCTCTCCAGCTCTTCTCCTACATTCTTCTCAAATAGGTTAGTTTAGAAATTTCACACTCTTCATTGTGTTTAGATTTTGCCAAACTATCCCTCTGAACATTGATTCGCATAGGCAATAAAGATACTTGTATGTCAACCTTGCAAGTGTTGTTTTGGCGTGAAAGAGTTAAATAGCGACACTGTAGACGAGCAGACAGGCAGAAAGACAGACAGACAGATGGACAGACAGACATATCCTTTTAAGATACTTTTCGCACATCATGGCGTAAAAATGTGGAAGAAAGACAACCCCTACCCATAATAGTACCGGAAATAAGGGAAAAAAAAACAAACACCGTTAGAGTTCTATTTGAACAGCCCGCATAGATTAAGAAGTAGTGAAAACTATTTATGATAGTGATAATTAAAACGACAACATGTTACTGTTACATCAGGCAATTTACACCTGGCAGTAACTGAGAACGAGAGCTCTCAGCAGGTTGCCCTACGTAAAATGGTTAAAACATAAATAACCAGACGAATGCTGAGAATGCCATGGGCTCCATCGCCGATTGGGGACACACGTCGATTTCTATGCAGTCGCATACGGGGGTTATACAATCATAATGATCTATGGCAGGGATCAGTTAACTCTTGTGGGTGGGCTTGGGTTGTGTGGAGCCAGGATATCTTTTCTCATGTCCTTTTTTAACATGGAAAACCTGGCAAAGAGTTTTCAAGCCTCATAAAGTGTCTGTAAAAAAAAAAAAACAAAAGCCATGACCTTTTACACCTCATGATACCATTTACGTCGCAAGTGAATACTAATAATAACAACAACAGGGCGCCCCGATGGCGAAGTGGTTACTGCATTAGTCTCTCACGATCGAAGGTCGGTGGTTCGAATCTGGCGGGAGGCGCCCCAGTCACTGCAGCTGTAGAAATAAGGAACAATTTTTTATAAATAGGAAACTACGAGGCTTTGGTACGGTAAAGTAAGAGAACACAATTTTGTAGGATTAGACCTCGAAAAAAATCGTAGACAAAGCACTTTTAGTGAGACGTGAGAAAAAGAAAAATCACAAGCTTAGATTCAGTCTCTCACCAACTTTGTGATTTTTCTATCTCTCACGTCTCACTAAAGTGCTTTGTCTACAATTTTTTCGAGGTCTAATCCTACAAAACCGTGTTCTCTTACTTTACAGCTGTAGAAATGGGTACCTGACTTCTTCTGGAGTTGGGGAAGGAAAGGCGGCCAGGCGTGATACTGACCATATCACCCTCTAGTGTGCTGACAGGTCAAGGAAAACACGAACACCAACATCATATCCCCTAGGTGCCTTCGTTGTATGTTGAGGCTGCAGTAATAATAATAATAATAATAGTAATTTGAGTAAAAACATCTTTTTTATGTGGATCCATTTATGATTATCATTTTTTAAATCCCGATCTGTCGCGCAAAATCACATCACTTGAAACATCAAGAGTTCCAGGAAAATCCCAACCAGCAAACCCTGCTTTTAAAAACGCATCTGGAGTAGTTCCATGTACTTTTATATCATATATATTTTTTATACGATTTTTAAAAAAAAACATTATGGCGGCAGTTCATCGTTTGCTTCCTGGTTGCCTGTATCGCCCATGAAAATTGCCAGCTCTATAGAAACGCAGTAACGCCACATACATCACATTGATGAAAGTAAGACAGAAAACGTTATCGGGAAGCGCCACCTTTTGTTGTCAAAGTGGCCCGAAATAGCCAGTGTAATGTGGTTTTTCAGTGAGTCACGTGATGAGAGCGTATGTGTTCCGGTGTTGTTAAAGGCGGATGGATACGGAGATGATAGAACCGGCTTCAGATGACGTCCTTACGGTCGGGAGATCAAAGCCGGTGGGCTTGAATTAATTTCTAAATGTTTAATGATGTTCGCAGATAGATCAGAGTTGAAAGATGGATCAAAGAGACAACGAGTTGGGACAAAGATGCGAAACTAGGCAGAAGAAAATGCAGGGATCGATTTTTTTATTTTATTTTAACAAGAGTATTTTAGATCGTACATGAAATGGATATCAAACGATGAAGCACAAACAGAGAAATAGAGGAAAATAGCTTTTTTTTTTTTTAAAAGGAGCTTTCTCTGAGTCCGTACACCAGGGGAGACAACACGGAAATGAGGCAGTGATTGCTACAAGGAACAAAGTAGTATCGATGACTACAAACAATAGTGAAGGGAGAAAGGGAATCGCTGGACCGTAACAAGACGTAGATCAAAGGAAATTCATTTTTTAAAAAAATTATTTGTTGCCAACAGATGTCTATAACATCCGTCGATTGAATCGTGTGTCTTTACTGGTGGAATATGCCGGGATTGCTGCGAATACCATCAGTAGATAAGCCTAACCTACGCTGGACAATGATAAATAATACAACGTATAGATTTTCCATCACGTTATACAAAATCAAAAGACAAAAAGGAAGCGATGAATATATAGACTCCATACTTTTGTCGTCAAGTAAAGTACACTCAGCCATTGTTTCTTTCTTTTATGGGTGGGACTCGTAGACATTTTCGAAGAAGAGGTCAGGGTGGAGAATGAGCTAGTTTACTAGAGAATTTCCTCAGTTGAAAGTCTGTCAGATTCAGTTCATGGTTTTGTGCCTCTATTCCTCCACGCTTGAAAGTCTTTCAGATTCAGTTCATGGTTTTATGCCTCTATTTCTCCACACTTCAAAGTCTGTCAGATTCTGTACGTGGTTTTATGCCTCTATTTCTCCACACTTCAAAGTCTGTCAGATTCTGCACATGGTTTTATGCCTCTATTTCTCCACACTTCAAAGTCTGTCAGATTTTGCACATAGCTTTATGCCTCTATTTCTCCACACTTCAAAGTCTGTCAGATTTTGCACATGGTTTTATGCCTCTATTTCTCCACACTTGAAAGTCTGTCAGATTTTGCACATGGTTTTATGCCTCTATCTCCCCCCCCCCCCCCCACTTGAAAATCTGTCAGATTCTGTACATAATTTCAGGACTTTATTTTCCAAGCTGAAAGTCTGACGGATTTGTTACAGAATTTCATTCTCTTATTTTCCTGGTTGAAAGTCTGTCGGATTTCATACAGGAAGTCTGACTTGCCTTCATTTTGTTTTTCTATCTGATATGCTCTTATTTTCCTACAAGGGGATCTACACTTTTTTTTTCCTCACAGAATTTCCTTCCTTTCATTTTCCTAGTTGAAAACCTAGTCAGATTTCAGACAACTTTTCATGCCCTTACTATACTTTAGCTTTGTTGTTAGCTTTATTGTTAGGTTTGACCAGTGCATCTGTTGTTGAACATTGCTTGATATTTTGTCCCCTCTTACCTCGTATGCATGATATTTCGCTACATAAGTCCTAGATATTGTTCATTTCATGTTTTACAACAATTTCTCTTTCCTATCCTTCCTGATATAAAGGCTTCTTGTTTAGCAATGATACTAATTTTGCCATTAATTTTATTTTTAATTTTACATTTCATGATATTCGTGGATGATACATTTATAAAAGCAGGCATAGTAAGAAGGAGTGATACATAGCAAGAAGGAGTGATACATAGCAAGAAGGAGTGATACATAGCAAGAAGGAGTGATACGTTTATAGAAGTAGGCGAGGCAAGAAGGAGTGATGCATTTATACAAGTAGACGAAACAAGAAGGAATGATATATTTATAGAAGCAGGCATAGCAAAAAAAAAAAAGAAGTGCTACATTTATACAAGCAGGCATAGCAAGAAGGAGTAATACATTTATACAAGCAGGCGAAGCAGAAAGGAGTGATACATTTATACAAGTAGGCATAACAAGAACAGGTAACGCATTTTGTATATGGCAAGCAGATATGGCAAGGAGGAATGGTACATTTACCACATAAGAAAGGGCGTTCTAAAATATAAGATAAGAAGAGAGAGAGAGAGAGAGAGAGAGAGAGGATGCGCACAAACGTCACACAATAATTCTTTCTTGGTGCAAGGCGCCTTTCATAAACCAAATTGCTGGATTCGGGATCGTTTCCGTTCTATTACTTTCTCTTCAATCCCCGCTCATTCGCTTCCACTTCCACTTCCTCCCCTCACCCTCCTCTGAGAGGTGAGAGTAAAGCTACATCGATCTGAAGGTTTAAACATTCTAAATGTGCATGATCATACTCGGCTCCTACGTCCAGGACAGATCGCGGATAAGAAACACGCGCCAAAGATAATTTAACATCTAAAAAATAATGGGAAACAAACGTCTCATTATACTCAGAAAGATGTTAGTAATTTCCCCCATTTGTCCCAGGGAAAACGAGTCGTAGCCAAAGTACGAGATCGGAAAGTCAAAGAAGTGTAATTTCCAACACAGGGAAAACAGTACAGATTCCGTTGTTATCTGTTTAAAGGGGAAATAAAAAAAAAAAAAACGGTTTCCTTGTTTGGGGGCTCCAGCCTTTATATGACTTCAACAAGAATCGAAGATGATTCGTGCACACACAAGTGAGTGTAGCACGCGCAGGAACAATGAAATCTTGAGCGACACCCAGCTACTGGGTCGCCACGACGATGTTTGGAGACTTAAAAGAGACAAGAACCACAGTTCTTCTGTCCTCCCCCCCCCCCTCCTTTTTCTTCGTCTCCCTGCACTATTTTTCTTCGGAGATTTTTTTTAAGGCGTGGGTTGGTCTCCAGTGGCCCATTTTAAAACAATTTTAGGCTAAAAGGGAAAGACGTGAATCATCATAAAGGTCCCAGACCGTTCTTCTGAAGGACGAGACTTGGCTATTCGTGGTTTTTTTGACAGCATTCTCCAGGTTCTGTTTTTTTTTTTTTTTACGTGTGGTCTCGCTCACAGGGGAAATAAACGTTTCAAGTCTTCGCATTTGTCTGTGAGTACTTACGTCATTACTTGTGCACTACTCTTGCACTGCATACTCCTTTAGGTGGCTTTGGTTACAGTAGAAAAATTGAACATAAATTGGTGTAGGGAAAAGGAATCATGTGTGCGTTGGGAGCATTTTTGAAACAGCTTTATTTTTCCACAGATAAATATTTACGGTTTGCAATTTAGTTCATGTTGTGGACGTAAAAGGTCTTGCTATTTATTGATGTGATGTCTATTCTTTACTGTTGACGTGACATCTTGTTATTTATTGATATATATATATACCTCACTGTTGACATGACATCTTGTTATTTATTGATATATATATATATATTCCTCACTGTTGACGTAAAATCTTGTTATTTATTGATATATATATACCTCACTGTTGACGTGACATCTTGCTATTTATTGATATATATATACCTCACTGTTGACGTGACATCTTGTTATTTATTGATATATATATACCTCACTGTTGACGTGACATCTTGCTATTTATTGATGTCTATTCCTCATTGTTGACGTGGCATTTTGTTATTTATTGATGTCTATTCCTCATTGTTGAAGTGACATCTTGTTATTTATTGATATATATTCCTCATTGTTGACCTGATATCTTGTTATTTATTGATATATATTCCTCACTGTTGACTTGATATTTTGTTATTTATTGATGTCTATTCATCACTGTTGACGTGACATCTTGTTATTTATTGATGTGAAGTTTGTTAATTATTGATGACTTGGAGTCTGTTGTTGACAGGAAGTCTTTCGCTTTTTAAAAAAAAAATTAACGTAGAGACAATTGTTTAGTGTTGATAGTGGACCTGAAGTCTGATGTGGAATCTTTCCGCTATAGTGGACCTGAAGTCTCATATGCAATCTTTCCGCTATAGTGCACCTGAAGTCTGATATGGAATCTTTCGCCTATAGTACACCTGAAGTTTATTTATTTTTGTTGTCTTTATACGAGGCCTAAAGTAGGAAGATAACTTTGTTTATTTTCCGTTTCGCAGTTTTAAGATAGTGCCTGTTTTGTACAGCTGCTGTTTTATTGTGCTTTTACGGTATACTTAGATGGCTTTGAGAACTAAAAGCGATTATGTAGATTATGCTCTAGTGATTATGGAGATTATGCTTTTTATACGGGGTGGATTTTATTCATACGGGGAATGAGAAGGCTGGTATAGAGCTAGGAATCGAAACATTCGCTTTAACCAGGCGGAAGTCATTTTTTGACTGGATAATTTAACTGCTCGGAATGATCAGTGGATATTTTTATATTATGAATATTTAACTATATGTTTCTTTGTACGGTTTAAAATTTTCACATCTGCGTGTGTCTCTTTTCAGTCTTCAGATGAAACTTAAAGTCTGCTCTGGTTTTGGGTGCTCCTCTAGTTTACTTGAAGTGACACTTTCACAGAAAGTATAGGGCGATTCCAAAAACAAAAAAAACTCTATATGGCACTATTTACATTAATAATAGGGTCTCCACTTTTTCGCCATCGATGTCAACACATTTCTGAAACCCATCCCATGTGATCTGCACACCTCCGAAGCAAGTTTTCTGGTAGTATTGTTGCCATATTTGTCATACTCTCTCAGAGATAGAGAATATCGTGTGATTTGGTAGCATACACACTTTCTTTGACCGTAACCTACAGCCAAAAATTACCTGGGATAAGATTCTGGCCAGGTTCTAGATCCTCCCCTGCTATTCCATTGCCATGGAAACATTACCTCAATCATGCAATTATTCTAGGACAAGCATAGACGTCCCATTCCGCTATGGATAAATCATTCTAGTTTTTACTTTTATTTTGGACATAATACCCTTCTTCCTCTTCTTCTACCACTGTAAGAAACAACACAGCGATATTTGCACCTTTCGGCCCAACGCATCAGACTTCGCCACGGCTTATTCTTCGGGCCAGTTTTATCCTCCTTTTACCGATCTGTGTTCATTCGACCAGGTTACTGTCTATTCTCAGATTTACTAGATATATTCAGAACAGGGTCTTGATCAGTTGTGGTTTGCTAACCCTGACACAAGCAGCCAGCTATGGATCAGTGTTGACAGCCTAGTTCAGCTCACCGTCATCCCGTATACGCTGCATTCACTAGAAATTGCAAATGTCTCTGAGAAAACAGTCAAGTTATATCATGGAAAAACAAAATATGACTGCTAGCGCTAGCATGAAAGTGAACAAAGAAAAAAAAATACCTTTGAAATGCCCGTAGCGCAGTTACTAAAAAAGTTGCCAGCTAAACAACTGAAAAACGAACAACTCTGTTACACAATATTTGCTCATTATACACTGTAAATAGATTCAAGAGTGGATTACCATAGCTTCCTCTAAAACCTGCATAGATCCGTTAGTAATTCACTTGGGGGATCAGTTTTTTTTTAAAAAGTTATGTTTCTCTAGCCCTGGCTGTCTCTACCTCAAGGGTTCTCAAACAGTGGGGAAACCTTGAAACCCTAAAATGTTCTCCCCCCCCCCCCAAAAAAAAAACCAAAAAAACCGAAGGAATTCCTCACTGTTTTTTTTTAATATTTTCCTAGCAACTAAACACAGACTTTATTTTTTCCCTATGTCACCTTCACGTAAAAGATCAGGTAAAAATAACAGTAAACGGGACAATACTAAAACAGGTGGACAAATTTAGATATCTGGGGACACTACTGACGTCAGATGGAAGAAGACTATCTGCGATTAAAGAGCAGAATAACTCAAGCCAAAATATTGTTTCATAAAATGAAAACTATTCGGTATTCTTTTACTGGAAGTGAGGAAAAAAATCTGTGTAATACATCACTTTTACTTGAAGTGAGGAAAAAAAAGTATTCTGTGCAATAAATCACTTTTACTGGAAGTGAGAAAAAAAAGTATTCTGTGCAATAAATCACTTTTACTGGAAGTGAGAAAAAAAAGTATTCTGTGCAATAAATCACTTTTACTGGAAGTGAGAAAAAAAAGTATTCTGTGCAATAAATCACTTATACTGGAAGTGAGGGAAAAAAGTATTCTGTGCAATAAATCACTTATACTGGAAGTGAGAAAAAAAAAGTATTCTGTGCAATAAATCACTTTTACCGGAAGTGAGAAAAAAAAGTATTCTGTGCAATAAATCACTTTTACCGGAAGTGAGAAAAAGAGTATTCCAGTGTTATATTGAGGCAATTTTATTTTACGGATGGGAGGCACGGACAGTCAGGTAGAAGCCACATGGAAGCCACTGAAATGTGGTTCATTACAAGAACGCTAAGAATACTATGGACGGCAAAGAAATCAGACGAAGCGGTTCTGAGAGAGGCTGAAGAGATGAGACAAGCGATAACGGTCAGAAAAAAAAACAGGCAAGAACACTCCAAATTCACAGGACACGTTCTACGGCGAGACTGTGACAACAGGAAAGATAGGAGGCATTAGAGGTCGAGGTAGACAAGAAAGAAAATACTGGACAGACTAACAAGATGGCACGGGCAGAGGACACCAGCACAGCTAGAGAATTGTAGGACAGCATAATCGCCTACATCTGTCGGCAGGGAAATAGATACATAGATATTACATTACCAAACATTTCCAGAAGTTGCCAGTTATTTTACGTGGTTAAAGAATGCATACGCTAAAGTCACATATTTCTCAGTGAATAACGTATCCCTAGCTCCATTTGTGGAACTAAAACATTTTCCAAAAAAAATAATTCATGCCATTACACGTATTCAAAGACAGAGAATATGTGTTTCCACAGTGAAGTACACTAGATCAGTGATTTTCAAATTTTCTATATCCGAGGACCACAGTTCCAACTACATATAAGTTGCAGACCACCGCTTTAAATGTAATATCACACTGACACACAAACTTAATTTTTTTTTTATGGTGAATGGGGGGCGGGGGAGAAGAGCGAAGTTTAAGCAACCAGCGACCCACAGCGAATCATAACTGACCAAGACCCTGCCCCACCTCTTCGTTGGTATACCCCAGTAACAGGCCTAGCCTCGTTAACGGGGCAGGGATCGCCGTAGTCCCATAGTGGTGGAGTCTGCTAAAGAAGTACTGCTCACCCCCTACTTTCTAGCTCCATCCAGGGACTGAAAAAAATAGCTTCCATGGACCTCTTCCATGGCCCTCCTCCATGGACCTCTTCCATGGCCCTCCTCCATGGACCTCTTCCATGGCCCTCTTCCATGGACCTCTTCCATGGCCCTCCTCCACAGCTTGCACGATGCAGTGCCTGGACATCTTCACCGCATAGGCTGCAAAAACCACCGGCTCGCAATTTCAGCGCGATTGAAGACAAAGACACTACAATAAATGCCACTTAATACTTAACTGAATCACAGCCACAGGCCAGTTCTGGCCATAAGGAGCTACACTTGGAAGAAAAACTCTGGGGCGCAGAGCATGACCTCCAAAAGACTACATAATTTGTCCAGACAATAAAGATTGATGTCTGGGACTAGAACAATGGACTAGACAAAGAAAAAATGCGCTACAGACCACAGGTTGGGGACCCCTGTACTACATTACCCTGCACAGACGGCTATTAGTGGATGAAAGGGAAAGTAAGACATTACGTGCAGCTGACTTCCATAAAAATGAGGCTGCGACTTGAATTACAAGGAGCTAACAAAAGTAAGTAAAAAAGAAAAAAAAACTCATTTTGCCTTTTTTAGTACAAAATATATTAATGATATCATATGAAATCAGACGAGGAGGCTCTGAGAGAGTTTTATATTATGAAAGTTTTTTTTAATGTAATTCTTCTTATGTTTTCGCGCTCAAAAGGCTGTTAGCAGCGTTGTGTAACGATTTGCAGCTAGGCTGTGATATCTGCGCCTTTCAGTCAGGCGCATCCAACTTCGACATGACGTATTTTTACGGGAAGCCGGACAGTTAGACACCAAAAAAATTGGGACACCCGGATCGGTGTTTAATTGCTCTGGATCTGTTTTTAGATCCAGGTTTGCCTACCCATTTCGATTCCTGTTCACTTGGCAAGGCAAGCATCTGTTACTATGACTACCAAGGGAGACAGAAATGTCCTGGTCAGTCAATCCTGACAGGTCCATTCTGTAATTCTGTGTGGTCATCTGGGACACTTATCAAAGAGTGAACGTGAATAATCATCGTAAAAAAGATATTAGAATTGTCAGTCGTAAGCAAGACTTCTTTGACCGTTCATCTACTGCTGGCTGTGAGTTGTAAACAAGACTTCTTTGACCGTTCATCTACTACTGGCTGTGAGTCGTAAGCAAGACTTCTTTGACCGTTCATCTACTACTGGCTGTGAGTCGTAAGCAAGACTTCTTTGACCGTTCATCTACTACTGGCTGTGAGTCGTAAGCAAGACTTCTTTGACCGTTCATCTACTACTGGCTGTGAGTCGTAAGCAAGACTTCTTTGACCGTCCATCTATTACTGGCTGTGAGTTGTAAACAAGACTTCTTTGACCGTCCATCTATTACTGGCTGTGAGTCGTAAGCAAGACTTCTTTGACCGTTCATCTACTGCTGGCTGTGAGTTGTAAACAAGACTTCTTTGACCGTTCATCTACTACTGGCTGTGAGTCGTAAGCAAGACTTCTTTGACCGTTCATCTACTACTGGCTGTGAGTCGTAAGCAAGACTTCTTTGACCGTTCATCTACTACTGGCTGTGAGTCGTAAGCAAGACTTCTTTGACCGTTCATCTACTACTGGCTGTGAGTCGTAAGCAAGACTTCTTTGACCGTCCATCTATTACTGGCTGTGAGTTGTAAACAAGACTTCTTTGACCGTCCATCTATTACTGGCTGTGAGTTGTAAACAAGACTTCTTTGACCGTTCATCTACTGCTGGCTGTGAGTTGTAAGCAAGACTTCTTTGACCGTCCATCTATTACTGGCTGTGAGTTGTAAACAAGACTTCTTAGACCGTCCAACTACTACTGGCTGTGAGTTGTAAACAAGACTTCTTTGACCGTTCCTCTACTACTGTCTGTGAGTTGTAAGCAAGACTTCTTTGACCGTCCATCTATTACTGGCTGTGAGTTGTAAGTAAGACTTCTTTGACCGTCCATCTATTACTGGCTGTGAGTTGTAAACAAGACTTCTTTGACCGTCCATCAACTACTGGCTCTGAGTTGTAAACAAGACTTCTTTGACCGTCCCTCTATTACTGGCTGTGAGTTGTAAACAAGACTTCTTTGACCGTCCCTCTATTACTGGCTGTGAGTTGTAAACAAGACTTCTTTGACCGTCCCTCTATTACTGGCTGTGAGTTGTAAACAAGACTTCTTTGACCGTCCCTCTATTACTGGCTGTGAGTTGTAAACAAGACTTCTTTGACCGTCCCTCTATTACTGGCTGTGAGTTGTAAACAAGACTTCTTTGACCGTCCCTCTATTACTGGCTGTGAGTTGTAAACAAGACTTCTTTGACCGTCCCTCTATTACTGGCTCTGAGTTGTAAACAAGACTTCTTTGACCATCCATCTACTGCTGGCTGTGAGTTGTAAACAAGACTTCTTTGACCGTCCATCTACTACTGGCTGTGAGTTGTAAACAAGACTTCTTTGACCGTCCATCTACTACTGGCTGTGAGTTGTAAACAAGACTTCTTTGATCATCCCTCTACTACTGGCTGAGTATTTTTAAAAGATTGTGTAGCAGTATTTTCCAGGGAATCTTTTTCTCTGGCTTTCAAACGTTGTCATTTTGACTGAGAGAAATAAAGGGCTGTGATGGTCGCAGATGTTCCGTTCTGCATCTAACAATACTCTTTCCTTGCTCAGACAACTCAGCAGGCTTCGGCAAACAATCTGAGTCACGAGATCAAAGGCTAGAGGCCAAGGTTCATTCCCCTCCCCCCCTCCTCGTCTCCGACCTTTCAGTTTTCTTTCCATCCTCTTCAAAGTTGTTGGTCTGGATCTGCTATGTCACATGGTTACGCGAATTATCTGCCCTTGATCACCGGCAGCGGGGGTTTTTGCCAGTTGGCCATGACTTGTTCCAAACGTGAGTTCATCGAATGAAGTGTTAATATTTGGGTTTAACTTCGTAGCAACAGATTCTGCTTTTATTTGTTTATTTTGCTTTGGAGCAAATATAAAACTGTGTCTGGAATCTACTCGGCGACGACCGTATCTCTGTAAATGGTCTATTTAAAGCAGTTGTATTTACCTTCTAATCTCTGTTATCCATCTGACGTGTTTTCAGTATAATGTTAGTAAAGACCCCCTTTTTTAAAAATTTGTCCTGCTGTAGCACACAATGAGATGAGTTTGTTGTGGATGCTGATCATGTATGGACTTATCACTTGCATTAATTATAGCAACTGCTCCTAAAGATAGAACTGAGAAAGGAGCTATCTTATCCCTGGACACAACAGAGAAGATCTTATCCCTGGACACAGCAAAGAAGATCTTATCCCTGGACACAGCAGAGAAGATCTTATCCCTGGACACAACAGAGAAGATCTTATCCCTGGACACAGCAGAGAAGATCTTATCCCTGGACACAGCAGAGAAGATCTTGTCCCTGGACACAACAGAGAAGATCTTATCCCTGGACACAACAGAGAAGATCTTATCCCTGGACACAACAGAGAAGATCTTATCCCTGGACACAGCAGAGAAGATCTTGTCCCTGGACACAACAGAGAAGATCTTGTCCCTGGACACAACAGAGAAGATCTTATCTCTAGACACAACAAAGAAGATCTTACCCCTGGACACAGCAGAGAAGATCTTGTCCCTGGATACAACAGAGAAGTCGAAATCAACTCCCAAGAAAATGAAAGAAGAGATTTGTATATATTTCTTATCGTTGAAATATCTCTGTCCAGTCGCCATTGTAGTGGAGCCAATAAAGAAACTCGTCTCATTACAGTTTCCCCCCTCCCCATTTAGACAACGAGTCCATATTTCCTGAAACATAGGAAGAGCCAGGACAAACCTTCTCTTCCAATCACTCGTTGCGTGACCTCTCAGTACATGTCTTTGGGCACTAGGCAAGATGGAACAAAGGAGGACTGGGCGAATCTGTTTGGATTTACGACATTCGCCGGAATACTTCCTACCTTCACTTGCCCCCATCAGACATCTCACACCGCGGCTACTGCAGAAGCTCATATCATGATTTTGCTGAACCAGAAGTTTTTGTGTTTGTGTGTCTGAGGCCAAGCCGGTAGATCGTAAATTCTCACCTTCCCACGACCTTGTCCCATTCGACCTGCCACCTCTCTCTCTTTTTTTTTAAAAATCCTGATTTGTAAGTTTTGTTAAGGAATCAGAAGGGGGCGCTCGTGTACAAAGGTAAGCAAACACCTGTACCCAAGCCACACCTTGATCAGTGTTGACACAGGGCAAGGGGGTTAAAAAAAAAAAGCCGTTTGATCTCTCCGTAACGTTTTGATTTCCAGGGGGGTAATGCCTGTACAAACAGTCGGGCTCCGACTTGGTGCCCTTTCTATTGGTGGCCCTTTCTAGAGAGGGAAAAAAAAAGTATGTCCCCAGCCGTTCAATATTCTTTGTATATTTTTCACACTTGCTATAAAAGTTGACAAATTTCTCACGTGCTGTCACTAGCAAGCACCGGACAACGACGTCGTAGACGCTGTGGAGTCTTGTCACTACTGGAGATCAGTTAAAACAGGGAAGTAAAGCAAACAGCCAGAGTTCTCGGATGAAAGAGAGAAGACCATGGAAGTTGACCACATACAAGGTCCAGCAGTTCGACCAAGGTGGGATGTAGACCTTAACTGTAATCGATAAATGGATTCATTTGTGGTCTGCCGCCATATTGTGACGAATATTAATTACACGAAGAAGAAAAAGAAATACTTTTTTTCGTCTTAAAAACAGCTTTGAAGGCTGATAGATGTTAAATATTTGTGGAAATTGCAGAGCAGCTTTTCTGCTCCCAGATCCTGTTGTTGTTTGATGGACCTAAGAGGCCATAGTAACAAAAGAATGTCTGTATTGCCGAGGTAATCTCTTTGGGGGGGGGGGGTGGGGGAATGTCATATCTTTAGATCTGGCCCTTAGTTTCTCATCAAAACGTGCGGCATCCCCAAGCATTTTTCGAGCTTATGGTTTAGATCATCATCAGTGCACTCTGGACATGTCCATGGGTGTTCAGATCCTTCTCCCACCCCCTCCCCTCAAACAGATCCAGCAGCGCTCCTAGTGTTCGTTCTGTGTTGGTTGACAAGTCCTCTCACGTGCCCAGTGTTTCTCATGTTGCTGGCCGTGCCACAATCAGTACATTTTTCAAACGAGAAACAACGACGCCTTCGCACAGTATAAAGCGATTTAGCGCAGCGTTGTATGGTTAAAATTTAGAATTTTAAAAAAGTAGACAAAGCATTTTAGATGTGAGAGAAACAAAAATGGCAAGAGAATAACGGGGACTCGAGCCGTAGATTCCGATAGGGCTAACGGCCGCCTAGCCGCGAGAAACAGCGTACTTTTCACTTGGCCATCTAACACCTACTGGAATCCGTTGTTCCTGTCACTGTCACTCTCTTATCATTTTTCTTTCTGTCACGTGTAAAGTGTTTTGTCAAAATTTTTTTCTGTGCTGACCGTAAAATACTGTGCTGAAACACCAGGAAGCAGAGTTGCAGGGACTTCCAGTCCATAACCTTGTTAACCAGGCTGGAGCGCATGGCAGACGAGCTACAGTCTTATGAGAATGAAACATATTTCTTTCGTCACGTGCTTTCAGAGCCGTGTACCGAGAGACTTGTACGAACTCCCTGTAACTGCGAACTGTTGTTCTTTGCAGGTGATGCTGTAGAAGTGTTGAGGAACAGTATCGTATCGGCGTCGGGGGGGGGGGGGGGGGGTATGGCGTATGGTAGTTATTTTTTCAGTCCTGGACTACAGCTAAAAGCAGTGCTTCTTTAGCAGACTCCACCACCATGGGAACTATGGCGATCCCTACCACGTTAGCCAGGCTAGGCATGTTACTGCGGGTACCAAGGAGAGGTGGGACAGGATCTTGGTCAGCTATGGTTCGCTAATCCAGACGCTAGCATATCAGCTATGGTTCGCTAACCCAGGCTCCAGCTTATCAGCTATGGGTCGCTGATTGCCTCATCGGACAAGCGTCTTCATCCCTTGTACCGAGGGAACTAGTAATAATAAAGTAACCAAGTTAAGATTAAACCCCAAGAAAAGATCATGAATGGAAAACTGTTGGGGCTCACACGAAGAACTGCTGACGGTGGAGTTCGTAGAAACGACCTGTCTCTTTGTCTACGTTTCTGATCATGTGACACCGAATGCGGAAGAAATATCCTTAAACATCATCTATTTAGTGTATGCTTGAAAGTAATCATTCAAACGTCTTAAGATCCGAGAATACCCATCCTGTATATCAGATATTGGCAAAAAAAACAAAAACAAAAAAAACTTTGCATCTTCCTACGGAACACACATTTTAAGATGTCAAATTTACGAAACCTCATAGTCGCAAAACACACATAATTAAATTTACTGCATTATATTATTAAGTTATCAATCCAGTCTATTGTAATTCCACAATATAATATCAATATCGTTAACGTTTTCAGCAAAGTATACTTTTTTCCGTTACCCTGATTGTCTGAGGGTCACAAAACCGTTGCCGCGAGCCAGATGTAGCACGCGGGCCAAAGTTTGCCCTTATGTGCTGTATATTATAGCTGATATTCGAAAATCTATCAGCAAAGTGTCAGTCAAGTAGAGGTGTTTTATGAGACAGCGTACAACAGAACTGGGAAACCAGGGTGCAAGACCCAGAGGGAAAGATGAAGACTCTACGAAGAAGTTTCCGGAATCGAATCTTACGTTTTAAGTATTTTCTTATGGGTTCCGGTTCCCGTTTTTATTTCACATTAAAACTATTTACTGGGGGGAACACAAACGCCCGTATTGCTCCGAATTCGAATACACAGTTTCCCCTTGAATACTTTCTGTGATACCGGGGTTTTTTTTGTGGGGGGGGGGGGGGGGGGGGTAAATGTGGGGTTTCTAGGGTAAACTGTTATTCTGGGTCTTTAGTACCCGCCCATAAGACAAAGACACGTTCAGGTCTGATTTACTGCCCCTAAGGAGATGTAGGCGCTTTCTGCGTGGGGATTATATTGATGTACTTTCCGAGCTGAGCGTATGCTTGTTGATCGTTTGTTGTACTGCCGGAGATGTGGTGCGCTGGACGGATTAGTTTTCATGACTCCAAAGAAGGGTCGGCGAGGGAGGCATTAAAGTGTGCTGTTCTGAGACCGGAGGTTGGTTTGTAAGAATAATGAAAGTACCGAACTCTAAAAAAAGTTGTGATTTCAGTGTCAGGGTATACCTGGAGGTTTTGCTTTCACTTTTGCATGATTTGCGTCGTTTGAGAAGGCAGCTAAAGCCAAACTGAAAGAATAGAGACCTCATTCATTCATTCAAAAAAGAACAAATATATCTATACTACAAGAGCTTAATATTGAAGAAGGCTGGCTAGTAAAGAGGATTAAAGAGAGAAAACTTAAATATTTTGGCCACATTAAACGTCATGATAATTTAGAGAAGACCGTATTGGAAGGATACATAATGGGAAGATACTAGACCTCGCAAAACAACCATGAATTACTGCCACTGGCTACCTGTTATCATCATCCTGTGTCGTCTCCTACTGGAATGGGGTTCACATCCTTCTCAGTTAAGAATCACTGCTCCAGAGGATGAAGTCACAGGACTGGCAGTGGTTGGCCATGGGAGAGGTGAGGGTTGTATCAATGGGAAGTGAGCTGTTGTTTGGAGGGGGGGGGGCTGTATTTTCCCATTGTTTTCTTATTTGAGACAAAAATCATACAAACACTTCCGAGTTTATATATGTGGCCCGATAATAGGTGACCAGGCTGTCCTCGGGGCCCGATAATGGGTGACCAGGCTGTCCTCGGGGCCCGATAACACGTGACCAGGCTGTCCTCTGGGCCCGATAATGGGTGACCAGGCTGTCCTTGGGCCCGATAATGAGTGACCAGCCTGTCCTCGGGGCCCGATAATGGGTGACCAGGCTGTCCTCGGGGCCCGATAATGGGTGGCAAGACTGTGTCACCAGCACTACCATTCAGTAGCTTCTCATGGTGTCCAGTTCGAACTCGTTCTTTTTTTAAAATTCCACAACGAAAGCTTTCTTAGCTAAAGTTTTTATTAATAAGGAATTTCCTGGACTAATTTTGTCTCCTCCTTCGTCTTCTTCAGACTGGGAGATTGATATTCTTTGCAGCCGACTCAGTGAACGTGTCTCACATCGTGTCGGATTGGGAGCGCATTACGGCGACCTTTTTTTTCAGTCCCAGAGTGGATCTAAACAAGCAGAGGATGTCCATAACGTCTTTGACAGACACCTCCGCCCTGGGGACTATGCCGATCCCCATCCCTTTGGCTAGACCTGTTATTGGGGCCGGGGGGGGGGGGTGTTACCAGTGGTGAGATGGGACATGCATTTTATCGGCAATGGTTCGCCAAAATGGACAGAGAACATCTCCCCCCCCCCAAACTAATTTTGTTCTGTCTACATATATCTATATCCACAATAAGGAGATACACTTGGAAATTCTCGGTCGGTTACAGCCCCTGATCGGTCTATTTTTTCAGAACTTTATTGTGACTAGCGTTAATTTTTCACTACAGTTAATTTCTTCCATTGAAATAACGTCTGTTTTTATTTTGAAAACAAAGAAGAGCCAGTTGAGTAGGGTTAGGAGTATCTTTAGATATAGTGTATCTAATTGCGACCTCCATTTTTATGAGTGTACAGTTTTATAGTCCCTGTATTCATTGGTCCTGCGAGAGACACCAGTCGCTTTACAGGTCGTGGGATTCCGTGGAAGCTGTCGTGGTGGTCCGTGACAAAAACTAAGGTTCTCTTATTATCACTGGAAATGTTTAACAACCCATGTATCGGCGAATCCGTTGGGGGTTGGCGGGTGGTTGGAGCAACTTTTTCACATTTAAAAATAGGAAATATTGAACCGCATGTGAAAGCGATTCTTCGGAATGAAAAGAGGCATGATCTCTCTCTCTCTCTCTCTCTCTCTCTTTCTCTTTCTCTCTCTCACCATAGTTTTTAGTTGATTAGCTGTCATGCATTTCATATTCTTTTCATTTGTCAGAACAAGTAGGAGTGTTAATTACTGTCTATTCTTTTTTTTTTCTTAGCTACGTTAATTATTTTGAAGATTCACCAAGTTTTAACTGTGGTTTTTTAAAAGCCTAATTTACTCATTAAAGGTTATCCAGTTTTTGTGAAAAAAAAAAAATAAAACATATCTTGCAATATACAGTACAGATAAGAAACTTTTCCCAAACTATGGGCCGGGGGGGGGGGGCGGGGGTGTCCGTCCTCTGGATTTTGAAACATCGAGGTGGAGGGGGAGGTCGGCAGACTTTTGTTAATTGCGAACCACTGGCTTAAGGGATTGCTCGGCAGTAGGGAGTGTGTGCTACTTTTGACTTTCTTCTCATTCTCATATATTCGCTTTATCTAAATTTCCCGTGGGTTTCTTCCTCACAAACTGTGTCTATAATTTGTTATATTAATTATAATAATTGTATAAATAATGCTGGTTTTTTTTTCATTTTCCATTCTTGGCAGGGCCTGGAGTTTTTTCATTTGTTATTGAAAGAGAAAGATAACTGTGTGTAGATATTTGTGTGTATTATTGTGTTAATATGAACAAAGCAGCTGCAGATAAAGCTGGAAATAATCATCATGACAAAGACCTTATTAGTAAGGTTTATCCGGTGAACAAAGATTTATATAAGGTTTATCCAGTGAATAAAGATTAGTATAAGGTTTATCCAGTGAATAAAGATTAGTATAAGGTTTATCCAGTGAATAAAGATTAGTATAAGGTTTATCCAGTGAATAAAGATTAGTATAAAGTTTATCCAGTGAATAAAGATTAGTATAAGGTTTATCCAGTGAATAAAGATTAGTATAAGGTTTATCCAGTGAATAAAGATTAGTATAAAGTTTATCCAGTGAATAAAGATTAGTATAAAGTTTATCCAGTGAATAAAGATTAGTATAAGGTTTATCCAGTGAATAAAGATTAGTATAAGGTTTATCCAGTGAACCTGTCTTGACTTCTGTATCCCTGGAATTCCGAGCTGGCCTTCTTTGCAGCCGATGCTGTGAAGGTGTTGAAGCATGGCATCGTGTCGGACTGGGAGCGGGTTATGGCGGCCATCGTTTTCAGCCTCGGGATGAAGCTAAAAAGCAGGGGGGGGGGGGTTGCAGTATTTCTTTACCAGACTCCACCACCATGGGGACTATGGCGATCCCTGCCCTGTTAGTCAAGTCTAGGGCCTGTTACTGAGGGTACCAGCGGATAGGTGGGACAGGGTCTTGGTTAGTTATGGTTCGCTAACCCCGACGCCAGCATGCCAGCTATGGGTCGCTGATTGCCACAGCGGACAGCGTATTCGCTTCCTTTATCAGGGAACAAAGATTAGTGTAATGTTTATCCAGGGAAGAAAGATTAGTATACGATTTATCCAGGGAACAATGGCATATTATTTAGGTTTGTCTAGTGAACAAAGGTAGACTGAACGCTTAAATTACATAATAAAAGTCCGAAGTCCATAACAAAAATGTATGTTAAACCCTGTCACCATCTTAAACAGAGAAAGGGAAAAAAAAACCGACTTTAAAATTTGAATAGCTAAAAAAAATACTATGGTTATAAAACATACTATGGTTATAAAGCATACTATGGTTATCAAGCATACTATGGTTATTTTATGTGTAATTATTTTTACAGCTGTTCATTGATGGAAAAAGAGTTGTGATCAGTCCGTTTTTATACTCTGTCATCTTATATTCTTTTTAGGTTTTGTTTAAAGTTCATTTTTACCTTCTCCTTTTTTTTTTGGTTCTTTACAGTTATCATTTTTGCTCTAAGAAGGTTAGAGATTGAATAGTAATCATTTACGTACCTATGTCTGTCTGCATGTTGGTGGGTTATTGACATCAGATAGATGGACGGACGGACAGAAACAGATAGACAGACAGTCAGATAGGTAGATAGATAAATACACACACAGAGAGAGAGAGAGAGAGAGAGAGAGAGAGAGAGAGAGAGAGAGGCAGACAGGAAGAAAAGATTCAGTGATCATAAACATTATAAAGAATTCATCTACTGACGGTGTAAGAGATGATGTTTCACAGTAAATACACAGAGTAAGAGAGGTCATATTGTGTACGCTACTGTAAAAGCTTTGATTTTGTGTATGTGTTTTACATGCGAAAAAGATGGAAAAGAATATTCCCATAGCGAGACTTTTGTTGATATCAGTTTAGTATAAAAGTAAAATACCTTCAGGTTTCTAAACAAGAAGGGAAACATTCAGGTGTTAACACCGTACCGAATGAACGAATCCATTAGTCACTGTTAGAAACTGCTGGATAACGAGAAAGAAGAGACAAGACAGAGTGGTCTTGTAGCCAGCCTTGTAGGACAAGATGACGACGGCGGGCACGGCCGTGGATAGGCAAGCCACGTACAAAGCAGGAGCAAGTCCACGGTGAGGGTTGTCAACAAGAGTCTCCAAGCGTGAACCAGCGTTGATTTGGGGGCAGAAACGCTATCGCTGGCTTAGATTTGGAGAGCGTGTACAACCTTGTATGGAGCGTCCGTTAACCCCCCCCCCCCCCCCAAACCACCAAGTTCGTCTCATGCTCTCTTGTTAGCAAATGTACTTCGTTCAGCGTTTGAAGTTTTGCTGGGGTCTAGCCGTGAATTCAGAGACTGGGTCACGTTTATACGGGTTTCCGGCCCGTGTTCTTTGAAACATCAGTATATGTTTGTGACAGCGGTGGAGGAGGGAAAGCTTTTGCTGTACATAAGATATCGTGTAGGATTTATCACGTTCGGCGGTTCGCTCTATGGCAGGATTTGTGGGACGCGGTACACCTGTGCTGGTTTCATTGTTTTAAGTGACTTTCTTCTGGCCTGCATCAAGCTAACGAAGCTGGCCGAGCAAGTTCTGTAGACCACTGCTGTGTTGCTAAGTTAACAACCATTTAAATAATAAGACGGACACGCCCAGTTACACGGGCCTACTTCTACGCAAGAAAGACCCTCGGGGATTCCTGAAGGATATGGGACGTCAGTGAAATCATATTATGGTTATGTCCAGTTTATTAAACTGGTGTTTTTTTTCACACTGGGTCATTTATATCTGTACCTGCGAGCGTGATATGATTCAGCTGGATGTTGTTTAGAAGCTAATGTATCAGTTAACCATAAGAAAGTGTGTCATCGCCGTTGGTGGAAACCGAAATCCTTTCCACCATATGAAAGTATTAGTAATCAGGGATAAGAAAAGCTGTTTAATTTTGTGGTATGTTTTTGCTGATTTAGAAACGTTAATAGATATTTGTTGTTGTTGTTTTTTTTTTCAAATTCTCCAACTAGAGCGATGTTTCTCTACATTTTAACTGTCTCCCCAGTCCACGCTCTCTGTGTACCTACGGTCTGGTGTCCCAGTATGTAATTATCCTGTGGACCGTAGACCCATGCTTTCACTCTTTATTACTGCAGTGATAGCCATCGCCAAACTCCATACTCTCTGTACACGGTCAGAACTGCAGCTTTTCTCACTTATTCTTCTGTAGCAATTTTATCGCAAACGATTTTGTCATCTTTAGATGTCCATTCTTAACTAAATGTTTTAAAGAAATTAAATTATTTAAATTATAGTATAGTATAACTGTTATATTTCGGAATAGTCCTTATAAAAAGGAGAAAAAAAAAGGGGGGGGGGTGCACATAGATGTGATTTCACAGTTATTTTTGTGAATTATCTTGGCGAACAGTTGTACCAGCTTTGTTTCCACCACACTTTCCACTGTGTTTTACATCACTGAAAAGAACAAGTTGCTGCACATGTAATACACATCTCAGTGGAACACCTTTAAACACATAGTTCTTCTCGTGATAATCACACCTGCGCGTGCCTCCAGCAGTAGAACCGTAGCGCGGTCTTTGAAGATGAGGACACTCTATCGTTTAATTAAAATTTCTGCGCAATAACATATTACTTACATCCCTCCAACCAAAAAAGGGAATTTTGAAAGTTAAAAAAATGCAACTGCTTCATTCGACTGGATTTTCTTAAGACATTTGGGAACTGAATGTTCTGTTGCGCTGGAAAGTAAATTTATCTTGTCAGTTGTGCGTCACAAACAATGCGTCACCGACAGTCGGCGTCATCTTCCTCAGCTTCTGCAGCAGCGTCAGCTCGACGTCAGCATAACTTTTCTATAAAAGGATTATTCTGCGGGATTAAGAAGTGCTCTTCTGTTACAACAATGGTAAGGAAACAATCCTTTGTTTGTTTACATAACTTTATATCTCATTTGTTATTTTTTTTTAACTTATATCCCATGACTGTCATAGTGGTCCGATGGTGTAATGATTAGTGCTCTTGTCTGCCGATCAGAAGGTCCCGGGTTCGATATCGCACTCAGACACTGATCAGACCAACCGGCGGCCGGGTCAACTCAGCCTCCAAATAACGGGTACCTGGGGTTTTTACCTAGGAAAACAAGGGCAGCTAGGACAGATGCTGGCATCCCTACCTCAAATGCTGTAGTGGCCAAGAAATATGAACGCACCGACGCTTCTCAGCCTTTCGGCATGCAGAATACCACGGGTCATAGATGACTGCTGTAGTTAGCGTAGAGATGGTTTGAGGCCCCTCCAAGCCAGGTCTTATGAGCCGCCTTACTTCATGTATGCTAACTTGTAGCTACTTCAAATCATGAAAAGAAGTCACTGGACCGATGGTAAAGAAAGAGCAAACAGCCGAATCGTCGTAAAGCGGGGTGTCGGAAAGCGGGGGTACTATCTATATACGTAACGTAACAAGAAGACGTACATACTCTCGACACATCCAGCCGAGCTGATCGAGGGCACCAACTCTAGACCCCATCACTCTCGTCGCCTGCATGACTAGAAAGATAACTAACACGCGTTACCTTCGTTTCGTTCATTTACTATACTTTTTATACTCTCTCTCTCTCTGTGTGTGTTTGTTTTCCCAACCTTTTTTTGGATCTTTTACCCCCCCCCCCCACATCATTGCCCCAAAGATTTTGATGCTCGGTTCACCCCCCCCCCTCCCATAACAGTCAGCCAAGGTCTAAAAATGTACTATTAATATATTCTAATTGCCCCTTTCTTCCCCCCTCCCCCCCCCCCCCCCCCCCAAAAAAAAAGAAACACCCACGCCCCTCTCATAGGGCCTGTGCTCCAAGTTGGGAAACACTGCTATAGGACGTAGAACAGTACATTCGTTCCCCTAAGGCATAATTACCCGAACGTGTAAAAGCTCTGGAAACAAACATATTCTGCCAAGACGTAATCATCGTGTGTGCACTTCTTTTATAAGGAGGGGATTATTTTAGGAAGGGACGGTAATTACCCAGAATGTCTCCGCGAATCAAATTAAGATTGTTGCGCGTGCTATTCTTCCATTCGGTGACTAGACGGGGACAGACAAGGGACAGGAGGACAAGCTAGCTGAGGATCTCGTTGGACTTCTATTAAGTTTAACCTTGGAAATTTTGGTCTGAAGAAAAACAAAATAGACAAAGGAAAAAAAAAAGAAGTTAATTTTCTTACTTCGTGGACACTGGAGGGGTGTGTGTGGGTGGGTCAGTATTCAGCGGAACAGTTCTCACCATTTGACCGTTTACTTTCATTGCTTGAACGAATAAACATTTCATAGTCCACATAAGCGTCTCTTACGGAAGCCCAAGAGTATCTGTATTGCGATTTTTTTTTCATTTTTTTTCCAAATATGATCGTGAAACTTCTTCTTCTTCGTCTTAAGTTTCAGTGAAAGCTGAGAGAAGATTGGCCGAATGTCAGATGAGTCTGTCTCTCGTCGGAGTTCGGCCTACGAAAAGGAGCATTGGTTGCGTTGCGTCCCCGTTATACGCCATGCGGTCCGACACATCCGACTTCCAACTTTGACTCGGCATATTTTTAGGACCAAATTCGACTTCCCATTGCGATCTCTGTTCCCTCGGCCAGGCTACTGTCGGTTTCCACTCGGAGATAGAAGAGAGGCCTGGTAGACTTTGTTTCCGCCAAACTATCTCGAGTAAGCCAGTTGCTGGCTGCTCTGATCGTTATCTCATTTAGTTTGAGTGCTACATCTTCACCTTCCAGTTTTCTTCTTTAGTCACATCCTGCCATCCTTATTTCTCCTCCAATCACATAATGCCATCCTTATTTCTCCTCCAATCACATCCTGCCATCCTTATTTCTCCTCCAATCACATCCTACCATTCTTATTTCGCCTCCAGTCACATCCTTCCGTCCGCATTTCTCGTCCAATCACATCCTACCATTCTTATTTCTCCTCCAGTCACATCCTTCCGCCCGTAATTCTCCTCCAATCACATCCTACCATTCTTATTTCTCCTCCAGTCACATCCTTCCGCCCGTAATTCTCCTCCAATCACATCCTGCCGTCTGCATTTCTATTCCACATGCTCATTCCTGCTCCAGCTTTCCCCGTTGCTTTCCCTTTCAGTAACTTCATGTAATTACGAATGATTTATCCTTGTGTATCAGCTGTTCCTTGTAGGTGTTTTACTAATGGTGATCGTTGTTGTTGTTGTTGTTGTTATTGTTTATCTGATACTGTTATCAAGGCAGAAGGCATTGCCTACTGAATTGTTGCATGCACCAACCAGCAGGCATCAGTGTACCAATTAACTTGCGTCAATGCAGCAACCAACGGGCACCCTAACCAACAAGCATCAGTGCACCAACTATCAAAATCACTGCCCCAATCAACATGTGCATACGGACCAACCAACAGACACTGCTCCACCATTCAACAAAGACGCATCAATCAAAACATCCATGATGATTTGCATCACTTCTGCTGTCTACATTAGTACATATATGTATTTGCCATTCAATTAGTCCTGGAGGTAATGAACTAAACATGCAGTAGTGGATACTCAGTCTGAAATTTGAAAACTCTCTATCTATCTATCTGTCTGTCTGTCTGTCTGTCTATATATGTATATATATATATATCTGAACATGAAGTACCCTAAAGCATTTGGGGGTTTCGACAAGGGTTTTCCACAAACGCCTGTGCTTCGCCTCTTTTACCGCTCTTGTCCAGGTGAGCCCTCTATTGCTCATCATCCTCTCCGCTGTTCTTCTCCATGTTTATTTTGGTCTACCCTTACTCCTGTTCCCCTGTGGTGTCCATTTCAGTGCTGAAAACAATATACATTCCGAGCAACAACAAAAAAAGTCAGAAAAAGTTACGTTAAAATTACATAGGAAAATCTTGAAGACTTGAGTGTCAGATACAGAAAATGAAAAGCATATTTACAAATAACGTACAGAAGAAAAGACAGAGCGGGAAAATAGAACTCAAAATCGCGTTCAGACATCAACAAAGTAATTAACGGGAAAACGAAAGTGTCTGTTGGATTGACGGAGAGACAGAAAGTTTGGGCATGTGTATCTTACCCTCTTTTCTGCGTGGTCTACAGGATTATCGTTAAAGTGGAGCCTACCGACAAGCTTGTTTCTGCAGTTAGCTCCCTTTAATTAAGGGATCATAAGTAAGCACATTCTACTTGGTGGGCGTGAAGCGTGTAAGTGAAACACTGGTCAGTTGTACCTCAAACCGTCAGCAACGAGAGGCTGTACTTCAGACCGTCGACACGGAGAGTCTCTACGCCAAATCTTCGATACTGAGAATCTGTGTGTCAAACCTTCGACATGGAGAGTCTCTACGCCAAATCTTCCATACTGAGAATCTGTGTGTCAAATCTTCGACATGGAGGGTCTCTACGCCAAATCTTCGATACTGAGAATCTGTGTGTCAAACCTTCGACATGGAGAGTCTCTACGCCAAATCTTCCATACTGAGAATCTGTGTGTCAAATCTTCGACATGGAGGGTCTCTACGCCAAATCTTCGATACTGAGAATCTGTGTGTCAAACCTTCGACATGGAGAGTCTCTACGCCAAATCTTCCATACTGAGAATCTGTGTGTCAAACCTTCGACATGGAGGGTCTCTACGCCAAATCTTCCATACTGAGAATCTGTGTGTCAGACCTTCGACATGTAGAGTCTGTGTGTCAAACCTTCGACATGGAAAGTCTGTAAGCCAAATCTTCGATACTGAGAGTAATAATATAAGACCTTCAACAAGGTGTCTGTTCTCCAAGTATTCGACATGGATAATCTGTACATGCCAAACCTTCGATGCCCGAGAGTCTGAACGTCAGATCTTCGATGCCCAAGAGTCTGAACGTCAGATCTTCGATGCCCGAGAGTCTGAACGTCAGATCTTCGATGCCCGAGAGTCTGAACGTCAGATCTTCGACATAGAGAATCTGTACGCCATACCTTCGGCGCATAGTATCAGTACGTTATACCTTCGACACCTGACATACTATTCAGACTCCGAAAACCCCTCTAGGTGTCTATGGTTCGAAACCACCGCGGCTCCGACGAGATATGAGATTAAAAAGAACAGAATATAAAACAGTAATGAAACTGTTTACTCGTTACTGTCGACGTGGGGGGGGGGGGGACCAAACTGGAAGAAACTTGAGAACCCCTGACTAGCTTTGAGAACACGGGGGGAAATGGGCTGACCCTTCCACAGAGTGGAAAGGCCACTGTAAGTTCTCGGTGTTTGGCAACGGAAGTGCGGTCTAAATCGGTTTGACAGCGACAGTTTTTGAAGAAGTGTCAAGGATCAAGAGGTGGTACTTTAGCTTAATCTCTCCTCAGACTTGTGCCAGATGGGGTCTCAGAGAATGGAGCCACTGTCTGGCATAGCAGTAGGAATTATCGATTTGTGAAACAATTTTTTTTTTCATTTGACTTGTTCTTTAAATCTGAAATAAAGAATTTCTTGTTTATTCGGGTATATTCTGACATTTCTTTCTTTTTCTAATGCTTCTGATGTTCTCTTTCCTGTTTCTTCTAGCTCCTGACTCAACAAATGCCTGTAACCCCTCCTCTCAAGCATAAGCCACAGACAAAGGCTTTCCAGTCATTTCTATCTTTGACCTTGTTCACGAAGTTAGGCAGTGCGAGTCCTGCCTTTACAACCTTCGTTGTATCTCTTCTCCATGTATTCTTCGGTCTTACCTGTTTTCATTTCAGCTGAGGGTTCTATGTCAAAAGCCTGTCTTGCTCTACTCTCTCTCTCTCTCTCTCTCTCTCTCTCTCTCTACATTCTCCTTTTGTATCCAATCCATCTCCAGTTTCTTGCTGTGATTAGTTCTTGTTCTGTCTATCTATAATCTCTTCATTTCTGATCTTGTTCTGTCGTTTAATCTTAAGGGTACTTCTTAGATACCTTCTTAGATAATTGTTTACAAATTTCATCAAACTTTAGTTGTTTTCTTTGTCGTTTTCCATATCTCTGAGCCATTGGGTAGCATAGTTTTCACAAAACACATAACTATGTACTCATGTGATTATACCTTTTCCTTCCTAACTAATCTTATGAAACTTAAAACAAAGAATTAATCTTAAAGTGATTAGTTTTCAGAGAGCCGATACCCTGTCAACGAAAGACTAGAGGACAAAAGATGTAGTGCATAAACTAAATGAGATACTGGCCAGGAGTCATCGTTCACTGCTCGTGTCAAGAATGGCAGACTATAGCCGGACAGGGCCCTGCTCTTCCACACAGTGGTGCCCCTTGAAACATTCAGTCGTGTCTGGTCGAATTAATGGGGAAAGAAGCCGAACCTGGTAATAAAAATACGACGCGCCGAAGCCAAATAAACTGCACCAGAAGGTGCATGACGGTGGCATATTGCTTTTCCGAGAGAAAACGTCGAAGTCGGTTGGACGGGTCTTGATCTGCTATGTTTAGACTAGGAAAAAAGTAGGAACAGCTTTATTAATTAACGAGCACACAGTTGTGACGTTTGGGTGTGAATCTTAATCATACAAAAACACACAGGACGAAGAAATAGAGAGAGATTTCTGAGCGTAGCCTCTTATTAAGGGGAACGAATGAAGGTGTGGAGTGACTGCGAGCGACTGACGGGAAGTGTATCATATGCTAGAGAGAGAGAGAGAGAGAGAGAGAGAGAGAGAGAAGAAAACGGCAGGGTGACCATGAGAATTTTGTGTTGGACAAGCTGAGGCCAGACCTGTGATATAAGGTATTTATCCGACGAATTCTCGAGAAGGTTAGTGATAACAAGTGCTGAAGATTGTTAAGCAAAATACGATTGACCAACGTGAGTCTCAGATCGGCGGGAAGACGCCTGCAATAAGTTTTAGTTGGAACAAAGATGGCGACAGGCAGTCCAAGATAGGATGAGTCGCAGTGAACAGCCAGTTGTATACTTTTTTTTTTTTTTAGTCGGGAATATTAGTTTAACATTATTTGCAGTGTGAGTTGTTTGGGCTGATTAGTAGAACCTGTTAAGACTGAGGCAGCTAGGGCAGTGTGTTTTTAGTGAATGTTTGGTGTTCGATACTGGAGTGGACTAAACTGATTGAGATTTGACTGAGGATTCAGTTTTTTGGTTGTTTTTTTTTTTTTTTTGGTAACAGACTACATGTGTATACCCTGCTTAGAACCTCCCTACATTTACAAGTCACAGATAAGTGCTCCATTTATTTTATTCTGTTCTATTGTTTTTCTTTTTCCATTCCTACTTTTGCATAGCATTCATGTGAATTCATATTTTTATCTTCTTTCTCTGTTTCTTTGTCCTGTGTGTTTTTCTGTGATTAAGGCGCACACCGAAACGTCGCAACTGTTAATTAATATTAATAATTGTGCTCGTTAATTAATAAAGCTGTTCCTACTTTTTCTTTTCGTTAATTAATAAAGCTGTTCCTACTTTTTCTTTTCCCCTAGTTTTTGTTATCACAGCTTTAGTTATCTACTTAGTTGTGTAAACTTATACACCAATTATTGATCTGTTATGGTCCGCCAAACCTGACGCTTGTCGTATGTTGCCTGGCGATGGAAAGGGGGAAATCCAGCGTACTGAACCATTCCACCCCCCGGCGGAAGTTAACAGGTTGCCCAGAATCCTTGTGGGCTTTTCTGAAGAGCTCACACAGAAAACACAGTCACGCAGACTTGTAGCGTTGATTCCTCCGTTTTCCGCTCTTGCAGTTCTAGACCATCAAGCAAATTCCTTGCAGCTGTATGTGCCCTTTCTAAATCTGTTAATTTTTCAATCAGACAAATTGCTACGTTCATTGTTAACTTTTTGCAAAACCGCTTGGAATAGCATAAACACAAGAGACGAAGATACACCAGTTTCTGATTTATAGAAGCAACCAGCATATCATTGCGTATATAATAGGACGTGCTATTATATGACAGTAATAGCTTTTTTTTTTTTTTAAGCGGGAAAAGATTGTGGATATTGTTTACCCAATTATCTCGTATTTCCTTACCTGGGATTCTGTTATGCCGAGACGAAAGTAGGGATAATTTCCAAAGTACATATTCCAATGATCGATTACTAAATCTGTAGAAGACACCGTTTAACTTCGAAGGAGACGTAAAAACGAAAGAACCAATAAATGGGATACATCAAGTAAAATAGGGACACCACCATGCCCTTGAAATCTGAGCCTTGAACTTGAAATACGGACCTTTGAGGTGAGATCATAAATATCTAGCAGTTCTCTTTAACTGGAAAGTATATGAACGCAACTCAAGGCTTGAACTTGAAATAGGGACCTTTGAGGTGAGATCATAAATATCTAGCAGTTCTCTTTAACTGGAAAGTATATGAACGCAACTCAAGGCTTGAACTTGAAATAGGGACCTTTGAGGTGAGATCATAAATATCTAGCAGTTCTCTTTAACTGGAAAATATATGAACATAAATCACGACTCATGTAAGTGCACGTCACGTCTGGCTGTGTATTACGGGTAACTTGAATCTTCACGTAAAAGCATTGTTATATGTAGAGTGATGTATACAAAAAAATAGCCTACGAGTGTATAAAATACTGATCCATCTTCAGTAGTAGAAACCGTAGTCCTTGACTGTTTTACATGATTTTATACCGTTTATAGAAAAATAAGATACGATATGGTATAGTATAGTTCGATGCAATGGGCGTGAGACATTAACTCTCTAGTCCAGTCTCAATTATCTGAATCTTCTTAACGAGGTTGAACCCCAGACATACAGACTTCTGCAAACAGTTGCTGTATTGCCCAGTTTTGACAAACTGTTTTGCTTGTTAACAGGCTTCCCCAGTCTTCGCCTTCCATGTTGTTTTCACAGATTTCCGGTGCCTTCGCTTTCTAGTGCCACCTGGTCAGGCCATTAAAATACTTTTATCATGGCCTCCCTTTCCTTGTTTTTTCATTGAGTTTTCCGGTGACTGTTGATGTTCTTCTTTGCACGACTACAGAATTTTGATTTTCCTTATATACTGTCCAGCACAGCAGGAAGTGACAGCACCGGAGCTGTTCAGACATCAAGAATACTCTGACAAATGGCAGAGAGCATGTAACTTGAGCTGGGCAGTAATAAACTGTTGTCCAGACCACCAAGAGTTGACGCCCCTGAGCGAGGGTTCAATGAGAAGGACAAGATGGGGAGGACTTTCCTTTGAGACAGAAGATGTAGGGGAGATAACTGAATACATTCGTGCAGATTAATCCTAGTGATGAACCTTGATGCAGTCATGAGGATTAAATACCTTTTGCTGAATTCAAATACATTCATCGGCATTAATCTCAGTGAAGAACCCATATACATTGATTAAGATTAAGCCATCATAAGCTGTTCTTCGCTTACAGGCTCCGAGCAGCAGAGGAATCCCTTCAAGAAATTGTTTCTCAGTCTTAACGATGGATGGAAGCAGCTGTAGTGACTTTCCCCACGAATAAGTTTCTGAAGATTTTGTATGTTTGGATTATGTGCGTGTATGTATATGCAGACGGGTGCCGGCTTACATAATTAATGAGTTCCACGACTTTATACGTATGATGGATTTCCCCATCATCACCCAACTTACGGCTCTCATCAGAGTTGGCAAGTCATAGCAGATTAAGACCCTGTCCAATCTCTCTGTTAGCACTTCCGGCAAAGACCCACCATGGCTAACGGGGGCAGAGATATGTAGTCCTTATGGTGGTGGAACATGCTAAAGAAGCATTGCTCCCCACTCTTGCTTATTTAGCCCCACTCAGTGATTAAAATGAAAAGAAATAACCGCCGTAACCATCTCCCCATTCGTGGCAGTGCTGTGTTTCAACACACTTCCCCACGTCGGCTGTAAAGAACTTTTGACCATACTTCTACGAACATAAAACAAGAACAAGTTCCCTAACTCTGTTTTCAGGAGGTTTGGAACAAAAGCCCCGGCTATGAATTGTGTGCCCTTGTTTCAAGCCATTTATTTGAAGGTGAACCAGCGGTCTGTTAGAGCTTGCAAGTGGCCATATTGTTGATTCTGTTTTCAAAGTTTGGTCTGGCTAAGGGAGTTACCACTCTTGCATTGTTACCTGGATACATTTCATATGTCACTTGACATTTTCTTCCTTTTCCCATTTACATTCGAGATTTTAAAAAAAAATTATTTATTGTAAGACACGTTCCCTGTGTAAGCTGTTATTTCATGTACTGCTATCTGTCAAGTCTTGATCATTGAAGCAGAAAAAAAAGAGAAAAAGATACGAAACTTAAAAAAAGACACATTTTGTGCTATCTTGCTCACATTCAGTCTTCTAGTGCTCAACTAACTCAGGGGCCGGCAACCATCCTATCTAAATCATGAAAATCAAAAAGGACATAATTATTGCTTTTTTTTTTTTAAATACAAGTAAGTCATGTGGCAAACTTTTTCTGCAAAAGGAATCGGATGCTATCTGAAAGAGTGACCGGCGGGCCACATTCATGTCTTTAAGTAATAAATGAACGGACTAATAATAAAACATAAAATTATGAGTAATTGTTGTTTCACTTGTGTGATATTATGTAACAATGACACCAGAATTAGTGTCATGCGGCTCACAGGTTGTTGACCACTGAACTAATCCTATTAATCTTTAGACAGTACAGCTAACCGCTGCCACGTCGTATTCATTATGTACAGCATTACGTACTTCATACATAAGTTATGTACAAGACGTAGGTGGTGACCAGTAATCGACAGCAATAAGATTAAATGAGGAAGGAGTTGTTATTGCTTTTCAGAAAGATTACTTTGCAACGGTTACATACCGTATGCGACCAAATAAACAGTACTCACGCATTCCCGTGGCAATCTGAAAAACGTAGGTCGTTGTTGGACTAGTTCTTGTGTTTCCAAGGACTGGTATGGCTCATTGGTTAGGGCTGACGCAGACATTGTGTGGGATTCAGAGTTTAAATCCCAGTCAGTAGCTGGTATTTATTCATGGTCCCGCGGGTTCTTTAGTGAAGTTCTGACCGTGCCTTCCCCTCCCCCCCCCCGCCCCCAATCCCATGTGCAGTGAAATCCGATATCGCATGAAAAGGGAGATTTTCAGGAATACAGTTCAAAACGCACTATAGTGTATCGTACAAGAAATGTCAGTATATGAAAGGAAAAAAATACACACCTGACATCCATTCGTATATGTTCGAGGCTTTAAATCGAGCACAAAATATTATACTATTAAGGTATGCACTGAAAAACAAAACAAAACACAAACTCTCATCCACAACACAAACTTAAGGACTCTTGAAAATCTCTTTGACGTCAGAGATGAGTCACAGATGCTCACTCTTCAAAAAAGATACATATCTTATCATTACGTCTACTGATTGTCTTTTATTTTCCATGCAAGCACAGACCATTCAGCGCAGGTTTTAGCTTGCTTTTATACACCGTAGATTTTCCTTTGTCGAGGAGCTGGGCTTTTTATTCGGAGAAAGACGGTAATCGTGACGATGCACGCCCAAAGAAGAAAGACTACAGTATGTAGGTTTAGTACTTGACAAGACCAGATAATACGACCATTCCCCCGACTCTCTGTGTCACAGGGATACTAGTTCAAAGGCAGAGGATTAGGCACAAAGCGTGAGTTATTTTAAGCCAAGGGTTTTCCCCTTTGATTGAACTAACAGTCAAACTTACCTGGGCACATTTCTTTTTTTAAATCTCAGACTCAGGATTTATAAGAAGAGGAACGCTCGTTTATATGAGCTTATGTAGTATCTCTACCGTTCATTTTATTTCGGTAAATCAGTGTATTGTTTCGTAGAAAAGTAAAAATGTATACATTGTGTGTTAGGATTCTGAAATTTTGTTAGGTGATTTCTGTGAAGATGTGCTCTGAGATGAGCTTTGAAATTAGCTGGTTTTGTTTTTGTTTTTTTTTTTGTACAGAGTTCAGGAGTTTTTTGGTTTTTTTTTTTTTACGGAGTTCAGGGGTTTTAGCTTTCTTTTTTCCACGGAGTTCAGGGGTTTTAGTTTTTTTCTTTCACGGAGTTCAGGGGTTTTAGTTTTTTTCTTTCACGGAGTTCAGGGGTTTTAGTTTTTTTCTTTCACGGAGTTCAGGGGTTTTAGTTTTTTTCATTCACGGAGTTCAGGGGTTTTAGTTGTTTTTTTTTTAAACGGAGTTCAGGGGATTTTGTTTTTTTTTTAAACGGAGTTCAGGGGTTTTAGTTGTTTTTTTTTTTACGGAGTTCAGGGGTTTTAGTTTTTTTTTTAAACGGAGTTCAGGGGTTTTAGTTGTTTTTTTTTTTTACGGAGTTCTGGGGTTTGGTTTTAGTTTTGTTTTTTAACGGAGTTCAGGGGTTTTAGTTTTTTTTTTTACGGAGTTCAGGGGTTTTAGTTGTTTTTTAACGGAGTTCAGGGGTTTTTTTAACGGAGTTCAGGGGTTTTAGTTGTTTTTTTTACGGATTCAGGGGTTTTGGTTGTTTTTTTTTACGGAGTTCAGGGGTTTTAGTTTTTTTTACGGAGTTCAGGGGTTTTAGTTTTGTTTTTTTTTTACGGAGTTCAGGGGGTTTTAGTTGTTTTTTTTTACGGAGTTCAGGGGTTTTAGTTTCGTTTTTTTACGGAGATCAAGGGTTTTAGCTTTTTTTTACGGAGTTCAGGGGTTTTAGGGTTTTTTATTGAGTTCAGGGGTTTAGTATTTTTCACGGAGTTTAGGGGTTTTATTTTGTTTTTTTTCCACGGAGTTCAGGGGTTTTAGTTTTTTTTTCCACGGAGTTCAGGGGTTTTATTATTTTTTTTTTTACGGAGTTCAGGGGTTTTAGTTTTTTTTCTTTCACGGAGTTCATTAGTTTATAAGTTTTTTAACGGAGTTTAGGAGTTTTAGTTGTTTTTTTTTCACACAGTTCTTGAGTTTATAGTTTTTTTAACGGACTTCCAGAGTTTTAGTTTTTTGTTTTTTTTCACGGAGTCCATGAGTTTATTATTTTTTTAACGGAGTTCAGGAGTTTTAGTTTTTTTTCCCCCACGGAATTCAAAAGTTTTAAGTGAGCACTATAATGACCCAACGATTTCGCATTTTACGTGATAGACAGCAAGGGCCACGTCAGACATGGATAGCATCACCTTACGCTGTTGTTCTCTTAACAGAAAGAAGAGCGGGCACAGGTGAGCAGGATTCACAGGTAAGTCTTAACATTGTACGTCCCGAGGATTCCGTCCCAACCTGGCATAGTTTGAGCTGGTGGTAGCGGGGGTAGATCCTCCAGT
This sequence comes from Achatina immaculata, assembly GCA_009760885.1. Lineage (NCBI taxonomy): Eukaryota > Metazoa > Mollusca > Gastropoda > Stylommatophora > Achatinidae > Lissachatina > Lissachatina immaculata. The sequence continues at coordinate 16,605,871 of CM019704.1, read as the reverse complement.
GGAGAACTTGTAAGTTCTCACCGAGCAGAGGATGGCGTAGTGTTGAACATGGATGCTTTTTGTATGTGCGCAATTTTGAATTGTAAGGTAGCTTGGAAGCGGTATGGTATATTGTCAGTGTCGTATCTAATTTGGGTCATTTAAGTAGGACATCTCCAACCGTGTCACCTCCGTCCGTGGGTGTCTGCAGTTTGTTTGTAGCTAAGTTACACGACTGCCGTTAGATGGCTTACCACAGAAGACACTCATAATAAAGAATGCTGGGAATTTTGCCATCTACGTGAGGAAGGGGTGGGGTTGGGTGAAGCGAAGAACTTACATAAGCCGTAAGACTGCCCTTATATGAAGCAAACCACCGAACCTGATCAAGAAGTCTGATTTCTTCCCCCCCCCCCCCTTTTCTCTCCCCTCCCCCCTCGCCCCCCTCCCTTTTTTTTACAAACACTGAGAGACACACGAGGGAGGAAACAGGACGAGACAGACTTGAGTCCACAGCGAGCAGACGAAAGTAAAAGAATGTCCAACGAGTTGTCCAGCTGTGCTCGTGCTTCTTCAGTTTCTCTGGTCCAGTGACCCCCAAACTGTTGACAGAAAGGACCTTTTTTTTTCCCCAGCTGCATGTAAGTTGTAGACCACCATTTTCTTTGTAATGTCACGAAGCTTTAAGGGTGTTTATTTAAAGGGGTGCCGGATCGATAATGCTCACATGGAACCATCTAATAATGCTTCCAGGATCAACTGTGATCCGCGGACCACAGGTTTGGAAATCACCCCTCTAATCTGTTAGCCACCCCACACCCCCCCCCCCCCCAACCCACAACAAAAAAATTGCACGGTTATATCGCAGCCTCCTTACTTTAAGCCATACCTCTAGAAGGTACACTGCCTGAAGAAAATCCTGATGTTCAAACTGAGATCACAGCAACCGAAACTACGAGCATAAATGGTTACAGGAACACATTTTTAATAAATAGGAAACAGTGAGGCTTTCGTAAAGTAAAGTAACAGAGCACAGTTTTGTTACTTTACTTATCGTAAAGTGCTACATATACTTAGTATTCCTTTATGGTCTAGAAGCCGAATAAGACAACAGAAGAGAAAAGTGAGGCTCTTGAAATGTGGATGTATAGACGAATCAAGGGGACAGAAAAGAAAATGAACAAAGAAGTGCTAAACCAAAAGAAGTGAAAAGAGAAATTTTGAAACTCGTAAAAACAAGTCAAGGGGCATAATCCTGTATTGAAAACCCTTCTTGAGGGCAAGATCAAAAGGAAGAGAACAAGAAGACGACAACGACATAGATGGGTGGACAACAACAAGAGATGGACAATGATCAGCGTGGCCGCGTGTAGCACGAAGGGAGGAAACATATTAAACTGGACATTCATTTCAGGCAAACTTTCCCTGGGGAGACGGCTCATGATGATGATGATGATGATGATGATGATGACCTCCAGAAGACCACTGAAACAAGACCACAGGACAACTTACAATCACGAGCACCTGTTTATTGAGCCCTGGTAAAGCGATACGCTACCGAACCCTACCTCAACCGTATCCAATGTCAGAGATCGGGGCGCCCAGCCTGGCTTCACTCAGGTGTGCATCAGTTTCATATTTCCTGAATCTTTTCTTTCTTCCTTCCGTCGGAAAAAACCCCATGGAATGAATCCCTTTGGCGTGTGGACGACGAAGGACACAGGAGAAACAATTCATTCTAAACCGGAGAATTGTTATTTTATACCGTGAAATGTTATTGTAGACGAGATATTATTATTTCAGACGAGGACTGCACTCGTTGAACCCTTGATACTAGTGGCAGCGCGGGACAGTCAGTAGAATATCGCTTTCCACTTTGCTGTGATTTGTGATGTGTTTTCATCCATGATTTATGAGCATGGCTGTTTTGGCGGGATTTCAACAGAAACTGAGGCCTAAGTTGTTTTCGTGGGGTTGCTTATGTAATTACTTGTGTTGTTTTCAGGTGCAAGCGACTCACCTGTACCTTATACTCTGCGGAACACTGGCAAATGCTTTTAGGGAAGAATTGTTAGATGATTAATTATTCTTCTGCTGTTTGATAATACATGCTTTTTTGTTGTTGTTATTAGTGGAGATTGGACCTTTTCTTCATAGAACGTCCAGTTGATCTCGTTATTTTTCACTGTACAGAACGTGCTTTTTTTAAATTTCGAGGTTACTTTTACCTATTCTGCTCTCCCATTTTTCTGTGGGGGAAATCTCATTTCTCCATGTACTTTTACCTGCATGAAGATCAGGCCTTTTTTTTTTTTAAGAAAACAGTTTGGACCTTCCCGCATTAACATCAGGCCTTTTTCTTGAAGAAGTTTAGACCTGTGACTATATGGCGATCTGGCTTTTTTTTTTTTTTTGTAACGAGTTCAGACCTTGGTACATCAGAGATCACGCCGTTTTTCTTCGAGGAGTTTGGACCTTTCGCTACTTGGAGATCTGCCCCGCCCTCTTATTTTTCTGTAAGGAATTTGGACTTTTCTTTACATGGAGATTTTGGCCCCCCCCCCTCCCTTTTTCTGTAAGGAATTTAGACCTTTCTTTACATGGCGATCGTCTATGCAAAAAACAGAATAAAAGTCCTTGTCTCTTTTTTTAATATTCTACATTTTCTTATTAAAATCTTTTCATAACAGCTTTGTCTTTCTCACCTTCATTTTCTTATTTATATTTGTTCTCTGTTATCTGTTTCCTCTATAATTTTTTTTCCCCCTCTGATCTCGTGGTTGAGTGCGCAGATTAGCTTGGCGCTGCAACTCACAGAGCACATGCATCGTTTTATCTTGTCCTATATTACTACGGAACATGATCTTCTTCTTCTTCTTCTTCGTTCGCTTCTACCACCAAGACCGCCCTGTGATCCTACTGAATTTACGCCTGTGGTTCTCGTTAGGTCCCGTGGTCTCCTGTGTGGTCCCCAAAAGGACCACAAGGGGTTCAGAGTATCGCAGGGCTTTAGCCTGTGTTCTTAGTGGGTCTCTGAAAGGGATTGCGTGACACCATGGTTTTCGTTGCACCAGTTTAGTCTAGAGTTGGACTTTCTCACCGGAAGACCTCGACGTGTTTAGGATATCAGTGCATCCCCGCTGGGTGAGAGGCGGTAGCCCACCTAGGCCAGAGTTGGACCTTCTCACCGGAAAACCTCGACATGTTTTGAGATACCCGTGTATCACCGCCGGGTGAGAGGTGGTTACCCATCCAGTCCAGGGTTGGACTTTCTCACCGGAAAACCTCAGCGTGATTAGGATGCGCAAACATCCCCGCATTTTCTTCCTTGACCGGGAGGAGCTTCACTCCACGCGCGGCATTCGAAGAGTCTCGCCAGCAGTGTCTTAACCTCTGGGTTAAGCCGGTTCATGCATTCCATCCGATATGACTGCGCTCAGGACGTGGCATCCCTCCAGACCAGAAGTGCCTTAATTTGACCGTTTGCTTCGTCTTATCCTTTCTACCACTTTTTCCGCAGTGGTGCCGCGCGGCAACCCCTTTTCACCTTTCTTCATTGGCCGGGAGGAGCACCACTCCACGCACGGCACCTGAAGAATCTCGCCAGCAGCGGTAGATGAGCTACCAAACGTGTTACTCATCTACCCTTCGCCCCTTCTCCTGTCAGTTTAAACAGTTCTGCCACGGGAAGGCCAGGAGCTGGACCTGACTGCCAGAGGCTGTTTGAGACGCGCGCCGTTGGAGTGGAGATCGAATTCTCCACCCCACCTCCGGAAATAGCAGTCCTTAGAACCACGAAACATAATAATATCCATGATAGCCAGCTATCTTTGCCCATCGACCAAGAGACCATACCAGGAGACCCCTTCAGCGCTATAACACTCTGAAATATAAAATCTCTTGCTCTTTGTTAACTTCCATATACAAATCCTTTTCAGATTATGCTTTTCTATATCTCAGTTATTCATTATGCAAACTATTGAAGCCAGTGGTTCCCATAACTTTTCAGCCTGCCGTCCCCTTGCCCCATGGGCCAGATTTCTAGCCCCTCCCCGCCCCGCCCCCCCCCCCCCGAAAAAGCTTATCTTTGTTCAGTTGGTTCTTATGTTTCTCTGTCATTCTGTTCGTCATTCTCTTGAAAGGTGGAAGGAAGAAAATAGAAAGGGACAGTACCGCTCATGCTCATTTTGGGAACCACTGATCAGTTCTAAAAACTGGTGTCTGTGGATCATAGAAAGGGTCTTGTGGTAATCTGCTCAACAAGTAAGGATGTTATAGAATGCTAGAAGCATGTGATTTTTTAAAAAACTAAACGCTACCTACCAAACACGACCCATGACACACGAACATTCTTTTATAACAGTCATCATTGCTGTAATGTTTTACCGGAAATGACGTCATGTCTATGTGTAACTTTTGCAGCAGTTTAAAATTATGAACTCTTGGCTACAGAACAAAGCCATATAATTGTAATTTGATTTTCAATATTTTATTCAAGCCATAAAAACGGCTTAAAGTTGCTTAAGAGTTTGGTGTCATGTGTCGAAGGAGGACATGGCTAATCACTTTTTTTAGCTTCCAGGGCCCGCGAGCTGAACAAAACGTTGGGATGGAAACCGCTAATCTAAGCTCCGGGGCCCGCGAGCTCTATAGAAACGTTAGGATGGAAACCGCTAATCTAAGCTCCGGGGCCCACTAGCTGAACAAAACATTAGGATGGAAACCGCTAATCTAAGCTCCGGGGCCCGCGAGCTGAACAAAACGTTAGGATGGAAACCGCTAATCTAAGCTCCGGGGCCCGCGAGCTGAACAAAACATTAGGATGGAAACCGCTAATCTAAGCGATTAATAAGCTCCTAGTGGTAAATAGACATAAACACATACCCATATACACGCCTGTATTCTTTATAAACACTCAGCAGCTCTTATATCAGGTTCAGCTTTCTTTGATCTCTCTAAACCAC